>CM076578.1:1953137792-1953616647 GCA_034641835.2 Pinus albicaulis | reverse complement strand
CAAGCATATGACAATATGGAAAATGCCAGAAATAGAACATAAAGCAAATACTCATAAAAATGCCGGGAATGCTAAGCCATTTTATTAATCTGAGAATATAATGAAATACAAGGGATAATCAGAGTGATAGCACCTATTCTTGCTCAAGGCAAGTGAAGAACTCTCTCAGAAAGATAGGAAATGGCTGCCACAAGGAACTGCGTCCCAACTGCTAGGAAACTACCGTAAACTGCTGCTGCTGCGGGAATGAACTGAAACTAGGGGCTGATCCCCTTGCCGGAATGGGCTGAAAATCTGCAAATCACCTGTACTCGCCAACCTGGACCAAACCCAGAAACCATAACAAAAATGGACCACCTCCGAAAATCACCAAGGAAACCCTCCTCAAGGAATTACGCTGTCCCTCCAGGCCCAGCGCAGATGCCAAATGATACATGCTGAAATAGAGCCATGAACTCCCCGGAAAATCTCCAACTGGTAAAGACTGAGCCTCCACACCGGATCTCACTGAAACTCCTGCAGAAAACCCCGCACCGAAACACCTCCAACAACGATTGCGTCCTCTCTCCCAAGGACTGCGCAGTCACCAAAAGAAGCCCAGCTCCTCCGCAAAACAAATAACCAAATCTCCCGTAAAGACTGAAGGAAAAACCTTGCCCGAGCAGGCACTCGAAGTCCCCCGGGGCTAAGGGCAAGATCTCCGACCAGAGACACTCAACGCACTAAACAGTGCTGCAGACAAGCTAAACAGCCAGCATGCTCAAGAAGACAAAAGTCTAGCTCAAATATCATCAACAACAAGAATGCCAAATGAGAAGGCTCTCCCACCTTTTATAACATTGGCCTCTCTCCAAAACCCTAACGTGGTCTCCCTCTCCTCCTAGAGGCTTTCAAAGCCTCCTTTCATATGTGGTGTGGACCCCCAAGGCTCCCCCTTAAGTTATAACGTTGCATCTACTAGGGAAACACTTTATTTTATTTAAGTGAGTTAGACCCCTTTTCTCACTTTTATTTATTAATAAACTATAGTCGGCAAAACTATACAAAAATCAAATATTCCAATTAGCGGTGCTAATTAGGAATATTACAAATTTCATTGTAATAATAGGATTCTGGTTAAGAATTTTCACATATAGACGCTGGAACACGTTTCTACCTATACTTCTAGATGTTTGCGTTAATGTTTCAGATGCTCCTTAAGATTGATTCAATAAATTTTAAAGTTTATCTTGAATTATGTTTCAATTTTCGAGGCTCACCGCAAATTGCACTTGAATATCCTAAAGATGCAATCTAGCATGACAAAATGAAATTTTCTTTTCAATGAAAATCTATGTACAAGAGGGAAGAGAACAAAGAGCAATGTAGCATATAAAATGCATCAAACAAACTTTGTTAATTCAATCCCCCTAATGCAACTGTTCCAATTTCCAATTTCACGCACAAAACCCTATATGCAATGCAAAATGCAAAATGATGAGATTTTTCTTTTCAATCCACTTAATTTCCAAATGAAATGAAAACTAAGATGCTTGCTAAATCACTGATAAAAGAAACTATACAGAATGCTGACTGTGATACCCATTTCTTTCAAGCAATCAATGATTAAGCAAAAGGTTGCTAATGACCTAATTGACAAGAACAAAGCAAAATCCAAACAAATTCTTATGAAAGGCTATTAAAACCAAAAGCAAACAAAGTGAAGGCGTTTTAGAGGCCAAGACACACTCAAGGACATAAGGAAAATTAGCTGGAACAAAGCAGATTAGAGAGCAAGGCACAAGAGGCAATTTTTTGCATCTTACAAGGATCAACGCAGGTGCAGAATGGGCACCAGTGCTCTGCAACCCAGGTGTAGAGAAGGGGAATGTGCAATAGAGCGCTCTGTTTCCAAACCAGGGGGAGCACTGATGCAAATCCAACCAAATTACGAAAAAAAAAAATCAAATCAAGCTCATAGGAGGGTTTTCCTAGTGTCAATCAAGATTTGAGTGAGGCAATGAAGGTCAGTTCAAGAAGTGAAACAAGTGCTAAGGTCAAGGAAACCACTAAGGGAAAGAAACGGTCCCTAGTATGGTCGCCAATTTGTTATGTGAAATTTACGATTGTAGACAAAAGTAATTTCCCTAGACCAAGTGGATTGGTCTATAACAACATAAGGCAACGAATATAGAGTTTCCCTTAGAGAAATTTAAGAATGGGAAAGAGGCTTACTTGGAATCCATCGCAAGCTTTAATTTCCTCGTGGTTTGTAAGCTCCAATCGTAGTTCCAGATGCTATAATTAGATTCTGCACATACAACCAAAACAAGCCAAGGATCCACAACATCTACGTAGCATAATTCAATTACTCTATTCACTGAATCAGCGAGGCATTGAAATACATGAATGTAAATGCAACATAACACATATAGGAAAGCATGATACTCTTTGTATTAATAGAAATAGGAGAGAGTTTACAACCAAGAATAGTAGCTGATCTTGTAGAGAAATTCTCAAGTTGATTTGTCCTTGTCACAAAGCACACCTCAATATCACCCTAATGCATGAAGATGATGACTCTCTTAGATTCAAGGCAACATCATGAGGGTATGGTCAGTCCCCAAAACCCAACCCAGATGTTATGGATGGCAGTAAATTTATAGGAGAGGGATTGTAGTTTAGGATTTACCATAATGAGCTTGAGATCCACTTATGATGGGAGGATGAACTCAATGGATAAGAGGTGAAGTCTCCAAGGTAGGATCAAATAGGACTTGAGCTTCTTATCCAAGGTAAATGGTTAAAACAACCACTGGAAGCTTCTGGAAGAGGAAGCTTCGGATTTTTTTTCTAAATTTTCCTGAATTTCTAGAATCAACGCACCCCGAACAAGAAGCAACTAGTGCTGATCAGTGCTGGTGCAGAAGGGACCAACAACCAGTGTTGAACGCAGATCTCCAAAGGGACATGGTGCGCTGGGACTTAAAAGCATTGATTTGTAGCAGTTAGAACTAGAAACTTAGTCATTTGGAAAGGTCATGCTTAGGGATTTGTGTAGGGATGATGACAACATGTTCACGGATGATGATTGATCCGGTTTGCAGGCCTATTGACCAGATGCGACAAAATGGCCTATAACAAGCGAAGTTTGTATACTTCAGAGACAAGCTTGGCATGATGCAAAATGTTTCCCTCATTGAGAAGGGGGGTTGATGTCTTTGCAGGATTAGGGAAGACCATTTGTTGAAGCCATAAAAAATTTTGGTTGGGTCATAAAGGACTTTGACTTGGGGAGATGGATACATTGACCTGAGAAGCTAGAAAGACTTGGCTTGGTCATAAAGGACTTTGACTAGAGGTGAATGGCCCAAGGCAATTATAGGATTGGATAAATTCACTTGAGAGGTCATTGCGGATCTATTAGACAAGAGCAACATGTGCAACGTGATGTGGTTGGGTGCAAAATTGGCATGAATGCATCGTTGGTATGTGTTAGTGTAGCTTTCAAAAGGAAATACTCAAGACATATGTACTTGATCCTAGTATGGTCATTATTTCTGATTAGAGCTAGCACTAGTGTGGAAGATACTCAATGTTGTTTGAAAGAAGAAAGAAGAGGGGACAACCACGATTGCCATAGGAGGAATTGCTTCAATGTCAGAGGGAGCACCCAGTCAGGGTGACCAGAAAGTAGAGGTGGTGATGGATCCAGTGAAGGAAACCAACCAGTTTATGGTTGAGCCAAGTCATGCAACGAAGCATGTGTTAAGGTACTTGCGTGGTATAATTGGATATGGTTTGAGATATGTCTTAGGTGGTGAAGTGAGGTTGCAAGGATATACTGATTCAGATTGGGTTAGAAGTGTAGAGGACAAAAAGAACACCTCGACATGCAACTACAACTTGGGATCAACTATGATATCTTGGTTTAGTAGGAAGCATACTCCTATCACACTTAGTACAACAAGATCAAAGTATATCGCAACCTGTGTCGCAAGTTGTGAAGCAGTTTGACTTCAGAAGCTTCTTGTAGGACTCTTTAATTAGTTTAGTTCATCCAAGACATAATGCAGAAGCGAGTAGTGAAACTCCAGTACATATCCAAAGATGAGAAAATTGCAAACATTCTCATCACGCCTTTGTCTAGAGCGAAGTTTGTATACATATCGCAGCTTGTGTCACAAGTTGTGAAGCAGTTTGACTTTGGAAGCTTCTTGCAGGACTCTTCGATTAGGTCACTTCATCCGAGACATGATGCAGAAGGGAGCAATGAAGCTCTAGTACATATCCACAGATGAGAAGATTGCAAACATTCTCATCAACCCTCAGTCTAGAGTGAAGTTTGTATACTTAAGAGACAATCTTGGTATGATGCAAAATGTCTCCCACGTTGATAGGGAGGGTTGATGTGTTTGTAGGATTAGGGAAGACCATCTCTTGAAGCCATAAAAGACTTTGGCGGGGTCATAAAGGACTTTGACTAGGGGAGGTGGATACATTCACTTGCGAAGCTAGAAAGACTTGGCTGGGTCATAAAGGACTTTGACTAGAGTTGAATGGCCCAGGGCAATTACAGGATTGGACAGATCTTTTCCTGAGAAGCCAAAAGATTTTGGCTAGGTCATAAAGGACTTTGACCAGAGGAGATAGATATAATTCACCTAAGAAGCCATAAAGGATTTTGGCCAATGTTGCAAACATTAGCATCGGGATAAAATCGACAAGGTTCAAGAAAACCAAAAAATTGTAGAAATCGGAAAATATCAGTAAAAAAATTGGCAAACATCGGAAAAACTAAGGTAGCATAAAAATATCTTTAAAAATCGGCAAACATCAGCTAGGCCGAAAAATCGTGATTTCGAGATAAAATCGGGATGTTATCGAGATGTTCGCAACACTGATTTTGGCTGAGGGTGAGTGGTTGAAGGGCAGGTTCTCTCTTAGGAAGCCAAAAAGAATTTGCTGGGTCATAAAGGACTTTGAATAAAGGAGATTGATACTTTGATACATATCCGTAAGGAGCCATAAAGGATTTTGGCCAAAGGTAAATGTTGAGATTTTGGGTAGGATCGTATGTGCTCTAGCTACGAAACTTTGTGGAGGGGCTAGAACACATGAGGTCTCAAAGACCCAAAAATCGTTTGGAGAAATTCCACCCGGTGTAAAAGTTATTCAAATAATTAAATTTTTTAATGGGGACCCTAAGTCTAACTTAGGGAAATTGAAAAATTAAAGTGAATTTATTTACACGTGGTGAGAATGTTCTAAGTGACGTGGATCAAGCTTTCTCTAATCTTAGCCGTTGATTAGTGATTAGATCATAGCCATTGATTTCTCAACGAGAAAAGTATTAAAGAAAGGCTTGGGGTCAGTTGGAGAACATACATAGAGTAGCAGCACTTGAGTTAAGTAAAAATTCTGGGGCTGGATTTGCTGAGATTTTTCGAGTTAGATTTCAATGCTAATGAGGGGTAGATTGGCAAGGGATGTTTTGATCCGAGGCCGAGAATACATACATCAGAGAGGTAGTTCCATACCACGCAGTGCAGAGGCCAGCAGGAGGGACGCGAACCAGCCAGGCTGACGCAGAGACCACGCAGAGAGGGACGCAGACCCTTTTGGGTGATGCAGAGGTAGCACAGAGGCCGTCAAGGTGATGCAGGGGCAGCCTGTGCTGCACAGAGGCTGCGCTGGGTAGGAGACGCTGACGCAGAGGCTGGAAGAGCTGCGCTGAGGGTTCTAGTGGGCCAGAAGGGGCTCATATTCAGTAATTACTGAAGGGTTTGAATCTGGCATATTTTCAGTCTCCGAGTGATAAGGTACAATTGTCATGAATTTATTTGTGGGGAAAACTACTACTGGTGCCCTAGATGTATTCAGATATTTTGCATAATAAATAAAGCCCTCAAAGAGCTGTTGCACCGGTTTTCCCGCATTGGGTTTTTCTAGGGACATTTGTCCGAAAAATCATGTGTGTCCTTTGTCATATGTGTGCTATGTTTCAGTAAATGATCTGTATATGTGTAGGCTGCTAGTTGTTTTTACTTCGATATATTCGGAATATTTTTGAAAATAACTTGTATGATTAAATCAAAAGTAGGAGAAGTAAATCAAGATACTGCCGTAGGATTTCTGTAATAAGGGTTCAAAAATTTTCAAATGGTATCAGAGTGATTGCAAATCAAGCTGAAGCCATTAGCAAGAGCCTGAAGAATTTTCGCTACAAGAGGGCAACTGAAGCTGATAGATCTAGGAAGAGGGGGACAACACACACCCAATAGAAGGGTGACTCAGAGCCAGTCTGCTCACATAGATGTGAAGTAGAGGCTGACAAAGGCCATAGTGGGTGACGCAGAGCCTGTCAAACTCACGTTGGGCTGACACAGTGGCTAACACAGGCCCTAGAGGGTGACGCAGTCCAAGTTGGAGTGACGCTGTGCCGATTGCCGGTGTTGGAAGTGCAACTTTTGATCTTCAAAGTTGCTTGTGGGGCATCGGTTCTGTCGGTGCAAAACAATGCCTAGCAAAGTTGATAAAGTAAGGGGAAACATTCACTTAGCATATTTTTTTCTTGCCAAGAAATCTGAGATTCGATCATGAGGGTGATTGTAGGGGGCTGATTTGTCAGAATTGGCGGAGGATTTCTGGGAGGGAAATCAGTTTTCAGAGGGCGCAGATTCTCTAGAGCGTTTCTGTCGCCAAGAAACCAAGGTCTGGTCTTCTGTTGAGTGCAACAGCAGTAGAGGGGAGAAGAGCACCTATTTCAACTGTTTGAGTAGAGATGGCCCCGTACGGACTGAGAGATCAGGATAGGTTAGACGGTTTGTCTAACTTTGCGATCTAGAAAGCCAGAATCCTGACATCCCTGGAGGAGTACGATATCAGAGATCACGCTGAGAACGTCCTGGCTGTGCCAACCGATGCTGATGCTCTGGAGAAGTTCAATGAAAATCAGGCGTGGGCTAAGCACTTGATCATGGATGGAGTGAAGGATCACGTGGTCTCGCACATTGTCGAGAAGAAGACGACAAATGAGGTGTGGACAACTCTGACCACGCTGTATCAAGGAAGCTCCGTCCAGACGAAGATGCTTCTGGAGAATCATATGCAGATGTTCCAGATGCACAAGGGAGAGGAGATCGATCCCTTCCTCTTCAATTTGTGGACTATTCGAGACCAGCTGATTGCAATGGGGACAACTCCGGATGATGGATTCATGGTAAGGACTGCCCTAAATGCAGTCACCGATGAGTGGGAGACCTTTGTCCAAAGTATCTTGGGCATAGCACAACTCCCAAATTGCGGAGACATGTGGGAATCCTTCGACAAGAGGAGATCCAGAGGGTAACCAAGAGGAAATTCAGCAGCGGAGGAGTCAAGATAAAGGAGGAGTAAGATGCAGCCCTAACATCTTAGGGACAACAACAACAAGGGAAGAAGAAGAAGGACCTATCCAAGGTCCGGTGCTTCAGATGTGGCGAACTAGGACACTTCGCCAGCACTTGTCCTAAGAGGAAGGACAAGGAAGCTTCAGATTCCAAGGCAGCAGCAGTGAGAGGGGACGATGGCAACGAAGATGATGTGGCCATGAGTGCTCATGTACCTCGAGAGAAGAGGTGGGGCGACATAGATTTTTAGATTGAGCTACAGGTGATAGTGGTGGGATCCTTGAGGTGCCCAAACTCTTGGATCACATACGAGGTATGGGAGCCTAAAGAAAGTAGCAGGATGACTGGAGTCAGTGGGTACAGAAGATCATGGAGAAGCAGAGGCAGTGCTAGGACGCTGGAGAGTGGAGCAATGCAGTGCGGTGGCAGCAGCAGCACAGAGGGGCAATACTTACGTAGTGCAGAGCAGCAACAACGCAGAGGCTCTAGAGAGACAACGCAGAGCAGCAGTAGAGGGTGCTTCAGTGATGAGATGTAGCCAGACTGACTTGTCTATCAGTTGATTGGGTGATTGTCCGTCAATTGCTTACTTCTCAACAACTGAGTTGTAGTGCAACAGTTAGCAGTGGCAGTGCTATAGGCAGCATGATGCAACAATTTGAGAGGGAGCCGCAGTATAGATGTGGTAGTGTCAGTGGTAGTGACAAGGGCATTAGTGTAGAAAGCAATAGCACAGTGGATGGAGGGCAGCAGGCCAAGCATGAGCAACGCAGAGACCGATGCTAGCGATTAGGGTGATGCTTCAATGGTGAAATGTTGTTAGAGCACGTTCCTCGCTAAGAGGGAGTGTTGAGATTTCGGCTAGCATCGGATGTGCTCTAGCTCCGAAACTTTGGGGAGGGGCTAGAACACATGAGATCTCCAAGACCCAAAAATCGTTTAGAGAAATTCCACACGGTGTAAAAGTTATTCAAATAGTTAAATTTGTTAATGGGGACCCTAAGTCTAACTTAGGGAAATTGAAAAATTAAAGTGAATTTATTTACACATGTAGTGAGAATGTTCTAAGTGACGTGGATCAAGCGTTCTCTAATATTAGCCGTTGATTAATGATTAGATCATGACCGTTGATTTCTCAATGAGAAAAGAATTAAAGGAAAGGTTTGGGGTCAGTTAGAGAACACACACAGAGTAGTGGCACTTGAGCTAAGTCGAATTTCTGTGGCGCGGTTTGCTGAGAATTTTCGAGTGAGCTTCCAGTGCTAGTGAGGGGTAGATCGGCAAGGGATGTTCTGATTCGAGGCCGAGAATACATACATCAGAGAGGTAGTTCCGTACCAGCCAACACAGAGGCCAGCAGGAGGGACGCAACTTAGCTAGGTTGACGCGGAGACCACGGAGAGAGGGATGCAGAGGCAGTGCAGAGGCCTTCAGGGTGACGCAGGGGCAGCCTGTGCCGCGCAGAGGTTGCGTTGGGCAGGAGAGGCTGACGCAGAGGCTGGAAGAGTTGCGCTGAGGGTTTAATGGGCTAGAAAGGGCTTGTATTCAGTGATTCCTGAAGAATTTGAATCAACCATATTTTCTGTCTTTGAGTGATAAGTACAACTGTTGTGAATTTCTCTGTGGGGCAAACCACTACTGGTGTCGTAGATGTATTCAGATATTCAATATAATAAATAAAACCCTCAAAGAGCTGCTGCACCAGTTTTCCCGCATTTGGTTTTTCCAGGGACATTTGTTCGAAAAATCATGTGTCCTTTGTCATATGTGCGCTATGTTTCATTAAATGATCTGTTTGTGTGTAGGCTGCTACTTCATCCTTGGTCTTCAAGAAGTAGATCCAGGTTTTCCTGGAATGGTCATCAATGAAGGTGACGAAATATTCGACACCACTAAGAGCTCTTGTGGACATCGGCCCGTAGATATCTGAGTGTATTAGATCTAACACACCCTTGCCCTATTGTTGCTTCTTTGATATGCTGCCGTGGCATATTTCGCCAATACGCACCCGTTGCAGACATCATCCTGCTTGATGCTCAATTTTGGAACACCTATGATAGTCTTCTGGAGATTTCTCAATGCCCCATGATGCAAATGCCCCATTCTCCTGTGCCATAGCTCATTCAGATCCCTCTCATTTGCGCTACTTACCAGTGCCATTAGGGAATCAAGCTGCAGTTTGTTCAACTTGTTGCTTCTTACCCCGATTTGTGCCTTCTTCTTCCAACTAGGTGCTTGACATAGTCTCTATTGCCAATAAAGAAGACGTCATATCCTCGGTTTTGAAGCTGTGACACTGAGAGTAGATTCATCCCCAAACCCAGCACCTGCAGTACAATAGTGGCCCGGATTCTGTTCCCTGCCTCGGTTTGAAAAACTACGGTACCTTTCCCAATGGGTATGCACTTTGCCTTATTATCCATGGTTATTTTGAAATTCATCTGCTCTTCTTGGTAGTCGGAAAAACAATCCCATATTCTCGTCATGTGGGCAGATGCTCCACTATCAATATACCAGACATCTGAGGACGTAGTGCTTGATACACAAGGAAAATCTTCCTCTAATCTGGATGCTAATATAGATACATCGTGATCCATCCGTTCTATCGTGCTTCCCCCCCCCCCTCCTGGAGGACTGCGTGAACCCTTCTGTGCTGTTGCCCTGGAGAACTGCGTAGATCTTTGTTCACTGATAGATGCCTCCTCTCTGGCTCTGATACCATGTGAAAATTTTCAACTAGTTGCAGTGATAGATTTATTTCTCCTACTTATTATTTCAATAAGTTATTATTTAGAAATCTTCCGGCAAATATCGAAATAAATAATACTGCAACATTCACAGTTATATATGCAGAGAAATAAACAGTAGAGAATATAAGCACAAGAATCAGTCACATGTACACAGTTATTCTTGGACAAATGTCCCCGGAAAAACCCAACGTGGGAAAACTAGTGTATCAGATGAGGGTTTTATTAATTCTTCAGAAAATGATATCTTCACAGAGAAATATTCGGCAGATAAATTCTGAACCACCTGAGACTGAATGCCCAACTCTCTCGAACAAATTTCTGACACCCAAAATAGCCCTTGCAAGCCCCTGCGTCAGTCTGCGTGATTCTCTGCAAGGTCCTAGAGCTGGACTAGGTGACTCAAGCTACCTTCAGTGACCCATTGCTGCTCTCCGACCCTGATCTTGATCACCCTTGACCTCCTCCTGCTTTTGCAACTTCCCGCACTGCAACTCTCCTACTAAGATCGAATTCTACATCAGAATGGATCTCCTTCGGATACTGAGTGTGTGCTCGGCTTATCTTCCAAGTAACCCTCAAGCCTTCTTTTATAATCTTCTTGTTGGAGAACCAACAACCCATATTAAAAGATTAATCAATGGCTAATATTAAATCTTGACTTGATCCATATTTTCTAGAAGATTCACACTCTGAATTATTAATGCCCTTTAATTATTTCCTTTTCCTAAGTTTGGACTTAGGGTCTCCATTAAAATAATTAATTATTTTAATATTTCTTGAGCCAAGTGGAATTTCTACAAAGTGTTTCTGGGTTCTTTGGAATGCTGTTGTCCAAGCCTCCCTGCAAAGTTTTTGACTTGGAACACTTCCGGATGCTACAAATATCAACAAGGAGAATACGTCCCTTGCTAAGAGGGAGTCTTGATTTTTTGTGTAGCATTGGAAGGTATTCCTGCATGCCAAGAGGCCTCCTAAGTAGGCCTAGAAGATTTATGAGAATTAAATTAAAACTTTTATTTTCTGGGCATCATGTAAGCTCAAAACGGTCAAGTCAGCCCCACTAAGAAAGGGCGTGTTCCTCAGTCAAAATTTACCCATTTGACCCATATAAATACATGATGTGCTACTCCACTTTGGCAAGTTCAAAATCATCATCAGCACAACATCTTATCTCTCTAAGAGCACTCACATGTGTGGAGAAATAAGGAAGAATTGACTGATTTGACCAAGGTGATTTCTTGACTGTTTGACAAAGCTTTGATCGAGTGTATAGAACTATTAGTTTACCGAGTTTGACTGTAGAAAAGGACAATATATCCGCAGGTTTGACCACGGTTTTGACCAAAGTAGTCAACCACAAGGTCTAAGTTGACCAGATCGAAAACATGACCAGATTTGACTTATTGGGTGGTTTGACCAGCGTTTACTAGATGGAATTTTGACCAGGTTTGATTGGTATTTAGACTTGATTTTGGCACAGATTTCTAGACAATTTTTGGAATTGTTAGATCTAAGTCTTTTGTGATCCATAGTTTAGATAAATTCCTTTTAGATTAATCACATTACTCTGAAGAATAATGTCTCCTAGAAGAAAAGTTGCTGGGTTTTCTCCCATGTTTAGGTTTTTCAGGGTAAATTTGTTGTCTGTATTGTGCATGGTTGTCTCTTTATGATCTTACTGTTTTCGCTGCATTATTGTTGAGATTTTCTGTGTATAATTGCTCAATGATATTAGTGGCATAAGATAAACTGGTTGAAGATCATTAGGAGGTAATTTTCAGATGAGAAAATTGGTTTCTACTATTTAACTTTGTAATATCCCAAATGGGACATTTTAACTAAAATTGCAAAAAATAACTGAACTCCACATTATGCCGTAAAATCAACATTTACTTAACGAAAGATTTCCATGTAAAATAAAACATACAAGTACATGCAAATCCATAACACCATAATGCGGGAAAATAACTCCACTTTATTATAATATCACTGGGGTTCCAAGCTGAAATGAAAGATAGCTGAGATCACTGAAATACATCTGGCCTCGGGAAAATCTGCTGCACCGTTGCACTACGCTGGCCTCCAAAACTAAGCTGCTGCACTCTCCCTCCGGCAACAGCTACCACTGAATCCACTGAAGCACCCGTTGAAGATTTGAATGATCCTCACTCCAATATCTCTGAAGCTCTGCAACACTTCTGAATGAAGTCTCCTCAAAGAGAGTTGGGTTTCCGTCCAACACTCACAAATCACCCGAGGGTTTCCGTCCTTGGGCTACTGCTGAAGTAGAGAACCACGTTCTCAAACCTCTCGTACACAAGAAAATGATCTAATCCAAGATATCCCTCAATGGCCTCCTCCTTTTCTTTTATAGATCTCTTGGATCCTTCTAGAGCCTTATTTTATTATTATTTTATTCATGGAGCACTTTTCCCCTCTTATTAAAATATTCATTTTTAATGTGGAAAAGAATAAATCGGCTGCCACGTCTCCTCTAGTCACTGAAACTCTTGTCCAACCATCCCATCATGTAGGTATCCTCGTCCCAGTTCCAATGAGCTATTACACTAAGGTGTTCTATCATGTATTCCTCCTGGAATGCCACCTTGAGCATAATTCACTGAGTTAAGCCAAAAGATAAGTCAATTTTCCGAAAGTTGTCGGAATGCACCGGAACGAAAGGCAAGGTGCTCGGATGATGGAATACATCAAGCGAATGCCACTCGAACACATAGAAACTCTTCAAAACTCCTCCAAAAAGCCCCTGAGCCCACTGATGACACCAACCTGTACCTGTGACCTGTCTGCTCCTAACTCTGGAAGTCCAACCTAAACCTATCATAGGTGACACCAAAAAAGGGAATATTACAAACTTGTAGAAAATCCATCAACACTAAAGCATTTGTGTGAAAGAATTGACTGTGAAATACTAGACTCTGATATACAGGCCTCTAATAATGAGTTTAATTCTGCAGCCAGTCACGTGGAGAAAGAATTTAAAATTAACTTTGAAGCAAGATTGATGTTAGTTGCAACTGATCTGGGGGTTAAGCAGTTGTGTTGCTACTTGAAGATTTTGCATACAATCCTAGCAATTGGTGAGAGGGTATTAATCCACGAGGGCTGCTATTTTGTTGACTGGAATCATTTTGTAAGAGATTTTATTGTTAATAGTAATCATGGTGTAGAAATGTTTGATTAGGGAAGAATAGATGGGCTTGAGATGTTAATAGTAATTAGCGTCCTCAATATAAGAAAGTAATTTTACTTTATTATTCTGCAACTTCTGAGGCAATAACAGCAAAGCCAGGTAGGATTGTTGATTTCCAGATGCATGAAAATTGTGAGCCATGTGGCCACTTTATCTTTCAATTTTGTCTCTTTAATTGCAAGTTTTTGTATATTTTGAAAAGTTGTGTACATGGATTTTGGCATGCAGCTCTGCGAGCTGCAGTTGAAGCATTTCAAAAAGAAGACTTTCTGTCACACACAGCTCACTGCGGATCTATTAGACAGGACCAGCATGTGCGACGTGATGTGGTTGGGTGCAAAATTGGCATGAATGCATCATTGGTATGTGTTAGTGTAGCATTCTAAAGGAAATGCTGAAGGCATATGTACTTAATCCTAGTATGGTCATTATGTCTGCTTCGATCTAGCACTAGTGCGGAAGATACATGATGTTGTTTGAAAGAAGAAAGAAGATAGAACCATGCTCGGATGCCACAGATATCGTTCCTGTATCAAGATATTACCATTTCCCAAATAGATTGGGGCTTCTTTTGATCGATATCTGTCTTTAAATGTCCATCAGAAGTTTAGAGATGTTTCTGCATCTGTAGAGATATGAATAAAAAATGGACAAACCTATTGAGTAAGGATGGATAAAGAGTTTGTCGCTATCTGTACTATCTGCTTTTCTTTGTTATGAGTAATACCAAAAAGAGATGACCAATGAAAATATGTGATAATGATCATAATGTGATCTGTTATTGAAGCTGAATTTTAAATAGTGAATGCATATTAAACTATCCAATTAATTTCTGAGTCTCGTGTTAGAAGTTTTACAGTATCAAAACAAGGTTTTTCCTATTGCTAGGCACTACAGAGTGTGCAACAGCATAGAGACTCCTGATTTTTTAAATTATTTTCTACAATCCAGGAAGCAGAAGCCTGTAGAATGGCTTATGTTGATGCCTCAGAAATCACATTTGGATAGAAGTTAGTTTACTATTCAATTTCTTTTATACTTGAGTATTAAGAAAGGGGATCACCCCTTGCTTTAATAGGTCAGAACTCTTTGATAGGCCTTTCCAGCAGAGCTTTATGCTGCTGAACTTTGTTATCTATTGAATTGTGGGGAATTTTGAAGATTTTAAGCTAAGTGGCAAGCCAGCTTCCGTTAGAATATTCAAATAGCAAACCACACTTACTACTCAATCTCTTATTTGAGTAGTCTAGACATTTTCATGTCAACATCTACTGTTGCCTTCTAGACCTTGGCAAGCATACGCTGCACCTGGCATAACTTTAATAGAAAAATTCTCGGACAACAGATAACCCATAATAATAGAAGAAAATAAACCCAATGACAACAGAAATAAATAAAGCTAAAATAATGCTGACTCTTTGAACTCTGATTATATGAGGCACTTCTAAGAATGTGTTAAGTTTAAATTTTCCACATGCAAAATTGAAAGGGAGCACTTGTTTATTTTAGAATGACGATGAACTGTGAGAGGGGTCAGAGATTATGTAGAATTGCTGGTAATGGAGAGGATGGAGCATATAGTAAAAGATGAAATACATGCTGCTTTCTTTTTTGTTGTTTTTTTCATTTAATAATTACAGAATGAGAAGAAATGAAATGACATTATATTAATGTCCACAAGTGACCAAATTAGATTAGTGGGACTCATTTTCAAAAAATAATTAGCGACATTGTGCCTGAAGTATCCCTGAAGACAAGAAAGAAAGAAAGATCAAAATAGAAAACCTATCAAGTGGCGAATCCAAATAAACAGACCCTAGACCCTGTAGTAGAGACAAATTATCTATAAAGATAGATATCCTTGTGGCAAATGAAGTTGACCAATTCATGAGTGATGGGACCCTAGCAAGAATCCAAATTAGAGGAGCTGCCAACTTCTATGTCAAACATAGTGAAAGTGCGATGTAGACCCTAATAATATTGTTTAGAAAATGAGTTGGACTATGAGGGCCCAACGATGCTATCCTCTGGGGTTTTCAAGAACTCCTTGCTTGGACTCTCCTAACATCTATGGTTATTATCACCTATAGAAAATCCCTTTCTTCCAAGTCTTTTAGGAAGCAACAAGTAGGCTCCTTCCTTTTATTGATCCAATTAGCAGGGTTACTAAGATCCTAGCAACCTGCTGGATGGGCACACATAGGTTAGGGCCCACTGTCTCCTTGACCTAGTCCTCACTGTTTAGACCCAACAGCTTCCTAAATGATCAAGGGAGGAGTCCCAAAAATCACCCCAAACAATTCCAAATAAGATTAATTCCTTAAATAAGTATACATGGAGTGGAGGTGTTAATCTGCCGGACTTGTATTGCTATTAATGATGTAACTGTACAACAAAAACTAATTAGGGTATTTAGCAGAACCAAAACATAGAAAATGTGTGGTTTAATCAATCGATTTTGTTCTACAGAATTTACTCTAACCAAATATGTGGTTAGTTTTCAGTTTATGCCACTAGTTAGAGATTGCTGTCTATTTCCCTTTCGGGATATTACAGAGAGTTATGGGTCAACAGAGCTTGCTTCTCTGTAAATCAGACGGTAAAGTGAACATATAAATACAGGGACAACAACCTGTTATGCCTACAACAACCACCCTAAAAGTGCCTAAGCACTTCAGATTTTATACCTAGGGGTGGAGAGATATGAGGACCAATTTTGAGGCTTGTGAGACTTCTACTCAACTTAAAACAGCTGAAAAAATCAATTTCTAGCAAGCTGGAAATTGCCTTTTCAGAATTATTGGTGAAACCCTCTTGGGCAAAATAGCCCTAGAATTTTCAGATTTTAAGTTATACTCTTAATCTCGCTGGAAATTGCATAAAAATTATTCTAAATAATGAACAGCACAGAAATTAAGTACAATAGAGTAATGAAGGAAATTTCTTGAAGATATTACTTACTTGGAATGCTAAAACCATTGATTTTTTTGTAGATCTTGTATGCTACAAACAACAATTTCCTAGATCTGCAAACCAATTCAACTAGATAGAAGCATAAAATATGCAAAAATGTCGTTGTACCTATCATTGGTATCAAATTTACCAATTTCCTCCAAGGCAATATTTGCTGATAAAAATAAATGAATGGAAAACTAGCAAGCTAATTGATCCTAAACTAAATCTGAAAATAAAAGTTTCATATTTTTTTAGATAAAAGGTGGTTGTTGAGCTTATGCATGTGCCTTACTTACCTCACACTTGCAGGAATGTGAAATTAACACCCTCATAAGTTGACCTAGCTTGATAGCTCAAGGGAGGGTGTGAAATTAACACCCTCTTAAGTTGACCAGCCATCAGTGATCCGAAAGGGTCCTCCAAAGTGGGTTGAAAGGATAGCTATCAATGATACAACACCACAACAATGGGTACATGTGGCATTCTATACTTCCATGTGTCCATTTTACCCTTGAACATACCTGTTAATCTCTTCATCAACCTTCCAAGGTGGGCAAGTGTGGCTACATTGTGGGCCTGCTAGCCTTGAGGGCCGCCAAATGGCTTACCTTTTTTCCATAAGCCATGACTCCAAGTGGGGCAAACTAGCCTCAACATTGTTGGAGTGGGTAACTAAGTTCAGTCTTCATAATTGTCATGTTGTATTTCATGTAAAAGAAAAGAAAAGAGGAAAATAAAATTTATTATTATTTATTAGTCAAGCATGCAATTCATGATTCTAGGGTTTGTCAAAGTCAAAGTCCCCTTTGGACTCTTTGTAAAAGAAAAGAACACACACACACACACATATATGTAGATTTTAGGTTAAATCCTCAAGACCAAGTTGGCCCTTAGATGATTAGGTCGGATAGTTAAAGGGACGTGACCCCTCGCACAGACATATAACTATATATTGGCAAGTGTGCCCTCCATTTGAACAAGACTTAGTTTTTCTTCTATAGCAAGGATGCAAACCTAGTGAAGCTAGATTAGCGAGTTTCTTGGAGGCAAAAGAAGATAAGGGTCTGAAATTCTGAGAAATCACCAATCTGAGTTCTGTAATATTCCATCTCAAGAAGACAATATTTGAAGTTATGTTTAAGGTCAAATAGGATGCCCAAGTTAGAAGACTTGTTACAATTGGAAGCTTATGAACGCTGAAATTTATTACAGCTAGTGAAGCGAACATCGCGATAAAATCACGATTTTTTCGCTCAAACGATAAAATCGGAGATTTTTTTTAACTTTAAAAAATTGCCAAAAAATTGCGAATTTTTGTAAAAATTCGCGATCCGACCCATAAAAATCGTGGGTGGCAAAAACAACAGAATTTTAAAGGGAAAATCAAATTTTTTTTTGTCATTTTTTTCAGACAGAGGGCAAGAGAGAGAACTAAGGAGGAGGAGAAGTCATCTACAAGGGCAAGAGAGAAAAAAAGTGAAGGAATTTAGCATCCCATGCCAATAAAATTCAAGTTTGGACCAAGTTTCTTCAACAAAGCGTGGTTTCCAGGTAAGGGCATAAAATTTGGCCATTTTTTTTTGTTTTTATTTTTTTTTCCTCGGGTTTCCATCACCCATGTATTTTCCATGATTTTTGTTTGGATTTGATTGTGTTTTTTTTTGGTTGCATTTAGTGGAGAGGGTTTATTTTGGTAAAAAATGCAAAAACTTGATTGTTAGATTTATTTGTTTCATTTCTTCTTGTGCCCTAGCTTTTTTTCGTCATTTTTGCTTGGGTTTGAATGTGTATTTTTTCCATTATTGTTGCACTGAGTTGAGGGTTTTTGTTTTTTTGCCAAAAATTGAAAATGTTGTATGTAAATTTTAATTTTATTTTTTTAACTTGCAATTCTTCTTGTGACCTAGGTTCAAACTTCAAACTTCATCTTACATTAAAACTCAAGAGTTCAACAAAGTTACAAACATGCCAAGAAAATTGGACTCTATGTGGGAATTTGGTGAACTTGATGGGGGGTTTGACAGATCAAATTTGAGTTGCAAATTATGTGGGCACCATATGATCGGGGGGTATACAGATTGAAGTTCCACTTTGCACAAATTCCTGGACATGAGGTAGGGCGTTGCTCAAATACAAATCCAGAAATCATCCGAAGAGCCCTCAAATCATTGGAAGGAATAGAGACAACCAAACTTACCAAGACAACTCTGAATAGTCAAATAGCAGGGGGTGGAGTGTTAGGATTGGGAGGTGACCATAAGAGTGGTACTGGCTCTTGAGTCTTTACCATCAACATCTACACCCAACCCTGTAGTTGCCTCATTATATTTTGTTCCTTAAACCACACCTGGTGCACAACCATCTATCTCATCAGTTATTAAAAGAAAGGAGAAGGAAGAAGCTGACAAGTTGTTGGGCAAGTTTCTTCTTTGGAGTGATATTCCTTTCAGTGTTGCCAGGAACAATCTCTTTTACCAACCCGCGGTTGATGTTATTGCTATTGTTGGCATAGGGTACAAAGCCCCTTCATATGATGACTTTAGAGGGCACATTCTTCAAAATGAAAAGGTTGACTGCACTAAGAGATTGGAGGAGTTTAAGGGATCATGGGCACACACAGAATGCATTGTGATGTCAGATGGTTGGACCGATTAAAAGGGTAGAACCCTTATTAACTTCTTGGTCAGTTGTCCCAAGGAGACAATGTTTATGAAATCTGTTGATGCATGTGCACTTATTAAAGATGCACGGTTATTATGTGATTTTTTGGATGTGTTCATTCAAGAGGTGGGTCCACAACATGTTGTCTAAGTCATAGTAGACAATACTACAAATTATGTTGTTGCTGGCAAGATGCTTATGGAGAAGCAATCTAACTTATTTTGGACACTTTGTGCTGCACACTGCATTGATTTGGTGTTGGAGGACATAGGAAAAATTCCTTTTATCAAGGATATTGTTGAATCATAAAAAATCATTACAAAATTTATATATAATCACGCATCTGTGCTTCATTTGATGAGAACATTCACCAACAACAAGGAGTTGGTGTGCCCTGCCATTAGACAGTTTTCCACCAGTTTCATATCTCTTTAATCTCTCCTGAATTCTATGTGAGGATGTGAAGAGAATGTTTTTTACAGAGGAGTGGCGTGCTTTGACATGTAGCTCCAAACCAGAGGGAGAGGTCATATGCAGGTTAGTTTCATACTTGTAAAGCTTTTGGGTGAGAGTGCAGGAGGTGTGCAGTGTGAAAATTCCAAGTTCGGAATCCTACTGCAACCAACTGAATTTACTTCACTTACTTGTAAATTACATCAACAAGTTATTTATAGACTTCTTTAAATACTGAAGCAATTATTGAAACATCCTTCACTTAATTAAAAAAAATATGGCGCAACAAGAAACTAAGCAGAAACAAAAACATCAAATAGGACATCGTTGTTTTTGGACAAATGTCCCCGGAAAAACCAAATGCGGGAAAACCAGTGCATTAGATCTGAGGGTTTTATTATTAAGCAACAATTATTTCGAAATACAATCTCTGGATGCCTTGCTGGCAATCCAATACAGATAATATCACTCGACAGAAGAAAAATTGTGAGATTACCTCACTCTGCATGTCTTGACTGATCCGGTAGCTGAACTGACAAAACCCCAGCACCCTCTACGCTGCCTTTGCGCAGTAATTGTGTAGGCCTGTATGGGGACCTTTGAAGGACTGCGTCACCTCCTCTGTTTGATCGATCAACGCTCAGGAAACTCTATTCCAGCCCTCTTGGTTAAGAATCTTGATCTCCCAGCTGAATCTTAGACTTTTGCTCAGGAATGTTGCGCTGCCTCTGCGTGCGGCCTTCGTTGCCTTGCATCACCCTCTTTGGGCACTGCGCTGCCTCCTCTGCGTCTTTCTTTGCCTCTCTGCTGAGTATTCTTGGCCCCAGAGAAGATCCTCCGACCAAAACAACTTCCGCCCCTCTTTGCGTGAGAACCTCTGGATCAAAGTTTTCTTCTGAGCACTGCTCACTTCGGAAAATTCGATCTCTCGATCTCTCGGTTTGTTTTTCCAAATGACCGTCATGTCTTTTTTATAGTCTTCTCGTTGGGACTTCAACGACCGAGATTAGATCTCCAATCAACAACTAAGATTACATTTTGACTTGATCTGCTTTTTCTAGAACATTCACACCCATATTCTATTAATTCACTTTATTTATTTTATTTTCCTAAGTTTAGACTTAAGGTCATTTTAAAATAATTATTTTTCTGAATAAAATACAATTCGGGTGGAATTTCCCCAAACAATTTTGTGGGTTATCTAGAATACACGTGTCTAAGCCTGTCCACAAAGTTTGAGACTTAGAGCACATTTGATGCTAGCCCAAATCAACATTCCCTCTTAGCGAGGAATGTGCTCTAGCAATATGTCATGTTGCACATTGCTCAGACTCTAAAGCATCTCCCTCTGTGCTGCTGATGTCTAACATGCTGTCCACCAACTACTGCGCTACTGCTGCAACAATACTGCTGCTGACCTTGCCACGATCAACACTGCATCTGTACTGCAACTCCCTCTCAAATGCTTCATCTGCTGCTAGCACTGCCACTGCTAACTCTGCACTGCAACTCAGTTGCTGAGAGAAGCAACTGAAAAACATCCAAAAAAAATATGAACAAGTATTCGGGATGCATCTCGATGATGAAACTCTGATTGCTGCTAGTCCCATGCTGCCCCTCCTAAGCACTGCACTGCTGCTGCTCTGCGCTCTACTTCTCTACATTGCTGCAACTCTGCACTGCGCTGCTCAGATTTTGGCACTGCTAACTACTGCATTTGTCGCTCAAATGGAACCAGCTGAAACACCTCTAGCTTGCTACTATTGATCTTGGGCACTCGTAGCAAGGTCATGATCCAAGAGGTGGACACCTCAAGGATCTTGCCCAATTGAATTTCTTGCGAACTTACAATTCAATATCGCCCCATCTCCCTCCTAGAGATGCGTGGGCACTCATGGCATACTCATCTTCTTCGATCTTTGCGGACGCAACCTTCGAATCATGCTTCTCGTCCTTGTCTGTTTTCTTCAAAGGACATTGCGTTGCGTAGTGACCAAGTTCACCACACCTAAAGCATTTTATCTTCGAGACGTCCTTCTTCTGTCTTTGCTGCTCTTGCTGCCCCTTAGATGCAAGGGTTGAATTTTCCTCCTCCTCCTTTGTCTTCGACCCACTGCTACTGCTGCCGTCAAGTTTACACTTGACTAGGTCCCTCCTTAGCTCTTCTTGTTGAAGAGCAACCCACATCTCTTCCCAACTCGGCAAGGTTGCTCTGCCTAAGATGCTCTAGACGAAAGCTTGCCATTCTTCTGTGACTGCGTTGATGGCCAGCCTTACCATTGCGGTAGGCTGAGGTGTGGACCCCACGATTGCTAGTTGATCACGATTTTCTTGAAGCCTCGAGATAAACAGATCTATACGCCCCCCTTTCTGCATCTGAATCATCCTCAGTTTCTGCTCTAAGTACATCTTCCGCTGTTCGAAAGATCCTTCGTATAGCGCTGCTAAGGCTTCTCACATTTGTCTAACTGTGTCCTTGCTAGTTATGTGGGATACTATGTGATCCTTGAATCCATCAAGGAGCAACCTCATAGCCTTCGCCATATCAGCTGTGTACTTCTTCAGCGGATCTGCATGGACAGCTACCATACTCGTCACAAAAAGCTTGAGATGGTATTCATCTAGAAGGCATGTAATTCGTGCCTTCCAGAATACATAGTTGGAGGCTCCCTCCAATCGATCCTGATCTCTAAGCTCGTGAGTTGCCATGGCTATCAAGAAAATGTCGAATCTGCTCCCTCTATTTCTCCTTTGTGCAGCGCTGGATTGCCTTACGCACTCCTTGCTGGAGATTGTAGATCAACCACCCAGATCTGCTGCTCAGATCTCAAAAAATAGAATTCCCGGGCAAGGAACTCCCCGAGGAAGAAAATTCCCTCATTGTGCTTCTTTTCTTCCTTTTGAGGTCTTTTTGCCCAGCAAAACAAATTTTTCTTGTAGAAAACTGTGTCCCACCAACACTTATGTTTACGCTATGCGTTCCTCCCTCTGCCACGAAAAAATTTCAATCTGGAAGCTCTACCTCTCTGTCCACTCACTTAGAGAGAGACTTTCCTCAAAAGTTCAGCCCTTCTGGCTTGGATTGCGCAATCCCTTTGGGGATTCGAACTGCTGCCTTTTGCTCAATGCTGGTTCTGCTCTTCTTGTTTCACCTGCAATGCTATGATACCATGTGAAAATTCCAAGTCCGGAATCCTACTATAACCAATTGAATTTACTTCACCTACTTGTAAATTACATTAACAAGTTATTTATGGATTCCTCTGCTTCTGCCCAACGTTTCCTGCAACTTAGTTGAAGGCTCACTCTTATTCTAAGAAGCTTGGAGGTTCATATTCACATCTCTGTAGCCCAACAAAGACTTGTATGTGATAACTATAGCTCTTTCCATATAACTCTGAATGACCTGTGATGACTACTTGCGTATACTTTGAAGATTCACATACTAAATGGCACCGAGGCTTGTAATTACAGTAGATTGGTATACACTATGGATTTGTGGCTCATTCTTTCTTTATATTCCAATATGAAGTCTCATGTGAAGATCCTTTACTATATATAAAGGCTCTCGCTTAACATCCTGGATATTATCATGGCTTACTGTGATGATCTCATATTGTTCTATGGCACCGAGGGTAGTTTAAGCATTGCTTGCTCCTGTGGCTCATATTGGCCTATGGATCGGCAGTGGCTCAATGATTTAACTTGTGATGACTCACATATACTCTATACCCGGTAACTTGTGTATATGCATTTTATTCTCACTTTATGATGAATATTTGTTAAATTTAGATAACCATGGTTTGTTCTATGCTTAAATGCAATTTACTTCAATCTTCTTTAAGGCCTAATTCAGATTTAGCAATCACATAAACATGAAAGTAACATGCTGATAGAACATAATAATAGATTGACAGAAGACAAGCCAAATAATATAGCAGAATTTGTAATTCTTCTTGTCCAACAAATATAAATGTTTGTTACAACAGTCAACAGGATGCCCTAGCCAACGAAGACTTGAGTTTTCCAAACCAACTTCTCCAACATATAAAATTAGCCTTTCTCCAAGTGTCACACACACCCCTCAAAGACAACTCCAAAAAGTCAACGCAAGTCAACAACAAATGGTCAACACAGAAGTCAACGTTGTGGTCAAAGCTGCGGTCAACAGTCAAAGTAAACGTCCAGCCTCGATTTTTGTGCCCTCCAATGCGGCCTCAAGAAATTGGAATTTCTGTGCTGAAATCAAAGTCAAAGCTCAAGTGTTGACCCAAAGTCAACGCTGGTCAACGTTGTCTAGAAAGCCCTAAAACAGTCTGTAGATTTCTCTAGGTTCAGATTCACACGTGTGAGGGATGGAAGCCTCTCCTAGGCCGTACGAACCAATCAAATCACAGGAAGAATGTGTGATGAGATGATGATGAAATGAGCATCATCTCTCTCCTATTTATATTCATCAATGAGGGTGTGTGACACATCGGTTGGGCTTGTGAGTCTACATTACAAATCTGGCCGACCTTGTCAATTTGCACATGTGTAGAAAA
Organism: Pinus albicaulis; assembly: GCA_034641835.2. Taxonomy (NCBI): domain Eukaryota; kingdom Viridiplantae; phylum Streptophyta; class Pinopsida; order Pinales; family Pinaceae; genus Pinus; species Pinus albicaulis. The sequence continues at coordinate 1,953,592,703 of CM076578.1, read as the reverse complement.
TAAAATCAAAATATAAGTTCTACTCATCGAAACAAGATGATCTTTAGATCAATCTTGCACCTCTCCGAAAGAGGAGTCCAATAAAAATATAATCATCATCAAATGAGCAGTGCAAAATGGTGTTTGGACCGAGTTGCCCAAAATTAACACTCCCTCTCAACTAGGGAGAACTTCATCTGTCCACTTGTGCCATCCTGTCATCAGTACCATCGAGTGCTATCATCATTATCATCTTGCAATCCTGTGTCATCCTGCTGTAACATGCTTTGCCGGCTCTGAGGGCAAACAAACGAGAGTGAGTCACAAAGACATCACACTCTGCTGACCCGAAGTCAGCTTAGAGGTTAAAAACTCAATCGGAATCAAGAGAGTCACATACTAACCGTAAGTCAGTTTAGAGGTAAGAACCTCATCGGACTTGATCCCAGATCAAGGTGTTGGACACATGCCCATCCTAAACATAAAGAGTACGACAATCTTTGATGCGTCCATCGGTCTTGCTATTGGTCTCTATCCACATTTCCCACCTCATTGGCCAAATGAGAGGTACTTCCCATGAGTCCTAAACTCCATGGGTAGGATGCATGCAGGGCATAGATCAAAGAGAGGGTGAACCAACTCAATATCATAATGATGGGGAAGAAGCACAACAAGATTTGACGAACCTAGCCCTGTGCATGCTTATAGCTCCAAGAAGCTATCCCCAAGCCCCCTGGAGCTCCTAGAGCTCATTGTCCAGCTCAAGCAGGACCCTCACAATAGGGTTTGTTCACGATTCCAAGCTTTTCACGGAAGGTTAAGAATTTGACCTTCCCCGGGGGCTTCGTGAGAATATCCGCGACCTGTTCATCAGTCCCAATGTGATTGAGCCTTACGATGCCTCGCTGTACCATATCCCTGATAAAGTGGTACCTAATATCAATACTAGAGATCCCAGAGTTATTGAGAAAATGACCTCACACTAATATTGGAGATCCGACACTGACCCATCCCTGAACTGACAAGCCCCACACTGCCTTTGCGCAAATCTGCGTCACTCTGGCTGGGGACTGCATCACTCCCTTCGACTGGTCTCTCTACTGGTTGGATGTTGATCATCTGCCCCTTCGGTCTGACACCCTGGCTCTCCGGCACTAGATCTGACTGATCCTCATCAAAATAGCAGATCTCTTCAGAGGCTCAGCACTGCCTTGCGTGGCTCCGCGCTACCGAGCGTAGCCCCTACACTTCCTATTTTGCGTCCTCTTCTCTACCTTCTCTGCTATGTAGTCCTGGCTCAGGAAAAATCTCCAACTGGAACTATCTCTGCCCCTTACTGTGTAGAATCATATCGATGATCTCTCTGGTTGCTTTGTGCTGCTCACTTGAGAAATCGATCACTAGACTCTCTCACGATGTATTTTCCAAATGCCCATCAAGCCTTCTCTTATAACCTTCTCGTTGAGAAATCAACAGCCCAGATTAAAACATAATCAAGGGCTCAGATTAACGTGACTTGATCTTCGTCTTTTTCTAGAAGATTCACACCTAGTTCTATTAATATACTTTAATTATTTTATTTTCCTAAGTTTAGACTTAGGCTCCCATAAAAAAAAATTAATTATTTTAATAAAACCCGATCCGGGTGGAATTTCCCAAAACACTTTCTGGGTATTTTGGAATACATGTGTCTAAGCCTCCCTGCAAAATTTGAGACTTAGATCACATCCGATGCTACCAGAAATCAACAAGTTCAATCCAATCTTTTTGTCACTCTTGATGAGAAGAGGTATGTATGTAATTGTTTGCCAAAGGCTATTTTATAATTGAGTATGCAAAAGAGTTAGATGCATTGGGTTAGTTTGCATTTATTGGAGCTTTAGTAGCTCTAAGGAAGAGGATTTGAGACTCCATTGTATATACCCTTTTGCTTTTATTTTTAGCTTTCTTGTAAACATTCCTATTTTAATTAAAATAACAAAGGAGGGACTGTCCCTAGTGTTTTCAATGATCTAGAACCAAAGGTAATGTCTAACCATACATAGGTATAGCATCGAATTAGAATGCATAAGTATTTGTCCAAAGTGATGATCAATTCTTCAAAAAGTTGTACTTTCTGACCATATAATTGTGCTTCCTTGATGTTATTTGCTTGAGCCTATAGGCAATATGTCAAATCAACATTGATGAAGGTATATATACTATGTGGAATTATCTATATGATCATTGTCCACATTAATATAATTATTTCATCTTATCTCTCTTTGAAGATTTCCTTGTGTTATTGGTCAAACTCTTTCTGTGCGGAAAAGTCTAAACCATAAGCATGAGAGCTAGGAAAGCCACTTGTTACTACTTGGATTATCAGCCTTGGCAAAGTCACGATCAAGGTGATAGGTAGCTCTTTCTGTGTGGGAAAGTCTAAACCATAAGCATGAGAGCTAGGAAAGCCACTTGTTACCGCTTGGATTAGCAGCCTTGGTAAAGTCACGATCAAGGTGATATGGAGTCAACACACTATCATATATATAATAATTCGTAATTCATAATTAATGAAGAGACACATGAAAGGATATTTCACAATAAAAATACATGACTTCATATGAACGGGTACTCATGCCTAGTATTTATAATAGGGGCCATCATTTGTAATTGTTGCCGCAAAATCTAGTAGGCCTTGTGATGGTGTTCACAAGGTGAGGGCCAAACCTTGCAACAATATTGAGGGAGATTACGACTGTCACCTCAACAATCTTCCTCCTGCTCTTTGGTTGAATTTCACCACAGGGGAGGCTTTCCAGTGCTCACAAATAAGGATATTCTAAGTTCTAGGGTTCAAGGTGATGAAGGTATCAGCTAGGTAAAGATACTCTATGATGGGAAAAGGCTCAATTCTTTTTGATCAGGAGCAACGTATCATGCACCTAGACTAGAGAAGGACTTGTACAATCTAGGGTTTCTTGATATGCAACAACAAAGGAGTGCCTAAACACATAAAATCCAAAGAAAGGGTTTACTAAAAGATTAGGTCTTCAAAAACAATAGATAAAACCCTCAAAATAAACCTCAAGTTGAAGCTAGGATAGGGTTAGGGTTCCCAAGTCACAAAATTGTCTATAGAAGGATGGCGTTAACCCTCCTAGGGGAAGATTTACCATGAATAAAGGTAGAATTTGCATTAAAGAGGTTTATAAAGATAAATATTAGGTTTTTCTTCCACAAACACTCATCCACACTGCACTAAATCAATTCGGCCTTAGGAAAAAGCCCCGGTGGCTTGCTTTAAAAGGATTAGAAAAAACCTATGTTTCACAAGTTTCTGGTACGCGGGTACTCCGGGTACGGGGGAACAAGTATCTGATACGGCTAGAAGCTTTGCCCAAATTTACAGGAAATGCCAAGTTGGGAGCGAAAATAATATAATATACTAAAATCTAATATATATTAAAAGTGAAAATAAAATATTTTATTTATTTCCATCCAAAACTTGTCAATTAAATTCCATCCTTATGTAAAATATTGAACTTTGAAACAGTGCCAAAAAAAATCAAAATATTAATCCATCAACAACTTGCTAATGAAATTCCTTGCTAGCAAGAAACATGCATAACTCCTAAATCGAAAAAAAACTATTATTACTTGATTATTTTGTGATTTCATACAACACTATATTATATTCAAGTTTGGAAATTTATAAAATGAAGCTAATTTGTTGAATCTTATCATTAAAGCTTCAAGATATACTTCAAAAAAGTACACTTATTTGCAATTGTTGAAATGTAAGATTTTCAACAGAAGTTGGCAAGGAATGACTGGCAATTATATGTATATTGTTGAAACCTTTTCTACATCTCCACATATCTATCACTTTACAGATCCCATGCAGTGCAACCCCTTGATCTATCATGTATCACTTAGAAAATAAACAAATGGTCACTTCTCTGCTCAAAATAGGTACCTGAAAGGTGAAAATATGCTCAAAATAGGCACCCGAAGCGTCAAAATTTGTTGTAGTGAAGCTCCCAAAAAGCTCCAAAGTACCCTTTGAAGCTCCTAGCGATTTTGGAAAGTTTCCTACAAGCTCCCAAGATCCCAGGAGTGCTGGAGCGTGGGGTACGTGCTCTCCAATGGCTGGGAGCGGTACCTATGTTACTATGGAAAAAACTAAAAGAAGAGAAATATTTAATTTTTGAAGGTTTTTTATTGACACAAAATTCACCAGTGCCCAATCCTACTTCGGTGATGGAGTTTTAGAGCAATTTTGAGAGATAAGTGACAAATCACTGAAATAAGGGGGAAAACTCTTTTTTCCACGCATAAAACCCTAACTATCTTTTTTGTGAGGGGAGAGATTAAATAGGAGATGCACACTAGGAGTTCTCCTATGGATTTCAAGGAAGAACTATTTGACATGCAAAGATTAACCAAGATTTCCCATAATTTGTATTTAGACATGGATCATAGAAAAACCCTAGCAATAATTCAATTACATGTAAAACAATGAATAATCTACAATATAATTACAATTCTTCCGTGAAAATACCTTCTTTCAATCCCAAAAAAAGATCTCCAATACACAAGCCAATCTCTAAAAGCAAAAGCTCCATAAAAATCACATCTCCACAGGTAGCAAGTTACACAAAGGCTGAGTAGTGTCCTATAAGAGGGGCTGAAACTCAAGTGTGATGATGAATGAAAAGAGTGAAGGGATCATCTATTTATATGAGGTTTAGCTCTTCACTTTACACAATAATATTACCCTACAAACCCCGAAACAAGTTTGATTTTGATTGTTTGACAAGACAAGGGGTTACATGCCAACCCCATAGCTCAAAAAAAAAAAATGCCACAAAATCCCACACGTGTGGGTTGACATCCTTTGAAAGCATGATGTCTTGCCCTTTTTGGGCCATTGCTCATAAAGTGCATGGGATGGGCTAGTGTGATGTCCCATCATCATAATCAACTCCAAGTCTTGATAGGAAACCTCAAAAAGTGCCTCAAAATGCTTCCATGTGTCAAAACCATGCTCTGGATGAAATAAGTCAAAACAGGTGACGTGGCATCATCTCTCTCCAACATTGCGGCTCCGAGTGCGAGTACAAGCCCTCACTTGTCATCTTGAGGATGATCATCATCATTTGGACTTTAGATCAAGCAATGCCCATCAAAGAGTGTCAAGGCCAGCTTGGGGGCATGCTGGGTTCATTGGGTACAACATTAAGAAAATCCAATGAAAAGCAAAAGGAGCTCAACATTTTAGCATCTGGGGTTACTTTGAGGTGTCAATCATCAATTGGAATCATCAAGGTGCCCAACGCTCTGCTCTGGAAGGAGCAACACTACATCTGCAAGGTCATCACTGCTCTCTGAAAAAGGTAAAACCACCTGGGCATGCTGTGTAGTGGAGAGAGATAATTTTCCCTCAAAGGCCTTTGCTGCTATGTGAAGAACCACCTGGCATAACCATCTCAAGATCAAGTGAAAGACACCCATCATTAGTGACAATGACCATAGATGCATTACAATAGACCATACTTAATTATTAAGGGCATAATAATACTTCAAATTGAGATCACCTTCAAATATCTAACTAGAGCAAGTCTCGTAAAAGTGTTCCCTACCTGTGTTAAGGATGGCTAGATGGTCAACCCTGTTACCCACCACCAGTGTGTGATCCCTATAGGAGAATTTTTCTCCTAGATTCGTCTTCAGCCGACAACCAGTAGCCCCTTACAGCCACCAGATAGCTCGATGTGCCATTATTCTGTGCCACCTTAGCCAACCATTGTGCCCTCGCTCATCTGTTATGATCGTATGTTTGAAGGTGGGCCTTCCAACCACGAAGGTATGCCTTTTCATTATGTAATTGGGTGTTTATGCTTGCTTTTCTTGGGCACATTTGGACATGGATTATTGGGGGATTCAACAGAAAGAACGGGCTTTGACTGTTACTCTTGTCCCTGTTACCCACCACCTGTCTCCTTTTTTATAAGGAAGACATTGTCAAGCCACTTTCAATGTTAAATAACACTGCCTCAGCTGTGGGAAGTTCCAGAGTTCAAATTTGATTTGGCATTTTGTTCTTTCAGTTAGTTTCCTAATATGACGTCTATTTTTATATGCCACGTTTGAATTTAAAATCCTAAACTTGTATCTCATAGGATCACTATCTAAACATTTGTTTAGCTGAGCAATATCCTGTTCAAAATGGTTTTATTCATTTGTGTTTAAAAATTGTACAATGCTAATTTCCTGGCTTCCATGTGATATAGTCTGTCCCTTTTTAGTAATATCTTGGGCCCATGCATTTTAAGTAGAAGATAAGCTGTTAGGTGACAGTATTACAGTGCAATACTTTGACATTTGTTCGTGCTGATTTGCGGCAATAGGCAATGTTATATCCATTTGCAGGCCGAACTCAACTGCTCCGATGATAGTGATGATGATGGATGCCATCAAGTGGGAGGTCAAGGCACCTTCTCAGTGAATGATCGTATTATTATTAAGGTGATTCTCAAGATTGGTAGCTCAGTCATTTCAGAGCCTGATTCTGAATATGATTTCAAGTTTGCTCACATTTTTACTTTTGGATTATATATATCTTATTGTTTGCGTACAAGATAGTTAAATATGAAGTAATCGATGCAGGACAGGGATATTCTACGTCAACTGAAAAAGAGTAAATTTTATAAAGTGTTTTGGGAGTGTATTGACAACTAGTTTGATTCATGTATATTCAGGGAAATAAAGACACACTGGAGCATCTTTTTTGCCAAGAAGCAGTCGTTACTGCAAAATGTTTGGATGGATGGTAAGCTTACTCTTTCAGAAAGTCCATAGAATACATATGTAGGATGTTCTGTTGCATTTAAAATGACAAATTTTTTGAAGGTTAGAAGGCTATGATATTGCATATACTGAAGAGTACAGTACTTGTTCCTTTCAATGGGTTGTAGATAGTGTTCAACAATGATAAGAACTTTCATAACATTGATCAATTTCTGAACTTGTGTCAGTGTTACATGTTTCTTTTCAGGTATATGGTAAAGACATTGGACAGTGAAGAGAGTGTTCGGTTACATCACCATTCACTACAGAAAGTGGGAGGTCAGCCATTGGAAATCTGTTTTGATGAGAAAGATAGCATTTGAAATTTTTTCCATCTTTTTTATTCATATAATTGAACAGCTATGTTTGGTTCATTTGGGGGAAGCTGTTAACAACTCTAAAGTATGTCGACAGAAAGAGGAAGAGGAAGGGGAAGGGGAACACAGCTACATTATATTTATTATTAATTTTTACAGTAACAGTATATATTTGTATTAGCAAAAATGTGCCAAGGCACAGGAGAAGTACAATTATTTTTTCTTGATGTAGGCAGGAGCAAAATTTTTGAAGCCTAGTATGGAATAACCCTTCAAACTTCTGTTATGCCCCGTTACCATGCACCAGCTGTGCTTATAAGGAAACAATTTGAAAAAACTACATAAAATATTGTTAGTTTTTGTTGTATCGGATGTGTTCTAGACTTCAAATTTTGTGGAGAGGCTAGAAAACATGAGATCTCCAAAACCCAGAAATCGTTTCTGGAATTCCACCTAGAGACAGACTTAATTAGATTATTAGTCAGTTTTTAATTATTTCCTAAGTCTAAACTTACGGAATATGATTAATTAATCAGAATTAATTAAGTCATGGTGTGAATGTTCTAGAAAGTCACATAGATTGATTTTTAGTTAATCCTAGCCATTGATTAAGATCTAATCTTGGCCGTTGAAGTTTCAACAAAGGATTATAAGAAGAAGTCGATGGGGATTGGAGAAATCAGTTGAGACACTCGAGCAATTCGATTTCGCTTGGAAATCGATTTCTAGAGTAACAACGTTTTGTTGACGAAAGTGATTAAGTGAGATCGAAGCAGTGAGAGAGGGGCAGCGATAGTGAAGCCAGAGGAGGAATACCAGATCCGGTGAGTACATTTGCAGAGAGGCAGAAGTGCCACAGTGAGGCAACACAATGCCCTCTCGAGGAAATTCTGTTTTGCTGGGGAGAAGTCGAGATTCAGTGCCAGAAGTTGGGCAGAGGTTCCAGAGGCCGGGAGAATCAGTTTCCCAGACAACAGCTGATGACATAGCTTGAGGTGACGCAGTTCCGAGCTGAAGTGATGCAAAGATTGTGTAGGGTGACGCAGAGAATGTGCAAAGGCAGTTAGGAGTCAGGACGGCTGAGGTCAGTGTCAGATTTGCTTGTGGAGTGAGGAATTTCCTCACTAAATATTTTTGCCAGTTTCTCTTTGTTTGGATTGCCAGTTTGGGCATCCATAGATTGTACTCAGATTTCACTACTGCATAATAATAAAACCCTTAGGTGCTGCACCGGTTTTCCCAAGTTGGGTTTTTGCAGGGACATTGGTCCAAAAATAACAGTGTTATTTGTGTGTGTGCATATATTTCTTCCTGTGCTTATTTTTCTTCTATAGTGTATTTGTGTAGGTTGTAGTTTGATTGATTTAGTGTTTGCCATAGAAAACTGCAAATAAATTGTTAAAAGTTAATTTAACAATTAGGAGAATTATTTCCAGTTACTGCAATAGGATTTAGGGTTAGTAGAATTTTCACATGGTATTAGAGTGCATATGATCAGCCGAAGAGCTCAGTACCAAAAGGAAAGAGGATTTTCACTGCTCTACATGAGCAACAGTTTGAAAACCCAGAGGGCAACACGCCGCCTTGGCAAAGATGTCAATTTCTTGAGGAAAAACCGATTTCTCTGAGAGAGCGACAGAGAAATCAGATTTCTCCAGATCGAGGGATTCCAGATGCAGAGGGAGCAGCTAGTATTTTTCTTGCAGAGAAGATCTCCAGCTGGACACAATAGTTTAACGACAATGTGCTAGAGAAGAACTAGTGTTGGGAGGAAGAAGAGCACACACTGAGGGAAATTTTCCACAGGAAAATCCTAGTTTCAATAAGCTCGATTTCCCTTGTATATCAACAATTGTTGTGGGAAGAGTTTCTCACTCCAAAAGGGAGTGCGTAGAGTTGAGTAGCAGCTGAGCAGAAGGGAAGAGGAGATTTTCAGAATTTTTATTGAGATGGGAACTGCCGGGCTTCGGGATCAAGACATGTTGGATGGAGTTTCCAACTATGTGATCTGGAAGGCAAGGATTTCCTTTCTTCTAGATGAGTATGATCTCAAAGCATATATCGATAACGTGGTAGCTATCTCCACAGATCCAGATCAGTTGAAGCAGTACAAGAAGGAGATGGCGAAGGCAAAGAGATTGATCCTTGATGGAGTTTAGGATCATGTGGTTTCACACATAGTGGCCCTGGGAATAGCCAAAGAGATGTGGGATTCTCTTTCCACACTATACTAGGGATCCTTCAAGCAGCAGAAGATGTACTCGTAAGAAAAGCTGAGAAGCACCCGTATGCAGAAGGGGGAGCGCATAGATCCTTTCCTTACCAAGATTTAGTAGATCCGAGATGAATTGGCAGCTGTTGGGTCAACACCTCAACTCACAGAGCTAGTGCGAGTAGTTCTCAGCTCTGTCTCTGAGGAGTGGCAAGTGTTTGTCCAAAGTATTTTGGGCAGAGAAACCTTTCCAAGATGGGACAGGATGTGGGTAGACTTGTAGCAAGAGGACTTGAGGCGAGATCTGATGAAGAGCACCATCAGTGGCAACAACAAAAACAGTGGATCGAAGGAGGTAAAGGAAGAGGAGAATGTGGCCCTCGCATCAAAGGGTCCCAGTTAGGGACAAGAGGAGCGTAGGAAGAAGGACCTGTCAAAGGTCAAGTGCTTCAGGTGTGGCGAGCTAGGCCACTACAGTTCTCAATGTCCTCTCAGGAAGGAGGACAAGGAGGAGAAGTAGGACTAGTAGACAACTTTTGTCGAGATCGATAGGCTGTCCTCTAGGCTGGAGGAAGATTTTGCCATGATTGTGGACATCAGTCCAGGAGTGAGGTGGGTTGACTTAGTTTTGTAGCCCCAAAGATCTAGAAATGGGCAGGATTTTTGAGGAGGTCCACCTCTTGAATCAATACCTTGCTACGGGAGCCCACAATATTTCAGTAGCAAGATGGACCAGTGGCAGTTGATGCAGTCTGTTGACCACATTTTGTCAACGACCCCATAGTAGTACACCCCCATTTTTCAAATGGGACTTATCATGTTCAAGGCTCATGTCATCCAGATTTCATCGACAGACGACAATTTTTTGATGTAAACCCATTCTGCATGTTATGATGTAAATGATCTAAGTAAGACCGTCAATGTATGTAACAACCTAGGTAAGCTTAGTATGTTGTTGATGATCTCTATCCTAGGAGGTTTTTTGTCTCGCTGATTCACGAAAGTGATCGACAGAGTTTTTCCCTCCAGCCTCACCCCAAAGCTAGGGTGGATTTTGTCATCAGCATGTTAAGTGAGTCCTAGTGTTTTCTATCGAGTCCTTGTAAAAGTAGTTTGAACTACTTGGTCTACTAGATCATGTTTTGAGTCGCAGAATTGGGTATTTATTTGAGGGTCTATACGAATGGCTATTCCCCCTTCATGTGTTTAAATGTATTATCTTATGTAAAGAGGGTTGGAAAAATAATTAAAATCCCCTTTCAATCAATTAATTAAATTTTCTGGTCAATTAATTTAAAAAATCTTAAACCAGAAATTTAATTAATTTAGGGTCCTAAGTTAGGATTAAATCTTTTAAAGGCAAAATTCGTTGGTCCTTTAAAAATGATTTTTTAAAGGCCCCAGCAGGTCAAGGGATTTTTGAGAATTTTAAGAAATTTTGGACTCTTGGGCCTAGGTGGTTAAGTCAAAGTCAAAATTTTGGGGTAATTAACTCAAAAATAGTATTTTTGAGTTAATTAAAATGGATTTAAATCATAAATTCGTTTTTTTCTCAAAATTATAATTTCGACCGCCCAGATTAAAAGATGATCAAATTTGATCGACGGTCGAGATTATTTTGACGTGGATCAACTGAACTAGCCGTTGGAGATTTTGTCCTATAAATTTAGAGGTGTTTGTCAGTCTTGAATCCGATCTCAGGATCGTGCACTTATCTTGGAAGCTCTTGTAATTTTTTGAGGAATAAAGCATAAAGACTTTGGGGTTACAAATTTTGATGTTCCTTCTCGGATCTATGTGGTGATTCATTTCTAAACTCTGCTACTTTGTTTGAATTTTTATGGTTGATGGCCTTCATGGATTAATCTGCATACAGGTATCTTGTGTAGTTTTCTGGGTTCATAAAATGAAATTTTGATTTTTTTTTTTTTCTGAGGGATTTCATGTTATTTTCTTAAATCTCTATCGATCTAAAGTTCAGATTTAAGTGTGCAGGGAAATATTTTTTAATATTTTGAGCGTCTGGGGAAGTCTTTGGTTGGACCAGCCGACTCTCAAATGACATAAATCTGAAAAGCTCATTATTTGTTAAATTCCAAATCTATCTTACGAAATTGGTGGTTTCGCAGGGTTTTCTAAGGCGTGTGCCTCTCTTCGAAAATTCAAATTTTTAAAAAATTGTGCAAAAATGGATTCAAATCTGGCCATGAGGGCCTAAGATCTATAAATTAATTTGTAAATTTGTATCTTTATTAGGGCTGTAAGGGTTTAATAAATTTTTAGGTGTATATTTTCAGATCTGACTGGTTTTGCAGGTTACAAGTTTACTTAGATTTTTTTTTTAAAAAGATCTGAACCAGATCCAGCCCCCAAGGGCCAGATCTGGCCTCAGAATCCCTACTGTGGGCAAACCTGGACATTATTTGATTAAGGAGCATAAAAAATCTGGGTTTTAACAGGAAAAGAGTTAATTTTGCTAGGCGGATTTTTGAATGTACTGGGTTTTCTTCACGATGCATATCCGTCGTCTATTTCCCATTGAGATCCATCAATCTGCATTAAACGTCCCACCTATCCTCTATGCTCTTCGCTTTTTCCTTAACTTGCATTTTTACCAATTCTACCATTCGATTTTTTTCCAGTTTCCACGCTTCTCTACCCATCAATCTGCATTAAGCTGCTGTTGATTTCCCTTCACGTCCATCGTTCTACCTCAAACCAAGCTGTCACATTTCTCTGCAAGCCCATCCCTTCATCGCTACATTTACCCTGCATATTCTTCCTTTCTTCATCTCCTTTGCTGCCAGCTTGCCCATCGATTTCCCTTCACGTCCTGCGTTATCTTCCAAGGTTTCGTCCTTTGCTCCTGCCTGCGTTGATTTCCAATCCCTCTCCGCACAACGTCCACCATTCCCTCACGCCGTTCGATTTGCTCTCCGACTTCATCACGCGTCCAAGCAGCTCGTGCCATATCCGCTCTCATCCAACCTTCCTCGTGTCTTCTGTCGTCCAAGTCCTCTTCCTCGCTGTCATTGCTCCAGATCCAAGTCCTGGACCTGCAAACCGAAACAAATAAATGCACATATGTATATTCATTAGCGTTAATTGGTTTGATTCTTTTTTTTTTTTGTAAAGTTAGCGTAAGTTTTATTTCTCTTTGATTTTAGAGTTAGATTTGTTATTTAATTTGCGATTTTGATTTATTTCAGTTTTGTTAGATAGCGTAGTTAGCTTAAATTCGATTTTGGGGGTAGTCAGATTTTAATTTGTTTAGTTTTATGTTATTTTAGTCTAGCGTTAATTTGGCTTTTAAATTAGATTTGTAAATTTTATTTTTAAGTTGATTTGTTTTAGATTTTAAATTTTGCTTTTTTTTTAAATTTTAGTTTAGTTTAGTTTCTTTTAATTTTAACTTATAGGACTCAAATTTAGTTTGATTTTCTTAGACGTTAGTTTAATTTTAGTTTGTTTTAGATTAAAGTGTGTTGATTTCTTTGAGGAATTTCATTTTTTTTTTTTAAATTTCAAAAAAAAAAAATTATTAAAAAAAAAAAATTATAAAAAAAAAATTTCAAAGGGTTTTGTAATTTTTGTTTTAACTTGGTTTTAGTTCCTTTTTTTTAGATATAAAATAAAAAATATAAAAATTTGAAAAATATAAAAGGGTTGATTTTTTGTTTTCATGGTCAAAGTGAGCTTAATATTTTTATCTAAAGTTTTGACTATAGAAACATTTTCTGGATCGAAATTAATTGAAACATCTTAAATATCTGGCATTTTCATCTTATATTGTTGTTGGTTTAAGCTATTTAATTCATGGTTGTGGTGTTTTCAATTGAATATCATTGTGTTCAATTGTATTTTCATAGCAGCAGTTAATCGTCATTTGCTTGTTTCTAATCGCATAACGAGATCTTGTTTGACTCCATAAGGCACTGGTTTTAATCCATCTTTAAGAGTCTCGTTAAATCTTATCAAGTATTTGGTGTTTTAGCTGTGTCTCTTGGATTGGTTGTTTTGCAACCAATTCTTGTCCTTCATTTCTGTTAGGGTTTACCTCCCTTAGCTTGCAAGGAGACAACTTCGATAGAGAGATTGGGGATAAGAGTGACAACTCCCAATTTGAGCCGTTGTCGCGGTGGCTAGACATTCCGTGCGACAACATTTTTTGGCACCGTTGCCGGGTAGAGTTTTTCTGTCCTTGGTCTTAGCGACATTTTCTAATCTTTTAAATCTTCTTTCTTCATTCATTAGCCTGTCACAAGGGATCACATTTTCTGGCGTTCTTTTATCTCTTCATCATCTTATCTTTCATCATCTCACTAATCATTTCATCTTTAGCACCTGGACATTTCGGTTGGCTTTTTGTTTGGGTGGCGACTCCACTCCCAGACAAGAATCCCCCCTAATATCCATCTGCTATCTCTCGATTATTTCTTTTGTTTTAGAATTAGTTTCATGTTCAAGTGGCGACTCCAATTCTTTCATTTCTTACAAGAGTTTCTACTAAGAAGTTCGCTTCTTGAGGACCTTTTGACTATTCTTGAACACAGATCTATTTCTAAAATCGTAAAAACGATATCATGGATGTTTTTACCCCGTGTAATTTTGCTAATATTTAGGGTTATCCCCATGATGTCCCTCAAATGGATAAATTACCTTCTTTTCAAGGAAATGAAGCAGTTAGTGTCAAGTCTCATTTGTTTGCTTTCACTAACTGGTGGAATAGATTTGCAGTTGCAAAAATAATTTCGAGGATGTAAAGATGAGAACTTTTGTTCTTACTTTTGGTGAGGATGTTGCTGAATGGTTTACGGAAAAACCTAATAATTCATTCGATACTTTTGAATAAATTGTAACTGCCTTTAAGGAAAAGTATGGTGATAAAAGGGAAGATAGGCATTTGGTAAGGGAGATCAGTACCATAAAAAAGAAAGAAAATGAAACGACTGAAGAATTTAACAGGAGATTTAATGGTATCCTTAGAGAAATATCTCAAACTCATAAACCTCCTGATGGATCTCTTCTGAATTTTTACATTGATGCTTTTAATTCTGACACTTCATATGAGTTAAGGCTGACTAAAACTACAAATTATAAGGCTTGTCAATCTTTAGCTGAAGAGCTTGAAAAAGATAAAAGGGCATCTGGGAAGTCTGAAATTCTTGGGTTTGATAGGGCTGCAACTAAGTTAAAAGAACCTCTAGAAGATGATGATGACCCTATGAAAAAGTTAATGCAAAAGCTTGAAAGCATGGAGCTTAATCAAGCGAAATTGATCTCTGAACATGCTAAGGAAATAAGGACTTTACAGTCTAGGTTGGTTCAAATGGAAAGTGCTCAAACGCAGAATTCCCAACCTAGAAATAATAATGCTTTGCAGAAAAGAGGCCTATCTAATGAGCAGAGACCGACAAATCAACTTGAGTTTGCAAATCTTGTGGATGAAGCTCTGCCTTATTGTAGAGCCTGTAATGCTCTTCATGAATAGGTTACTTGCCATGTTGTCAAAAGAATCATAGATAGTAGAATGGCATGGTCAAGCCATCAAATTAATGTTGTCGGTAAGGACTATCACATGCATATAGAAGATCATGAAAGTCATGTTAAGGAACCAGCTCAAATGATTAAGGATATGCAACCCAATCATACGCAAATGATTCAAAACATGGAAGCTCACCAAATCAATCTTCAAAATAGGATAAATTCCATGGAAGCAAGTCATGCACAGGAAATAAATGTCATGGAAAACAGGGTAAGGATAATGGAAGTTAATCATTCTAATCATATGTCCATTATACAGAATCATATGATTGCAATGGAAGCAAGACACACCCAGGAAATGACTACCATGAAGGAAAATCACTTGTTGGAAATAAAAAATATGGAGGCAAATCAGACCAATCTACAAGACAGATTTGTGAAAACAGAAATCAATCAAGCGAAATTAATAGTAAGGCATGCCAGGGAGATGAGTTCCATACAGAAAAGGTTGGAAAAAATGGAAAAATTACATATACAAAAGTTTCAGCCGAAATTTGATTATGAACATTCATCAATAGATCATAAGACTTCTTGTCTGCTAAAGCAATTCCCATTTCATCACAGGGAGGTCATTTCTCCCATTAGGGAAAATTTAACTATGGTTTCAAAGGATGTTGAGAAAGACCAAACTTATGTGTCACCTTTAACAGAGTATATTCAGAATAATATTGGTCAGGCTCCAGGTTCTTCAGATATTTGGTACAAACATCTTCAAGATAAGGACAAGAAATCTACAGTGGTCTCATTGCTGACATCACAACCCACTCAGAAGAAGCAGAAAAGAAGAAGTAAGTGGTTTGATTTGTCTAATGGTCGAGAGCAGCTTGACATTCGGATAAGACAGAGTCCTACAATTAGCAAGATTGGACATGGCACATCTAAAAAGCAGCCCACAGACTTGCCTAAAAGCAGGCAAATGCTGAGCATGCACTATATTGAGCACATCTGATGTCACAGGGCATCCTTTGTATTGTATCTCTAACCTTACACCTTGCTATTTCAGCATTTCATTTTGCAGTTAGAGTAGATTTTCTTTTCATGTTAAGTAGAATAATAAATAAAATAAGAGCTTCTATTTTTCATGAGCTTAATGTTATATGATGATATTTGGATGGACGCTACTTATGTAATCTTGTGTGTTGCTTGGATGGAGATTCTGGATTCTCACATTCTTTCAATGAAGCAACGCGTTCCCAAGTAGAGCCAGATGTTGACCACACTTTGTTAACGACCCCATAGCAGTACACCTCCATTTTTCAAATGGGACTTATCATGTTCAAGGCTCATGTCATCCAGATTTCATTGACAGACGACAGTTTTTTGATGTAAACCCATTCTACATGTTATGATGTAAATGATCTAAGTAAGACCGTCAATGTATGTAACAACCTAGGTAAGCCTAGTATGTTGTTGATGATCTCTATCCTAGGAGGTTTTTTGTTTCACTGATTCACAAAAGTGATCGGCAGAGTTTTTCCCTCCAGCCTCACCCCAAAGCTAGGGTGGATTTTGTCATCAGCATGCTAAGTGAGTCCTAGTGTTTTCTATCTAGTCCTTGTAAAAGTAGTTTGAACTACTTGGTCTACTAGATCATGTTTTGAGTCGCAGAATTGGGTATTTATTTGAGGGTCTATACGAATGGGTATTCCCCCTTCATGTGTTTAAATGTATTATCTTATGTAAAGAGGGTTGGAAAAATAATTAAAATCCCCTCTCAGTCAATTAATTAAATTTTCTGGTCAAGTAATTTAAAAAATCTTAAACCAGAAATTTAATTAATTTAGGGTTCTAAGTTAGGATTAAATCTTTTAAAGACAAAATTCATTGGTCCTTAAAAAATGATTTTTTAAAGGCCTCAAGTCAAGGGATTTCTGAGAATTTTAAGAAATTTTGGACCCTTGGGCCTAGGTGGTTAAGTCAAAGTCAAAATTTTGGGGTAATTAACTCAAAAATAGTATTTTTGAGTTAATTAAAATGGATTTAAATCATAAATTCGTTTTTTTCTCAAAATTATAATTTCGACCGTTCAGATTAAAAGATTATCAAATCTGATCGACGGTCGAGATTATTTTGACGTGGATCAACTGAACTAGCCGTTGGAGATTTTGTCCTATAAATTTAGAGGTGTTTGTCAGTCTTGGATCCGATCTCAGGATCGTGCACTTGTTTTGGAAGCTCTTGTAATTTTTTGAGGAATAAAGCATAAAGACTTTGGGGTTACAAATTTTGATGTTCTTTCTCGGATCTGTGTGGTGATTCATTTCTAAATTCTGCTACTTTGTTTGAATTTTTATGGTTGATGGCCTTCATGGATTAATCTGCATACAGGTATCTTGTGTAGTTTTCTGGGTTCATAAAATGACATTTTGATTTTTTTTTCTGAGGGATCTCATGTTATTTTCTTAAATCTCTATTGATCTAAAGTTCAGATCTAAGTGTGCAGGGAAATATTTTTTAATATTTTGAGCGTCTGGGGAAGTCTTCGGTTGGACCAGCCGACTCTCAAATGACATAAATCTAAAAAGCTCATTATTTGTTAAATTCCAATTCTATCTTACGAAATTGGTGGTTTTGCAGGGTTTTCTAAGGCGTGTGCCTCTCTTCGAAAATTCAAATTTTTAAAAAATTGTGCAAAAATGGATTCAAATCTGGCCATGAGGGCCTCAGATCTGTAAATTAATTTGTAAATTTGTATCTTTATTAGGGCTGTAAGGGTTTAATAAATTTTTAGGTTTATATTTTCAGATCTGACTGGTTTTGCAGGTTACAAGTTTACTTAGAATTTTTTTTTTAAAATATCTGAGCCAGATCCAGCCCCCAAGGGCCAGATCTGGCCTCAGAATCCCTACCGTGGGCAAACCTGGACATTATTTGATTAAGGAGCATAAAAAATCTGGGTTTTAACAGGAAAAGAGTTAATTTTGCTAGGCGGATTTTTGAATGTACTGGGTTTTCTTCACGCTGCATATCCGCCATCTATTTCCCATTGAGATTGATCAATCTGCATTAAACGTTCCACCTATCCTCTCTGCTCTTCACTTTTTCCTTAACTTGCATTTTTACCAATTCTCCCATTCGATTTTTTTCTAGTTTCCACGCTGCTGTACCCATCAATCTGCATTAAACCACTGTCAATTTCCCTTAATGTCCATCGTTCTACCTCAAACCAAGCCGTCACATTTCTCTGCAAGCCCGTCCCTTCATCGCTGCATTTACCATGCATATTCTTCCTTTCTTCATCTCCTTTGCTGCCACCTTGCCCATCGATTTCCCTTCACGTCCTGCGTTATCTTCCAAGGTTCCGTCCTCTGCTCCTTCCTGCGTTGATTTCCAATCCCTCTCCGCATAGCGTCCACCATTCCCTCACGCTGTTCGATCTGCTCTCCGACTTCATCACGCATCCAAGTAGCTCGTGCCATATCCGCTCTCATCCAGCCTTCCTCGTGTCTTCTGCTGTCCAAGTCCTGTTCCTCGCCGTCATCGCTCCAAATCTAAGTCCTCGACCTGCAAACCGAAACAAATAAACGCACATATGTATATTCATTAGCGTTAATTGGTTTCATTCTTTTTTTTTTGTAAAGTTAGCGTAAGTTTTATTTCTGTTCGATTTTAGAGTTAGATTTGTTATTTAATTTTTGATTTTGATTTATTTCAGTTTTGTTAGATAGCGTAGTTAGCTTTAATTCGATTTTGGGGGTAGTCAGATTTTAATTTGTTTAGTTTTATGTTATTTTAGTCTAGCGTTAGTTTGGGTTTTAAATTATATTTGTAAATTTTATTTTTAAGTTGATTTGTTTTAGATTTTAAATTTTGCTTTTTTTTTTTTTATAGTTTAGTTGCTTTTAATTTTAACTTATAGGACTCAAATTTAGTTCGATTTTCTTAGACGTTAGTTTAATTTTAGTTTGTTTTAGATTAAAGTGTGTTGATTTCTTTTAGGAATTTCATTTTTTTTTTTTTTTAATTTCAAAAAAAAAAAAAAAATTTTTTGAAGGGTTTTGTAATTTTCTTTTTAACTTGGTTTTAGTTCCTTTTTTTTTAGATATAAAATAAAAAAATATAAAAATTTGAAAAATATAAAAGGGTTGATTTTTTGTTTTCATGGTCAAAGTGAGCTTAATATTTTTATCTAAAGTTTTGACTATAGAAACATTTTCTGGATCGAAATTAATTGAAACATCTTAAATATTTGGCATTTTCATCTTATATTGCTATGGGTTTAAGCTATTTAATTCATGGTTGTGGTGTTTTCAATTGAATATCATTGTGATCAAACGTATTTTGATAGCAGCAGTTAATCGTCATTTGCTTGTTTCTAATTGCATAACGGGATCTTGTTTGACTCCGTAAGGCACTGGTTTTAATCCATCTTTAAGAGTCTCGTTAAATATTATCAAGTATTTTGTGTTTTAGCTATCTCCTGGATGGTTGTTTTGCAACCAATTCTTGTCTTTCATTTCTGTTAGGGTTTACCTCCCTTAGCTTGCAAGGACACAACTTAGATAGAGAGATTGGGGATAAGAGTGACAGCCCCCAATCTGAGCCGTTTTCGTGGTGCCTAGACATTCTGTGCGACAACACAGTCATATGCTAGAGTGACAGTTGCAGTGACTAGCAATAGTCGGATGTTGGGAACGCAGTGCAGAGTTGACAACAGTGCATAGTCAGGAACAACCCAAAGGCTTTAGTAACAGCGTAGAGGCTAGTAGCCGTCAGGACTCAGGTGACAGATGCATCATATTGAAACAACTTGTTTAGTTCCTTGGATATTTCTTAGTTGCAGATGTTGCAGTTGCAGCAACAACAAATGAGAGGGAGTTGCAAATGTTGCAGTAGCAGCAGCAACAAAGTTGTAGTGCAGATGTAGTGTTGGCAGCAGTTCAGCAGGGTCAGCAGCAACATAGATGCAACACATATCAGAGTTGCGCAGTGATTGGTGGGCAGCAGTAGCTAGACATCAACAGCATGACAGGAGATGGTGCAGAGACAGTGTATTGTGGCAGTAGTTGCAGTACTAGAACACATTCCTCGCTAAGGGTGAGTGTTAGTTTTTGTAGGATCAGATGTGTTCTAGCCTTGAAATTTTATGGAGAGGCTAGAATACATGAGATCTCCAAAACCCAGAAAATTTTTATGGAAATTCCACCTAGAGATGACTTAATTAGGTTATTAGTCTATTTTTAATTGTTTCCTAAGTCTAAACTTAGGGAATATGATTAATTAATCAGAATTAATCAAGTCATGGTGTGAATGTTCTAGAAAGTCACATGGATCGATTTCTAGTTAATCCTAGCCATTGATTAAGATCTAATCTTGGCCGTTGAAGTCCCAACAAAAGATTATAAGAAGAAGTTGATGGGGATTGGAGAAACTAGTTGAGACACTTGAGAAATTCAATTTTGTTGGGAAATCGATTTCCAGAGTAGTAACATTTTGTTGCCAGAAGTGATTCAGTGAGATCGAAGGAGTGAGAGAGGGGCAGAGATAGTGAAGCCGGAGGAGGCATTCCAGTTCCGGCGAGTACATTTGCGGAGAGGTAGAAGTGCCACAGTGAGGCAATGCAGTGCCCTTTAGAGGAAATTTTGTTTTTCTTGGGAGAAGTCGAGACTCAGTGCCACAAGCTGGGCAAAGGTTCCAGAGGCAGAGAGAATCAGTTTCCTAGACAACAATTGACGAGATAGCTTGACATGATGCAGTTTTGAGCTGAAGTGACGCAGAGACTGTGTAGGGTGACACAGATACTGTGCAGAGGCAGTTAGGATGGTTCCAATTGGAGCTGAGGTTAATGTCGAATTCGCTTGTGGAGTGAGGAATTTTCTCACTAGATATTTTTGCCAGTTTCTCTCTGTTTGGATTGCCAGTTTGGGCATCCATAGATTGTACTTAGATTTCACTACTGCACCGGTTTTCCCAAGTTGGGTTTTTCCGGGGACATTGGTCTAAAAATAATGGTGTTATTTGTGTGTGCATATATTTCTTCTTCTGTTTATTTTTCTTCTGCAGTTTATTTGTGTAGGTTGCAGTGTGATTGGCTCAATGTTTGCTGTAGAAAACTGCAAATAAATTGTTAAAAGTTAATTTAACAATTAAGAGAATAATTTCCAGTTGCTGCAATAGGATTCAGGGTTAGCTAAATTTTCACAGACCTCTCTTTCAAGTCGGCTACAAGATGGAGTAAATAATCTACTCAAAAAGACATCCCGGTTCAACCTCATCAAGTCGGCTCATTATAGGCTCCAACCACTATAAATAGGCCAACTTAGCATCATTGCAGACAGAGAATTTCAGTGAAGGTTTGCAGTTGAAAGGAGTGCGAGAAGGTCATCAAGAAGCCTTATAACCAGCGAGGAGGAGGAAAGGAGCCGCGAGGTCTTTTGGCATTGGTTTGGGACTGTTTCTTGGGCAAACAACTTCACGCGTGTGGTAGAAACTAAGGTTTCTTCAGTGCGTACATCTGCTGTAATAAAGGATGAGTAAAGGATCTCCAAGTCTGTCCTATTACTGGCTGAGTTCATCTAGAGAAGCTTCCAGGTATAACAAAGGAAGGAATCACCTCCGAACTTGTCTATACTCCTCACATGTGTGGTATTACAGCAGTACAAGTTGCAGATATGTGGAAAAGAGGCTGAAGTTTCCGGGTAGCCGAGAAGTGCAGAATGAGAAGTTTGACTTGCGTTGATTTGTGCAAGGAAGAAAAGCAGTAAAGAGAAAGAACTTGTGTCTTGGTCTTGGAGTGGCAAATAGGTCAAGGGTCTTGGTATTGGTATTCGTCAATTGAAGTATCTATAAGAAGAAGAATTTGTTCGGGTTTTCCTCGCAAGTGGGAGAGGTTTTGGCCCTGGATGATCGCATATATTCTGTGTCTCTTGTCTCTTATGGTTTATGCATTGATAGTTGTTTGATTCTGAAGAACACTATAATAACATAAGTAAAAGAAGATCCTAATAAGTAAAAAACATTCACAAGCAGTTATCATAAGTAGATAAGATAAGATAAGATGATTTTATTAATGTCCAACGAATGACTACAAAAAGGTCAATGGGACTGCTGGTTACAATGATTACATTGTACTAGTTGGTGGACCAAACGGTCCCCTTTCTTTATAAAAGCAGGAAATGAAAAACTATAAGGAATGCAGAAGTAAAGTCTGGATGACTGAAACATCTTAACAATGAGTTGTGATGAAGAAGTCCTGGGGGAGAAGGATGAGCCTCTTGAATGGAGGGAGACTCCTTCTCCTAGCATTCGAGGCTGATAGAAGAGGACTGAAGGAAACTTGTCAATGTCTGTTGCCATGAAGAGGAGCTGGACTGCTGTTGCTGCCGTCTGGAGGATTTGGGGCGTCCCTTGGAGGGGGGGGGGGTGGGTGGTGTCTGGTTCTGGATCGCTGATGGGGTCTAGTGGGACAAGAATCCCGGATCCGCACTGATCTGGAGTCATGGTCTATGGGACGATCGGTGGTTCTCTTGGTGCCCTGTGATGCTGGGAGTACTCTGAAGAAGTCTGTGATCCTCTGTGTGGTGGCCGAAGCGGATGGCGGCTGGAGAAGAGTCGAACACTGTCTGAAGGTCTCCTGGAGGTAAAGTGCCAGGCATTGCTGGTTGGTGTATCTAAGGAAGTTGGCCAGGCTCCGGGGGCCCTTGAAGAAGCAATAAAAGCGCTCGCGGATCTTATAGTAGACTGGGCATCTGAAGATGAAGTGTCACTCAGTTTCCACCTCCTGTAAGTGACAAAGTTGACAGATCCTCTTCGTCCTGTCAATATGGTGGTCTGTTTCCACCCGGAGCCTGTGCGATCAAACTCTGAGTTGCCCGAGGGGGATCCTAATGGCATGCATCCAATGCTAGAGGGTATAAGGGGGTCGAGTGATGAGTCCATCTCTGATCTCCAGAAAGTGCTCAGCGTAGAAGGCCATCTTTGGGCACAGGCCGCCCGGAGGATTGACCCATGTAGTCTGAATGTACTGCCTGTAGATGTCCTCCCTAATGATTTTGTTGAGTTCCTGCTGGTTTGGAAGGAAGAAGGTGCCTCAGGGCATTCAGTGAATATTGGAATGGGGGGAGATGATTTGTCTGGATATCGATAAGGCCAAGGAGCTCTGTCACCCTGGTGAACCAGCATTTGGTGCGGCCGGTCTGCGTATGAGCAATGTTCTTCGAGGAACAATAGGCGAAGTATGGGTACCTGTCTCTCCCCTCTCTCGTGTCTGCCAAGCCACAGATCCGATGAAGGTAAGAGACTATCTTGAATATTGCCTCTAGACAGAAAGGCTTAGCTCCAAACTCTGCTAGGATGATATTTTGAGGAACTGTCTGCTTGCACCGGATGAAGCGGCGCAAGAGAAGAGTCTGGACTTGCTTAGCCGAGGCCCAATCTGACTCCAGTAGTGAGGGGCCCCAAACCTCCGATCCATAAAGCACGGTGGGGCGAATCAAGGTATCCTGGAAGTGGTCACGGAAGCACTGTCTCTCAAGAAGGGCCAGGGAGCCATATCCTTTGTTTATCCTGGGCTGAAGGGCCGACCGAAGGCTGAAGCGGGGACCCGAGAACTGCACTCCCAAGTAGGTGTAACTGCTGACGACTTCGATTTCTTCTCCCTTGAATAGGAAGCGGAAACTCGAGGTCTTCTTCACCCCATTGAAGATCATGACTTTGGTTTTTCTCAAGTTCACTGTCAAGTGCCGAAGATCACAAAAAGCTGCGAGGGCGTCTAGCTGTCTCTGTAGTCCTTCCGGGGAGGAGGCTAGGAGAACAATATCATTTGCAAAGAGTAGGATGGAGATCAAGACATGGTGGAGTAGGCACCCATCGCACTCCTGGATATGCTCTCAGAGGAAAGATTGTACCTCATCAATGTAGATCCCGAAAAGAGTGGGGGAAAGTGGGCACCCCTGCTTGACTCCGATAGTGCTTCAGATGAACTTCGACATCGCTCCAACTGTGCGGAGACGGCTAAGTACGAACTCGTAGAGACATATAATAGTAGTCAAAAGAGTCGAAGAGATGCCAATCTCTCTCAGCCTCTGAAAAAGGTCCTCCCTTGGGACTGAATCGAAGGCCTTCTTGAAATCCATAAAGCAGCAGTACACCTTGGAGGACCGATGTCGGGCCTCCTCGATCGTTGCCCGAAGAGTGAAGATATGGTCGGTGGTCTGGTGATCCGGTCTGAAACCAGCTTGGCCCTTGGCCCTGAGATGTTTCTGCTCTAGGAGGCTGGAGAGTCCCCTGTGGAGGGCAGTGGCATATAACTTGGAGAATGTGTGTCCGACCATGATTGTTCTGTAATTGTTTGGGTCAGATGTAGATCCTGCTTTATGGATAGGGTAGATAATATGGTGGGACCATCCATCAGGGAAGCCATCATGAATAACATGGTTGAAGAGATCCACTAGATAACCCACCAGAGGACTAAGCCCATGTTTGAAGAATTCTGCCTGGAAGCCTCCTTCGTCTGCGGCTTTGCTGCTGTTTAAAGCCCAGGTTGCCTCTCTGATATATTTGTCGGAGAAGAAGTGACAAGTGGCTGGGGGAGAAGGAACCTGAATGGGGGGTTGCCCAGGGATGTCATACAACTTGAAAGTGTGGGAGAACATGGAGGTAGGGTCAAGGTCGGTAGGGGTGGGAGATCGCCTGGAAAGAATGGTGCCCCAGAACTCCTTAGGAGAATGGAGAAGAAGATTAGAAACGGTCCATCTCTAGTAGGAAGTAAAATGATGTTTTTTACGGCGAAGGAGGTGGCGGTAGGGAATGTCTAAAAGCGTGCCAGAGATCCTAGTGCAGAGATTTGCATTCGTAGTCATACCACTTATTCATAGGACATCCTCTTGGTTTAGGGGGCGCGACAACAGAGCGGGTGGAGGAAGGGAAAGACTGGAGTGCGACCTCCTAGATTGTAGATGAGAGGCAGTGGTATTTATTGTTGGCGGATTCAAGAGAGGCGAACTGGGCTACAGGAGGAAGTGCATGCTTGAGGGTAGAGGAGAAGACGTCAGGATCGCCTTCCTTGAATCTGAAGAGGGTACGGGGTGGGCCATGCAGGGTGGGGGGGGTTTGCATGGGATGTCAAGCTGAAGCGAAATTGAGAGAAGTGCATGATCAGCCAGGGGGATAGGTATGATAGAAAAATTCTGGATGTGTGGGAGGAGATCCGAGTTGGCAAGGGCGTAGTCAACCACACTCGCACCCCCCCTGTGGGGTCGGCAAGTAAAAAAGTAGGAGGATGGAAAGCAAGGGAGGCCGTTCATGATTATTAACTCGTGAGATTCCCCCATGTGCAGAAGGTGTTTCCCGTAGGCTGTAGTGGGGCCCAAGCTATCCTTTGATGTTCGGTGCATGTTCACTGAGGTCGGATCTATCCCTCGAGTGCAGAACACATCCTCTGTACGGTCATGAATAGGTATCTAGAGGTCTCTGGTTCAGGCATTAAAGTCTCCTACTGCTGAGTATTTGGTAATGTCAGAATACAAGTCTGTGAAGGGGTCGCCGTCATTGATATGGATGGGAAAGGATGATGAGATGGGGGGGAAGTAACACATCGCAATATAAATCTCTCCGAGGGGGGATGCTAGCTCTGATCTGGATCCACATGAATCTGGTGTGATCATCGGTCGCTACAACAGAGATTTTGTCTCTGAGATCATCTCTTGTGAGGCATGCTACTCCTCCAGAACCTTTGACTCCTCCTGAACTTCGTGTTTCTTATCAGCAAGCTGAGGTCCATTGGTATCTTGTGATGTCCGGGAGAGGGCAGACAGGGCTCGCGTGTGTTTCGGTAACAAGCAGGATGTCCGCTGAAGCAAGGGCGTCATATAGTAGGCCAGGTGATGACCAGAAAGAGCCATTTCCATTCCAGCAGTGGACCGAAATACTTGTGCCCCGTCTCCTCTCAGCTCGGGCCCGTCATTTAGAACTATTGGTTCGAGAGACCCATCCCGGGGGGAAGGAGTCTCTAATAACCGCTCGAAGATTTTTGATGACTGCCCACTTTCCTGGCTGCTTTGTTGCCGCAACCTGTTATCTGGCCTGTTTAAGTTCAGCTACCTGTGTTCTTGTGAGGTCCTCATCCAGGAATACCTTGTCTGGGAGGGAGAATAATTTCCGCTTTGCTCGAAGCGTCCGAAGTTTATCCGTGGAGTTGCGGAATCGGAGGAAAAGAGTAGAGTCATGTCCCAGCCATGCCCTATCTAGTGTTATATCAGTTATGTCAAGTGTGTCATGAAAAAACTTGTGGCCTAGCTCTGGTATGTCCGATGAGGGAGTGGGGGGAGGAAGTCCCCTTAGTTTGAGGTTTAGTTCTCTTGCTCGCCTGGTCCTTTCCTCCACAAGCTTGGCTTGTACAACCTCTTCCACCGCTGAGGGGTGGGGCCTTCTCTTTTCCTCTGACCAGATGTGCTCATGAACTTATATGTGATTTTGTTTCTTATTTAAAGGATACCTGCTCTGATCTGATTTCTTCTTGTTTATCCTTGAGAACCTGAATTTCCGCCTGTAGGGCCTCATCCGGTGGGCGTACCGCAAGGAGTTCTCTGCACTCTTGCAGTTGGTTCTTCAAGGATGAGTTGTCTTTCTCGACCACCCCGATCTTATTGGACAAGGTGCCAATCTCGGAGCGTAGCCTATAGTTTTCCGCTTCAAGGAGTTTTGTTTTCCTCAGCAATTGATTGATTTGGGAAGTCCAGAAAATGAAGTCGGTTTCTAGCGTGATGTCGGTGGGGCTGTACACAGTTCCGAGTTTGTTGTGGCACTGCTTAAGATACTTGAGAGGCCCCCTGTCATTGAAATTCGGGGAAACAGGAAATTCAGGCCACCCAGGGTCCTTGTTTTCCTTCCTCTCCGTCATTCCCGCCAACGGAAGTTGTTGCAGGATTGATGAGGGAGGTAGCTGTTGTAGTGGAAAATTGCGTTAGGCTGTGGGGGGAGGGGGGGCTAGCCAGTGGAAAGAGTCTACGGGGAGGGGGATGCAGGAGAAGCAACAGAGGAAAGTTGCAGTGGGGGGATGTGGACAACATACGGGGGAAAGCAGCGGTAGGAGCAGCAGACGGGGGCAGCGGGGGCAGTGGACAGGGAGAGCCCTGGGAGTAGCGGGCGGGCAGGAGCAGCGGAGGTGAGGGCTGCGGGGAGTTGGGAGCAGTGGACGGGGGGAGGGGAGCTGCGGGGAGCAGTGGACGGGGGCAGCGGGAGCAGCAGACGAGGGAGGGCTGCGGGGGATGTGAGGAGCAGCGGATGGGAGGGCTGCGGGGGGAGCAGCCAACGGGGAGGGCTGCGGGGAGAGCAGGATGAAGGCAGCGGGAGCAGCGGACAGGGAGGGCTGCGGTAGAGAAATCACTTAATATTGATGCCCTAGATTACTCAACATGGTATCAGAGCTAAGGTGACTAAGTCAAGGAAGGGCATCTTATGAAGGGACACTCAAGGATCAAATCTCTAGGAAGGCATCAAAAGCGAAGATCATCTTGAAGGCAAGATCTACAAAGGAAGCATCAAAACCCTAGATCAAAGAAGAAATCTACGCAAAAAGAAGTCTTGGATCCTCTATTTATCATCAAAAGACCACAAAGATCCTCATCAAGTTGTAGAGATCTACAAATCAAGGTAGATTGAAGTATATACATCCAAGAGAAGCACTTCAAGGATCAACATCATCATCGTAAAAAATATCAAAACCCTAAGAACATTTCTGGGATCTGCACTAAATCATCACCGAAGGAGTTGAGGTATCTTGAATCTGAAGAAACCAAGATCAAGAACGATGTCATCAAGATTCTAAGACGATCTCCCTCTCGTTGAAGAAAGATCCCTACCATTGAAGACATCATCAAGAAGTCATCGTTAATCATCATCAACAAAGACTCAACTATCAAAGGATCTCCCCCTGTGTGGGATCAAGTATCATTATTGAAGAAAAACAAGGAGAAGTTTTCAATTCTCTATATCATCATCAACATCGAGGAAGAAACAAGGAGCATCCTATCAAGTAAGTATATTTATGTCCACATCTGAATTTGTCAAAATGTCTTTTTGCAATGAAAGCAACAAATTGTTTGGGGCTTCAAACTATCTTGCATGGAAGAAAAGGACAGATTTGAATCTCATTGAAAATGATGTTATGGAACATGTCAAAGGATCTATCACTAAACCAGGAAAGGAAGATGCTCAAGCTCTTGTGAAATATATGAAAGGGGAAGTTAGGGCTCAAAGGATTCTCATAGAATCCATCAAGGATCCCCTCATCCTATATGTATCTAAAATCAAAACTTCAGAATAAATCTATGACAAACTGGTAGAGTTATATTTTGTAAGCACTAATCGAGAAGTCATCTCATTAAGGTAAGAACTCTACAAGATGAAGATGTCAAGGGGAGATGGAATAACCTCATACTTTATGAGGATATCTGAAATTAGGGTTCAACTTCAAGATCTAGGGGAAGTAATGTCTGATAGGGAAATGACTACAGTAACTTTACTTCAAGTATTTATGGGAAGAAAGAAGCTACTCCATTCCATGAACTGTGGTCACTATGCAAGATTGAAGAATCAAGGCTGAAGGCAAAATCTTGTGAAAATTTCAATCTGGAAATCTACAGTTATAGTGATTGATTTATTTCTCCTACTTATTACTCCAATAAGTTATTTACAAAAATCTAACAGTAAACTTCGAAACAAATACTATTGCGACATTCACAATTATATATGCAGAGAAGTAAATAGTAAAGAACATAAGCATAAGAACCAATCACATGTACACACTTATTTTTGGACAATTGTCCCCGGAAAAACCCAATGTGGGAAAATCGGTGCAACAAATGAGGGTTTTATTATTATTCATCAACAAATGAATCTTTACAAGGAATACACTGGCAAATATAATCAAAAAACACCTGAGACAAAATTCTTGGCCCCTCCCGACAATTTCTCGACACCCGAAAGAGCCTCTGACTTCCTCTACGTCTGTCTATGTGTTTCTCTGTGTGGTCCCTGCGCTGGACTGTGTCACTCTGCGTAGGCTTTGCGTGGGTTAACTACGCTACAGCTCTGCGTTGCCTTCTGTGATCCTCTACGTCCCTCTGTCCTCGAGCTCAGTCACTGCTAACTCCCTCTTCTCCTTCTTCTTCTGCAACTCTTTGCCTTGCAACTCTCCCACTGAAATTGGATTCTATTCCTTCAAAATCGATCTCCTTCGGGTACTGAGTGTATGCCCGACTTATTTTCCAAATGACCCCCAAGCCTTCTTTTATAATCTTCTCGTTGATGAATCAACGACCTAGATTAGAAGTCTAATCAATGGCTCATATTAAAACTTGGCTTGATCTTCGTTCTGTAGAAGATTCACACTATGTATTATCAATACCCTTTTAATTATTTAATTTCCCTAAGTTTAGACTTAGGGTCTCCATTAAAATAGTTAATTATATTCATAAGACATGAACCGAGTGGAATTTCCACAAACGATTTTTGTATCCTTTGGAATACTGATGTCCAAGTCTCCTCACAAAGTTTGAGACTTAGAACACTTTCTGATGCTACAAAAAACAACACTCCCTCTTAGCGAGGAAAGTGTTCTAGCAATATGCCTACTTCATGCTGCTTTGCTTTCGAAGCATCCTCTGCACTACTGATCTCTGGATGCTACCCCTCATTTGCTGCGCTGCTGCCTTTTGTATTGCTGCCCATGACACTGCCATTGTCACTGTTGCATTTGTAATGCAGCTGCCTCTAAAACCTGATCCTATCCATTCCTGCTATTGGAATGGATTCTTGATCATCCCCATCTTCTCTCTGAAGTAGACAAACTTAGTCTTCCCCAGAGCCTTACATAGAATTTTTGCTACCTGTTTTCCTGTTGGAGTGTACTGCAGCTGTACAGCTCCCCATTGGACACAATATCTGATGAAGTGACCCCTGATATCAATGTGCTTCGACCGATCATGAAACACAGGATTTTCATAGAGCTTGATGCAACTCCGATTATCACACAAAACACTGGTCGGTTCCAATTTCTCCTTCAGTTGGTTCACAAGCAGTTTCCGAAGCCATATGTCCTCACACGAAGCTGTGCTAGCTGCCATATATTTAGCCTCTACTGAGTTCAGTGCCACGGATTTCTGTTTCCTGCTGCACCAGGAAGTCATCCCTAATCCCAGACTGAAACAGTACCGATCTACTAGACTCCTGACACAATCTGCGTTAGTGAACCTACTCAACCTGATATCACTGCAACCGGTATACTTCAATCCAACCTCAACTGTGCCTTGAAGGTACCTGAGAACATGCTTGGCTGCTGCCCAATGAGCCCTCTTAGGTTCCACCATGAACTGATTGAGGGTATTTACAACATAACAGATGTCTGGCCTAGTGTTTACGAGATACATCAAAGATCCTATGAGCTGCCTATACAGAGTAGGATTAGCCTCATCATCTTCGGATGTGTCAATTTTCTTCTAGTTGGTGATCATTGGAGTCGTCGTGGGTCTATAATCCTCCATCTGAAATCTCTTCAGAATCTCTGTTGTATATCTTCCTTGACCAAGAAAGATCTCCCCCTTCTGCTACCAAACTTCCAACCCCATAAAATAGTGCATCAACCCTAGATCCTTCATGTCGAATTTCGTAGCCAAATTCTCCTTGTAGTCTTTGATGAGCCTCGATGATCCTGTTAGAAATAGATCATCTATATATAAAACTAGTATCAAGGGCTCACTACCTACCCTTAGATAGTAGAGATTAGGATCTGCGTCACTCTTGACGAATCCCATCTTCTGCAAGTAGCTGTCAATTCGACCATACCAAGCTCTAGGAGCTTGCTTTAGTCCATACAAGGCGTTCTTAAGCCTGAACACATGAGTGTTTTGATCATGCGTCTCGAAGCCTTCTGGTTGTTCAATATACACCTCCTCTTCTATCACCCCATTCAGGAACACAGTTTTGATGTCCATCTGGTTAATCTCCCATCCCATCTGTGCAATAAGGGATATTACATATCTAATGGAGGTACATCTAGCTATTGGGGCGAAGGTTTCTTCATAATATATCCCTTCCTTCTGAGCATACCCCTTAGCCACAAACCTTGCTTTAAATTTCTCAATGCTACCATATGCAACATACTTGATCTTGTAGATCCACCTTCAACCTACAACTGATCTCTCCTGAGGTCTGGGGACCACCTCCCAAACATCATTCGTTATGATGGAACTGTACTCTTCCACCATCGCATCTACCCATACCTGGGGCTGAGATGCTTCCCGGAAATTAGAAGGTTCCCCAACCTGTGCAACCAAGGCTTAGTACCTCTCCGGCTGCTTACACTGTCTCTTCACATCTCGGGGGGCTCCGACAAAGTCTTCTGCGTCCCTCAGAATTTGTCGTAGTTGCCTGCTCGTTCTCCCACTGGTAGTGGTAGATTTACTTGCTCTCCCTCTTGCAAGTCCTCGAGTGAAGTGTCCCTTGGATCCCCATGCCTTGGAGAGGCAGTTGAATTATCTATCGTAGGTTGTTGAGGTTGAACTAGCAGATCCTCCTCAAAATGCGTAGCAGAAGGCAACTCGTGTGATCTTTTGAAGGCCCTTATAATGAATAAAATAATATAAATAATGTAAACAATAAATAATGATTAGTTAATTAGTAATTAGGTTGAAGAGACATGTCTAATGGGACATGACCTTTTGTGAAGAGGTACCTGTCTAGGTATATAAGCAGGCCTCATTATACAATAATATTTGTATCGTCAATGGATATTTTCATATTCCAAGTCTTCTGGAGTATTTAACGAGAATTACGAACTTTGTTCACTTCATTTGGTATCAGAGCAGTTTGATCTTCTGGCCGCTCACTGCTGCACAGAGCCACGCTCTCCAATTCGGGTCCTTGACCGTTAATTCATCATCGTCATTGTCGTCGAAGTGTTTCGCTACCAGTCTTGGAGTTTCTCCATTTTCGCTAGCAGGCCTTTCGCCATAATAAAAAAGGGGAACGAAAGAAGAAGATAATTTTTGAAAAGAAATATTAGAAAAAAGCGAAGAAAAGAAAGATTAAAAAAAAATAAAAATCGTTATAAAGACCCTTATAAAAATAAATAAAAAGAAAACAAAATTGACAACAAATCGACAAACGTTGCCGCAACTGTTGACCCTCAGCCGTTGCCGCTGTCGACCCCTGATTGGCCACTCGAGCATCCGCCGCCATACGCATCGATGCCTGACGAACCCACTTTTAGTGCGGCTACCGTCCATCATCTACCTCCCCCGCCGCCGAAAGCCTGTGTTGCCAGCCTGGTGTTGCTGCTCCTCCAGATCACTCCAACCACCGCGACGCCACCAACCGCCGTATTTGCCACAGATAGTGTCGCCTTCTCTACCATTTCGCCGTATACAACCGCCATCGCCATAGACCCTCCCACCGCCAATCTCTGTCAAATATGCATATACATCCATAACCGCGATTGATGCCAGTTCTGTTTAACTGTGCATAGTTACGCAACAAAATCTCTCTACTGTTCACATTTACGCAGCATCAACAACACTTTCAGACTGCCTTCTCCACCGCTACCCCCGCTCCATCGCAACCTCCATTGCTCCATCGTTGCCATCCTTGCTGCTACCTAAACGCCTGTATCCGTCCAATGACTGACATCAAACACCCATTCCGCTTAGTCTGTTTCACCTCTGTCCATTCATTTTTTTAAATTCGTGCTCTGCCCTCTGATGACTTCTTACCCTCCACCCAACGAACAACTAGTTGTCCGCTTCAACAACTGGCACCGTATGCCATATATACCATCCGCCATAGCCCCTGCTCGAAGCCGTACCATTAAAAAAAATTAAGAATTACGTTGATGAAATTAGGAAGAAACGAGGTGACCATTACTGAAAACAATTATTATTATTCTTGAATTTCAAATTAAGGTTAACAATTGAAATCGAAGGCCCTCCGTCGATATTCGCCTAAGAAAAGAGTATTATAAGGTGAACCACATATCAAAAAGTTAATGATAAAGCCCCATATGTTATACTATTAATTACAAAAGAAAATTGGAGTAAGACAAGAAATCATTTAATTAAAAAAGATTATATATATATATATAAAAATTTTTTTAGAAGAGAATTATAATATATATATATATATATAAGAAAGAAAGAAAGAAAGATTATAAAAAAAAGGGTAAAGTGAAACATTGTTAAATTTATTTTCACCAAAGTACAAGTTACAAAGAAAGGTATTAGTAGTGAGTGGAAAAAGGAACTTAAAGTATAAAATACAAAAAAAGATCAAGAAAAAAAAATTGGAAACATTTAGATATTCAAGACCAAAAATGGAGTCTAACTCGAAAATAAAAGAAGGAAGTTTTCCAGAAACTAAATACTACTATGCCTCAATGCTATTTAGAATTAAAGGGTCTATTGCGGGAAAAGACGTCACTATTGCTATCTCACTTGCCGAGGATAAAAATTATATAACACTTAAAATTGCAAACCAATTGGTGATTCTTGAGTTAAATATAATTGAAGAATTAGACTTTTCCGGCGAAAAACTGTGAAAATTGGACAACTAGGTCCAAACTCCATGTTGTGATGCTCAAATGAAGACACCAATATTTTTATTGGGTTCCTCTTTCGGAGAGGTGCAAGATTGATCTAAAGATCATCTTGATCCGATGAGCAAAACATTTATTTTGAATTTATTATTAATACTTTCAAAATATGTGCAGGTTGGCCTTAAGGATTTACACCCCCAGCGAATGTGTCACACACCCTCAATGATTGATATAAATTGAGTCAACGTTGGAGGACATTTCACTCATCTCATCCTCACACATCATCTCTCCTCTTCTGATTGGTTCGAGCTCCTTGGAGGCAGTTTTCGGTTCACACGTGGGAAAGAAGGACAAAGAGAATTCATGTGATGTTGTTGCTGGTGTTGGTGCTGGTGCTGGTGCTGTTGCTGCTGTTCTGCATTGACTTTTCTGGGTAGCATTGACTTTTATGGGGTTGACTTTGAGTTGACCGTGGCTGTTTTGAGGGTTGTTGTGACACATGGTGGGTTGGCTGACCAAGGAGACTTTGCTGGTTGAAGCATCCTGTTGACCGCCGTAATGCACCAACACATTTATCTGTTTCTGGTTTGTCTTCTGTTGATCTACTGGTATGTTCTATCAACACTTTACTTGATTGTTAATGTGATTGCTGTAGTGAAAGTAAAGTTGCATCAAGCATAGAACATCTACATAAATTTACATGGAATCAGAGCTGAGGTGAAGACAAAGTCCTAATTTGTAGCAATCACCGAAGAAGAGGATGGGTTCCTCATACTACAATGGCTTCAAGGTTGATGACAAATTGATTGGGAAGGATGACTTCCATGCTTGGAAGATGACATTGGATCTTATGTTGGAAGACCAAGATGTCATGGACTATGTGCAGGGTAAAATCCAAGAGCCTCCATCCACTGCAATTGCTGCCGCCAAAACTAAGTACAAGAAGGGGGAGATCAAAGCAAAGCTAATGATCAAGGACTCAATTCACAAGAGTATGGTTGCCTACATCTCTGAGCTGGGCTCATCCAAAGAGATGTATGATAAGTTGGTCAACATGTTCAAGGCCAACAATGCGAATCAAGTCCTATTCTACAAGAATTAATTGAATAATCTAAGGAAAGGCAGGGATGAGTCTGTTCAATCATATTTTCTGAAGCTGACCGAGATCAGGAACAATCTGTTGGCTATTGGGGAGACAATAGCTGATCGAGAGATGGTACTCACTGCACTTGGAGGGCTCCCATCCAAATGGCATGTGTTCAACATTACCATTCTAAATAATAATGTGATACCTGACTTTGATGAAGTACTGTTGAGATGCATTCAAGAAGAATCAAGAATGAAGGAGTATGAAAATGAAGGAAATGATGCCTACGCTGCTCATTCTAGAAAGAAGAACTTTGGTGGTCCAAAGAACAAAGGAAAACCAGGGGCCCAAGGAAAGAAGGGCAAGTGTTTCACCTGTCATAGGCCTGGTCACTATGCTAGAGAATGTCCTTTCAAGAAGGATTCTCTCGATGGTGATGACAAAAACAACAACCAGTGGTATGAGGAATCAAATATTGTTGATAAAAGAAATGAATACATTCTTATATCTGCCCTCTCCGTTGCATCTCCACCTGACACTATGGATGTCTGGTTGATAGATAGTGGTGCCTCAAGGTACATCACTAGGTTCAAAGAAGCACTCTTTGATATGGTTGAGAAGGACACTAATCTGAAAATTGTCCTTGGAGATAATGCCACATATCCCGTGAAAGGGACAGGGACTGTGACCCTCCACTTGTCTCAATGTCAAGTCCTCCGCTTGCAGGATGTACTCTATGAACCAAATTTGAAGAAGAACCTTGTGTCTATATCGTCCATGGAAGACAAATGTTTCAATGTGGCATTCATGGATGGAAAGGTGCGCATGTGGAAGAAGAGCTTCAAGGAAGCTATCACGTTTGGGTCTAGAATTGATACACTCTACCAGGTTGGAGGAAGTCCACTGGGAGCAATGACATGAGATGCTATTCGACAGACCGATAATGGCACTGAATATGAGACGAACAAGTTCAAAAACTGTTGCAAAGAAGCTGGCATTAAGAGGGAGACCACAACTATATATATACTCCTGAGAAAAATAGTGTTGCTGAATGAAAGAACAAGACCATTGTGGAAGCTGCCCGTGCCATGCTATGTGATCAAGGTCTATTGAAGTTTCTGTGGGGAGAAGCTGCAAACACTGCTGTGTACATACAAAACCGATGCCCGCATTTGGCTGTAGACTCCAGAAATCCCGAAGAGGTTTTCTCTGGTAAGAAAACTAACGTCTCACATTTTAGATTTTTTGGATGTCCTGTTTATTTTCATGTGCCGAAAGAAAAGAGGAGCAAGCTGGACGCTTCTAGGAAGAAAGGAATGTTTGTGGGCTACAGTGAAACTTCGAAGGCCTATAGAGTCTATGTGCCTGGTCAAAGGGAAGTGGAGATATGCCACGATGTCACTTTTGACGAAGATGCTTCCCTGAAGAAAGTAATCAATCTTTCGAGATCCCAGGAAGATCATGAAGCAAGGCTTGGAAATCAAGAAGAACCAGAGGATGAGACGATGCCTGATGTTGAAGGATCGATGGACCCGATTGGTCCACCTCCTTCACTGGGAAAGAGACCATCATGGCTCAGGGACACTCTCGAGGATGCTGAGGTACATACGGCCCCAAAGGGGGACATTCCGTGAAAGCAAGAAGCCGAGTAGATACCAAGGGTATCTAGTAGCCATGAGTACTATTGTACAATTCGAGCCTGGATCTTTTGAGGAAGCCGTAAAGCATCAAGTCTGGAAGGATGCTATGCACGAAGAGTATGAGTCCATAATGAAGAATGATGTCTGGGATGTAGTTCCAAGACCAAAGGACAAAGCAGTTGTCACCTCGAAATGGCTCTACAAGATCAAGCATGGAGCTGATGAAGTGCTGAAAAGTTCAAGGCAAGATTCGTTGCCTGTGGCTTCTCTCAAAAGGAAGGCATCAACTATGATGACATATTCGCACCTGTGGCACGATATACCACCATTCGATCTATCATAGCCCTTGCTGTTACGCAAGGATGGAGTCTTCATCAGATGGATGTGAGGACCGCTTTTCTGCATGGTGCGATAAAGGGAGAGGTGTATGTAGAGCAACCTCTGGGGTTCGAAGTCCAGGATCGGGACACCCATGTCTGCAGGTTGAAGAAAGCCCTCTATGGGTTGAAGCAAGCACCCAAAGCTTGGTACGAGAGGATAGATAACGACCTAATGAAGCTGGGCTTCACTTGTAGTAATGCTGATCCGAATCTTTACTTCAAGGTTGACAGGGAGAAGCCTCTCATTCTGGTGCTGTATGTGGATGACCTCTTCCTGATAGGTGTTGACCCTCTCATTCATCAGTGCAAGAGGGAGCTCGCTGCTGAGTTCGAGATGAAGGACCTAGGACTAATGCTCTATTTCCTCGGCTTGGAGGTCTGGCAGAGACCTGGCGAGATTTTCCTTTCTCAAAGAAAATGCATTGTGAAGCTTTTGGAAAGATTTGATATGGTGGACTGCAAGTCCGTGTTGACGCCAATGGAGTTCAATTTTAAGAAGTTGAGTGGCAGCGCTGCTGGGCCTGTGTTAGTATATCCTACTGAGTATCGTCAACTCGTAGGGGCCCTAATGTTCTTAGTGAACACCCGTCCGGACATATGTTGTGCAGTGAACACTTTGAGTCAACACATGGTTGATCATAACATTCACTGGGTTGGTGCCAAGGAGCGCTTGAGATATCTTTGGGGCACGTTAGACCAGGGGCTGAGATACACTACTGGGAGTATGACACTCCATGAATATTCGGTGCCGATTGGGCTGGCAGTGTGGTGGATCGCAAGAGCACATCTGGATGCTGCTTCACACGTAGATCTGCTTCGGGCAGGAAATTGAAGTCAATAGCCTTGAGCACTGCTGAGGCCGAATACATTATAACATGTATGGCCT
Organism: Pinus albicaulis; assembly: GCA_034641835.2. Taxonomy (NCBI): domain Eukaryota; kingdom Viridiplantae; phylum Streptophyta; class Pinopsida; order Pinales; family Pinaceae; genus Pinus; species Pinus albicaulis. The sequence continues at coordinate 1,953,555,301 of CM076578.1, read as the reverse complement.
GTTGTGAAGTCACTTGGTTGTGAAAGCTCTTTAGTGACTGATGAGCATGTGCTAGATGGCACCACTATCCTTGGTGATAACCTGAGGGGGATTCGTTTGTCATAGAATCCCGTGTTCCACGAACGATCCAAACATGTTGATGGCTGGTACCACTTTATCCAGGATATGGTACAGCGAGGCGCCGTAAGGCTCGATCATATAGGAACTGATGAGCAGGTCGCGGATATTCTCACAATGCCCTTGGGGAAGGTCATGTTCCTAACCTTCCGTGAGAATCTTGGAATCGTGGAACGACCCTATTCTGAGGGTCCTGTTGGACGATGAGCTCTTGGAGCTCTGGGGGGCTCTGGGGATAGCTTCTTGGAGCTATAAGCACACATGGGGCTAGGCTTGCCGAACCTTGTACAATCAAGATAGATATGACATCCATTGTACATTAATGATTAATTATTTGAGCATCAACCATCTATAATCTAGATTCTTCTCCTCTTGTCTAGCCTTTGCCTCTACCTCGGTTATCCCTTCGCAGTACAACTTTCCATCTCTCTGGAATGTAGATGCGATATGCCTTTGCATTCTCACTGTATCCTACCAGATACCCCTTTTTCAAAGTCATGTCCAACTTCTTCCTCTTCTCACTGGGCACATGACAGTATTCCGTACTGCCAAAGGTCTAAAAGTGACTCACCTCAGGCTTGTTGCCAGTGAAGACACTTTTTGGCGTGATCTTTCCCAATGCATTTTGAGGAACACTATTCTGAACATAGACAACTATATTACAAGCTTTAGCCCACAGAAATTTGAGCATGTCTTGATCATACAACATCACCCTTGTAGCCTCGACAATAGTCCTATTTTTCCTTTCTACCACACCATTCTGCTCTGGATTATATAGAGCGGTCCACTCTCTTCTGATACCTTCCCTTGTGCAGAACCCGGTGAATTCCTTGTCCGTGTATTCACCACCATTGTTTGAACACAATACCTTGATCTGCTTTCCTGTCAGATTTTCTACCAGAGCTTTAAACTCTTTAAACCGACTGAAGGCTTCGTCCTTGGTCTTCAGAAAGTAGATCTAGGTTTTCCTAGAATGATCATCAATAAAGGTGACGAAATACTCGGCACCACTAAGAGCTCTAGTGGACATTGGTCTGCAGATATCAGAGTGTATTAAGCCCAATACACTCTTAGCCCTATTGCTGCTTCTCTAATACACTGCCTTGGCATACTTACCCAATACGCACCCTCTGCAGACATCGTCTCGTTTGGTGCTCAGTTCTGGAACTCCCGTGACAGTTTTCTTGAGAATCTTTAACGCTCCATGATGCAAATGCCCCATTCTTCTATGCCATAGTTCATTCAGGTCTGTTTCATCAGCGCTGCCTATTAGTGCCATTGGGGATTCGAGCTGTAACTTATAAAGTTTGTTGCTCCTTACTCCGATTTGTGCTTTCTTCTTCCAACTGGGGTGTTTGATGTAAACTCTGTTACCAATGAAGTAAATGTCATAACCTCTGTTTGAAGTTGAGACACTGAGAGCTAGTTCATTCCCAACCCAGGCACATGCAGTATGTTAGTAGCCTAAAGGTTATTTCCAACTTCGGTCTGAAATACTACGGTACCTCTTCCAATAGGGGTACATTCAGGTCTGTTTCATCAGCGCTGCCTATTAGTGCCATTGGGGATTCGAGCTGTAACTTATAAAGTTTGTTGCTCCTTACTCCGATTTGTGCTTTCTTTTCTGTTTCATCAGCGCTGCCTATTAGTGCCATTGGGGATTCGAGCTGTAACTTATAAAGTTTGTTGCTCCTTACTCCGATTTGTGCTTTCTTCTTCCAACTGGGGTGTTTGATGTAAACTCTGTTACCAATGAAGTAAATGTCATAACCTCTGTTTGAAGTTGAGACACTGAGAGCTAGTTCATTCCCAACCCAGGCACATGCAGTATGTTAGTAGCCTAAAGGTTATTTCCAACTTCGGTCTGAAATACTACGGTACCTCTTCCAATAGGGGTACATTTTTCTTCATTACCCATGGTAATTTTAAAGTTCATCTGCTCCTCTCGGTAGTGAGAAAAACATTCCTGCACTCCTGTCATATAAGCATAAGCTCCACTATCAATGTACCAGAAACAACTACTTCTCAAGATCTACTACTCAGGAAACAGGCTGCAAGCTATATACATTTGAAGGTCACAAAGCACCTGTCTATTCTATCTGTCCTCACTCTAAAATGAATGTCCAGTTCATTTTCTCCATGGATGTAAAAGGGAAAATTAAAGCTTGGTTGTATGATCCTCCAACATGTAAAATTGACTATGATGCTCCTGACCATGGGTGTACTACAATGGCTTATAGTGCTGATGGATCACGGCTTTTCAAAAGTGGTACAAACAAAGGAGAATTTTACTTAGTTGAGAAGGAGAAAGTTGAAGAGCAGCCAAAAGTGGAACCTATTAAGTATCTCGTAGAGGATTCCCTAGTGCAGCCTGGTCCAGATGATCCCGTTTTTACAGAGTGACCATGTGAAGCAACAGATTTTCTTACACCAATGGATTGTGTAGGAGATATTCTGATGGTTTGGGACTTCTGCACTTCTTTTGGGAAGGCACTTCATCTGTGGCCTTTCTCCCTTGAGGATTTTGAAAAGGCTATTGAGTACACTAAAGGTGATGTGACACTCTTGCCAGAGACACATTATGCTCTTCTTGGGATTGTTGCAAAAGATTCCAGTGCCTACCAGGATTTAATTCAGAAGAGAAAATCTAAGCTATCAATACAAAATTGGTAGGACCATCTCTGTTATTTTTTGGAAGCAGAAGAACTAGAGAAAGCAGTTAGAAAATCATTTACAGAGATAGATAAAGCATTTGCTAAGGCTTGTTTACTTCACACTGGTCTCTCATTGGGTACAACAACCCTAACTGCTGTGGTTTCTGGGAGAATTCTATTGGTTGAAAATGCTGGAGACTGTCGAGCTGTGTATTCTAGGCGTGGAAAGGTTGTTGAAATGTCAAGGGATCACAGGCCTTGTTGCACAAGAGAGAGAAAACATATTGAAGGTATGAAAAATGTTGGTGCTGGTGGTGGGCCTTTGAGTGCAGAGCCTGAGATAAAGAAGGCAAAATTGTCAAAAGATGATGAATTTCTTATCGTTGGATTTGATGGGATCTGGGAAGTTTTTACAAGCCAAAATGCAGTTGACGTTGCCAGACGGAAGCTACAAGAACACAATGATCTGGAAACATGCTGCAAGGAACTTGTTGATGAATCTATTAAACGTGAAACTATGGACAATCTTACTGCAGTCATGGTTTGCTTCCATTCTGAGCCTCCCCCAATCTTGTTGTCAATAGACCACGTGAACGAAGAAATTGCAGTATTGTCGCAGAAGTCGACAGAAGTAATGTCAAAAAAGTTGACAGGATGTGATTTCTTTGGGTTGATTTGCCTTGATATTTCTCCAAAAATATCATCGCAACAACAAATTTCAGAGCATGATTATAAGTCCGATTTTTGCACTGATGATTTTGTTTCTGCTTTGTCTACTGAATCCAAGTCTTTCAAGTTAATGGTTTCGGTTGATTGTTTGTCCGAGGGTTTGGTAGAGATGGGTAGTAAATGGGTATTACGGTTCACAATCTCCTCAAACTTTGACATAATGACTGAAATCGGCTGCTTCGTCATAAAACCGCAATACCTTTCCGAATTCTTTGGTTGGAGTCTCGACGTGGCAAACAGAGTCGGGATTTCGAGGGTGACGTTCAGCACCACCGGGGCGTTTTCTACGTCTGTGTATTATTCTCTCTAGTTGCATCTTCTGCACAAGCAGACCGATTCCGATGTATTTCCGCTGCGGATTAGTGAGATTCGCTTTATCTCGCCTTCTTTGGGATTCAAATCCTTAACGTTAATTTCCTGCCGGCTTGGCATCAGTGGTTCTGTAAATAGTATGTTATATGGTCGAGAAATCGCGCGAGACAATGCCAAGTTTTATCGATAAGAAAATAGGCTGTGCATTTCGGTGTCGAGTATGCGTTTGAATCAACAGGCTCAACAAATAGTGTGACGGTTTAAAAATGGATGGGGTGTATATGTTGATGTTTCATTTGGACGGGTTATGATCATTCGTGCAGATAAATCGACTTCAACTACAGTCATAATTAAAACATATATAAATTATAATTATATATTATATAAATTATAATTATATATTATATAATTTATATTTATATATATATAAAATCTATATAATAATAATTTATATTATTATTATTAAAAAAAAAAAAAATCATATGGATTTAGAACAGTGTGAAAGATACAAGGAAGGTACCAATGATTAAAGACATGCTTAGCAGATACTTTCCAGTGAAGAAAATTGTCAGAAGTTAAGCTTTGAGGACAAAGCTTTTCGAAGAAGGAGGCAATGTTATGAACTTAATTCATAACTTAAGTAATAAATATAGTCATTAATAGAATAAATAGAATAAACATAATTACTAATTAATCAAATAGTAATTATGTTAAGTAGTCATTAAGTTAGCTGAAAAGGCATGTCTAAAAGACATGCTTGTTCATGAAAGGTCACTTGCATCGGTATAAAAGTAGGGCCTCATTGTAATCATTCAATCGTCTTATATCATATCATATCAATAAATATTTATTATTATAAATACCTCTTGTGTATTTTTATAATTAAAGCCATTGTTGCTATTAAGCCTACAAATCTACAAGTCTTGCTGCTACAGAAATCAAATCTACAACTTCCGCTGCTACAAAGTACCATTATGAATACCTCCCTAGTTAAGAGGGAGTGTTGAAAAGATATGATGCTAAACAAATGGGTTACCAATCCGACTCTTCTTATGATAAATTCTTCAGATTGAGAATGAACAATTACCATTATGAATACCTCCCTAGTTAAGAGGGAGTGTTGAAAAGTGTAACTAGGTTCGGTCTTCATAATGACATATGTAATTAATGAAAAGAAGAAAATACAATTATTTTTGTAGCACTTGAATCATGGGTTTCATGATCATGGAATTTTATTTTAGTTAAGGTTCCCATTGTGAACCTTTAGGTTTTGTCATCTAGTCATAAAAGTCAATTTGAGTCAATGTCATGTATGAAGGACCCTTCTTGGGCATGTTACATTTTGTATGAGTCATTAAATAAGTAAGAAGGCCCTCCAAGAGAAGCACAAGACCTCTCCTTCAAGTCGGCTACAAGATGGAGTAAATAATCTACTCAAAAAGACATGTCGGTTCACCCTCATCAATTCAACTCTTTATAGTCTCCAACCACTATAAATAGGGCAACTCGACATCATTTCAGGCAGAGAATTTTAGTGAAGGTGTGCAGTTGAAAGAAGTGTGAGAAGGTTATCAAGAAGCCTTATAACCAGCAAGGAGGAGGAAAGGAGCAGCGAGGTCTTTTGGCATTGGTTTGAGACTGTTTCTTGGGAAAACAACTTCACACATGTGGCAAAAAATAGGGTTTTTGCAGTGGGTACATCTGCAATAATAAAAGACGAGAAAAGGATTTGCAAGTCTGTCCTATTGCTGGCCGGGTTCATCTAGAGAAGCTTCTAAGTATAGTGAAGAAGGAATCACCTCCAAACTTGTCTCTACTCACATATGTGGTATTACAAGAGTATGAGTTGCAGATATTTGGAAAAGAGGCCGAAATTTCAGGCTAGCCGAGAATTGCAGAAGAAGGAGAAGTTTGACTTGCGTTGACTTGTGCAAGGAAGAAAAGCATCAAAGAGAGAACTTGTTTCTTGGTTTTGGAGTGGCAAATAGGTCAAGGGTCTTGGTCTTGGTATTCATCAATTGAAGTCTCTATAAGAAGAAGAATTTGTTCGGGTTTTCCTCTCAAATGGGAGAGGTTTTGGCCCTGGCTGATCGCCTATATTCTGTGTCTCTTGTCTCTTATGATTTATGGATTGGTAGCTGTTTAATGAAGACGAACACTATATGTTATGAAACTAGCTCCAAAAATAGAAGAAAAGAGATAGCAACGCCTTAGAAATAAGCCACTTCGAGGGGGCAACCTCCAATACATTACATGAATGAACAATTCTTGGATGATACAAATGACAAAACCTCCTTTCTATATATAGGAGTTCATGGGGCCACAATGTAATCCTAGTGGGGCCACAATGTAACCCTAGCCGACCTAACAATAATAATGTAAGGGCACAATAATAACAATATGGGGGTTACAGGGGTACAACAATAACAATAAGGGGGGATACACTAACATAATAAGGGACTACACTATTAATATAGAGACGTAACATTCCCCTCTCCTTCAAACAAGTGTTGTCCTCAACGCTTGATTATTTCTTGATGCTTTTGTATAAAATTCTCATCCTCCCATGTGGAATCTTCTATAGGAAAGTTCTTCCACTTGCTGAGATATTAAGAAATTGATCGTACTTGTCGAGTTCTTGTTTCTGTGACTGCTTTAGAATGTCTTTCGATGTGATGTTGATCTTCCTGTTGTTTCATTAGATTCTGCACCAACGTTAGGTTATCCTTTGAGAGTTGGAGAACTTGTTGTTGATGCTCGATGTGATCTTCCACTAATTTATCATCCATATTAGCTATTATTTGATCCTTCAAACCATCCCAGTTAGCCTCCATTTTTGCTTGTAAACCATCTATGTCATCTTCGGTTGCTCTTCGTAAGATCGAAATTTGTTGCACTTGGTACCATAATTTTGATATCTCATACTGCAATTCTTCCTCTTCATGTGTCATAGTATAGCTTTTTGAGGGCTTAATGGGTATGGAATTATTTTTTGGAGGCATTATAGAACTCAATACTGATAAAAATTCTAAAATATGCCCTTGGAATCATTTCAAACTGCTTTTTCAAACAAACGTTATGCAACTTTAAAAACCAAATACACACCTTTTTCTTGCTTTTGAGAAGCTTGATATTGAAACTGAATTATCTATGTGATTTCCGATCCTCAATAACTGAAATTTGGTCCTGAGGTAGCCCTCTGAATCCTCTTTCGAATGCCACAGGTCTGACCTGATTTGGATTCTTCAAGACAAAGTTATGTCCAATATCCCACAATGACCTAATTATGGACTGGTTCAGTAGAGCGAACTTGTATGACTTGCCATGTGTCACTGTTTGCTTCTTTGGCTCTGAAATTTATAAACAAAAAACTAAAGTCCATGTACTTCCAGTCACTTTTTACAGAATTCCAATTTGATGCTCAGAGAGAGACTCATGAAGATTTTCCCATGATCACCTCTTTGAGATGAAATTCTGGAGCCTGAAAAAGTCCTAACTTCCACAAATCATATCTCCGAAAATATTGCGAACCAAGATCTGAAATTTTGCGAAGATCTTCCTTAGGATTTCAGCTTCACTCTCTAAAAATTTCAGCTTCTGAAACTTCGTAGAAAAATAATTATAGCGAAAATACCATGATGACCTGTTTGGATTAAATTCAGGAGCCTGCAAAAAGCCCTAAATTCCACAGATCATATCTCCGAAAATATTGCGAACCAAGCTCTGAAATTTTGCGACGATGTTCCTCAGGATTTCGGCTTCGCACTCTAAAAATTTCAGATTCTGAACCTTCGTAGAAAATAAATTATAGTGAAAATTCCACAATCCCCTGTTTGGAGCAGCGAAACCCTAGAATCCAAAGCTCTGATACCAAATGTTAAGAAACCAGCTCCAAAAATAGAAGAAAAGAGATATCAACGCCTTAGAAATAAGCCACTTCGAGGGGGAAACCTCCAATACATTACATGAATGAACAATTCTTGGATGATGCAAATGACAAAACCTCCTTTCTATATATAGGAGTCCATGGGGCCACAATGTAATCCTAGTGGGGCCACATTATAATCCTAGCCGACCTAACAATAATAATGTAAGGGTACAATAATAACAATATGAGGGTTACAAGGGTACAACAACAACAATAAGGGGGGCTACACTAACATAATAAGGGACTACACTATTAATATAGGGACTTAACACTATAATAACATAAGTAAAAGAAGATCCTAATAAGTAAAAGGCATTCACAAGCAGTTATCATAAGTAGAGAAATCACTTAATCTTCATGCCTTAGATTTCTCAACAATCTCAACCAGTTAGCTTATCTAGATCACTCAACACGAAAACAAATGACCTATGTTCTTAAAAATCTTGATAGCAACACAATTAAATCTTATATTAACATTTCATTTCCAATATTGAGTAGGGTTCCACAAAATAACAAATTGGGATGGTTAGATTGTTTTTTAGTTCCACAGTTTTGCTCAACACTCAGAAGTTCATATCGTCTTGTATCTTCGAAGATGATAGCTCCAAGAATTCAGAAAGATGCGAATACATTACAAGACAAAGAAAAATATATCAAGCCCCTTGAGAATAACATATTTATAAAGGGAAGGCAACATTATGAACATAACTATGTATAAATAATAATAATAATAACAATAATAAATAATGAGTATAATTAATTATGAAGGGGCATGTATCAAAAGGACATGACTCTTATGAAAGGGCACTCCCGCCTAGTATATAAATGGAGCCCCCATTGTACTATTAAAACCATATCAATTTTCTCATAAATTATTCAATTTAGATTTACTTATCCTAAATGGATTAATTTATATTCCAAGTTTTTTGGATTATTTAACAATGACCCAAGTTTGGCTATCACATGTTGAGAGAAAAGCTCAAGATCACCAAGATGACGAAATTAGATATAGTTACTTTTGATATCACGATGATCACACAAGTTTGAGACGAGTTGGTTGTAGTTGGGGAGGCTATGACAAATGGAGAAATGGTAAATATGACTTTGAATCGTTTCACCAAGCCATGGGCTTCTTTCATCAAGGGTATCATGGCACGAGACAAACCTCCTAATTGTGATATACTGTGGGTTGATTTCATCCTGGAGGAGACCCTTTAGGAATTTCTATTCGGGTGCCAACATAAGAGTGATGATGAGAATCTCTCTTATGAGTAGCCAGTCTCATAGTCGAAGAAGAAGGACTTTACTAAGGTCAAGTGTTTTTCCTGTCATAAGATAAGACACTATGTTTCATAGTGTCCATAGAGGAAAAAGGGCGGATGGTACACAATCAACCGTAGATGCGCCAACAGAAACTTAGGTGGATGAGTTTCCTAGGAGGTTTGAAACTGAATTCTCACTTGTTTCTTACCTTTACTCGAGCACCTTACAAGTTGGTGTGTGGATATTGGATAGTGGAGCTGCAAAACATATGACTCAGGTTGGTGTTTGACAACTTCACAGAGTAGGACTCAAAATTGCATGTAGAGTTGTGTTGAGATTTTGGGTAGAATCGGATGTGCTCTAGCTCCGAGACTTTGTGGATGGGCTAGAACACATGATATCTCCAAGACCCAGAAATCGTTTGGAGAAATTCCACCCGGTGTGAAAATTATTCAAATAATTAATTATTTTAATGGAGAACCCTAAGTCTAACTTGGGGAAATTAAATAATTAAAGTGAATTAATTAAAACATGTGGGTGAGAATGTTCTAAGCGATGTGGATCAAGTCTTTTCTAATCTTAGGCGTCGATTAGAGATTAGATCACGACCGTTGAATGTTCAACGAGACAAGCATTAAAGGAAGGCTTGGGGTTAGTTGGAGAAGACACACGAGTAGTAGCTCTTGAGCTAAGTCGAAATTCTGGGGCACGGTTTACTGAGAATTTTCAAGTGAGCTTGCAGTGCAGCGAGGGGTAGATCGACAGAGGGATTTCAGATCCGAGGCCAAGAATAAATTGACAGAGAGGCAAATATGTACTAGAGCAACATAGAGACCTAGCAGGGGTTACACAACCAAACCAGGCTCACGCAGATGTAGTGTTAATTTTGGACAGCTAAGTCCAAACTCCATGTTGTGATGCTCAGATGAAGATACCAATATTTTTATTGGACTCCTCTTTTAGAGAGGTGCAAGATCGATCTAAAGATCATCTTAATCCGATAAGTAGAACATTTATTTTGAATTTATTCAAAATATGTGCAGGTCGGCCTTAAGGTTTTGTGCCCTAGCAATTGTGTCACACACCCTCATTGATGGATATATATTGGTTAACATTGGAGGACATTTTCACTCATCTCATTGTCACACATTTCTCTTTCCTCATCTGATTGGTTCGATGACCTTGGACACTCTTCTCTCCACACGTGGGAAAATTTTAGCAGCTACACTTTTCTATTTTTGTTCTAGGGTTTCTGCAGCAACTTTGACCAACGTTGACTTTGGTCAATGCAAGGTCAAATGGACCTGAAACTCTCCCAAAAGTTCGATTTTCCAAATCCGCATTTTTTGGCACTATTCTCGAGCTTAGATGTTGACTTTGACTTTTCTGCGTTGACCTAGTTGCTGCTGCTGTTTGCGTTGACTGCTGACTAACAGCGTTGAATTTTGGGTTGACTTTTGTATTGACTGTTTTGGCTATCTTAGAGGGTTGTGTGACATTGCTGGTTGGCTGACCATATTGAGACTTTGCTGGTTGAAGCATCTTGCTGATCGCCGTAACGCACCAACACATATATTTCTGGCTTGTCTTCTGTCGATCATCTGGTATGTTCTATCAACATTTTACTTTATTGTTTATGTGATTGCTAACTGATATTGGGATACAAAGTAAAGTTGCATCAAGCATAGAGCATCTACTAAAATTTACATTGTATCAAAGGTGAGGTGAAGACAAAGCCCTAGTTTGTAGCAATCACCGAAGAAGAGGATGGCTTCCTCAAACTACAATGGATTTAACGTTGATGACAAATTGACTGGGAAGGATGACTTCCATGCTTGGAAGATGACATTGGATCTTAATTTGGAAGACCAAGATGTCATGGACTATGTACTGGGTAAAATTCAAGAGCTTCCATCCACTGCAACTACTGCTGCCAAAACAAAGTACAAGAAGGGAGAAATCAAAGCAAAGCTTATGGTCAGGGACTCAATTCATAAGAGTCTGGTTGCCTACATCTCTGAGCTGGGCACATCCAAGGAGATGTGTGATAAGTTGGTCAACATGTTCAAGGCCAACAATGCGAATCAATTCCTATTCTTCAAGAATCAATTGAAGAATCTGAAGAAAGGCAGGGATGAGTTTGTTCAATCATACTTTCTGAAGCTGACTGAGATCAGGAATAATCTGCTGGCTATTGGGGAGACAATAGCTGATCGAGAGATGGTTCTCACTGCACTTGGAGGTCTCTCATCCAAATGGCATGTGTTCAACACTACCATTCTCAATAACAATATGGGACCTGACTTTGACAAAGTACTATCGAGATGCGTACAAGAAGAGACAAGGATGAAGGAATATGAAAATGAAGGAAATGCTGCCTTCGCTGCTCATTCTAGAAAGAAGAACTTTGGTGGTCCAAGGAAGGGGCCCAAGGAAAGAAGGGCAAGTGTTACACTTGTCACAAGCCAGGTCACTATGATAGAGATTGCCCTTTCAAGATGTATTCTCCCGATGATGATGACAACAACAACAACCAGAGGAATGGCAATCAAAGGAACAACAGGTTCAAGGGGAAGAGGAAGGCTCCCTTCGGCAGAAATGATCAACATTTCAAAAGGTCTAGAAATTCCAGGTATGAGGAATCAAATGTTGTTGATAAAAGAAATGAATTCATTCTTGTATCTGCCCTCTCTGCTGCATCTCCACCCGACACTATGGATGTCTGGTTGATAGATAGTGGAGCCTCAAGGCACATCAGTGGGTTCAAGGAAGCACTTTCTGATATGGTTGAGAAGGATACTAATCTGGAAATTATCCTTGGAGATAATGCCACATATCCCGTGAAAGGGATAGGGACTATGACCCTCCACTTGTCTCAAGGTCAAGTCCTCCGCTTGCAGGATGTACTCTATGTACCCGATTTGAAGAAGAACCTTGTGTCAATTTTAGCCATGGAAGACGAAGTTTTCAATGTGGCATTCATTGATGGGAAGGTGCGTATCTGGAAGAAGAGCTTTGAGGAAGCTATCATGATTGGGTTTAGAGTTGATACACTCTACCAGGTTGGAGGAAGTCCACTGGGAGCGATGACATGTGATACTATTCGACACACTGAACTGTGGCACCGGAGGTTTGGACACCTTCACTACAAAGCCCTTCTCGAAGCAAGGAAGGTGGTGACGAGGAGGCCCGAGTTCTCAAATAATCATGAAGGTGTATGTCAGGGTTGTGCCGAAGGAAAGCATACAAGAGGTCCTTTCCCCTCAAGTGTCACAAAGACATCTGATGTCTTGCAATTGATACACTCTGATCTATCTGGGATGCTGCCAGTGACATCCTTGGGAGGATGTTCTTATTATATGACATTCACAGATGACTTCTCTCACAAAACCTGGATATACTTCTTAAAGAAGAAGGATGAGGCTTTCATGTGGTTCATTACCTTCAAAGCCTTGGTGGAAAATTTGATAGGGAAGATGATCAAGATATTGAGGACCGATAATGGCACTGAATATGAGACGAACGAGTTCAAGAACTTTGCATAGAAGCTGGCATCAAGAGGGAGACCACAACTGTCTATACTCCCCAGCAGAATGGCGTTGCTGAACGAAAGAATAGAACCATTGTGGAAGCTGCCCGTGCCATTCTATGTGACCAGGGTCTACCGAAGTTTCTGTGGGGAGAAGCTGCGAACACTGCTGTGTACATACAAAACCGATGCCTGCATTCCGCTTTGGTCTCCAAAACTTTCGAAGGGGTTTTCACTAGTAAGAGACTTGACATCTCACATTTTAGAGTTTTTGGATGTCTTGTTTATTTTCATGTGCCAAAGGAGAAGAGGAGCAAGCTGGATGCTTTTGGGAAGAAGGGAATGTTTGTGGGTTACAACGAAACTTCGAAGGCCTATAGAGTCTATGTGCCTGGTCAAAGGGAAGTGGAGATATGCCACGATGTTACCTTTGACGAAGATGCTTCCCTGAGGAAAGTAGTCAATCTTCTGAGATTTGAGGAAGATCATGAACAAGGCCTGGAAATCAAGAAGAACTAAAGGATGAGACGATGCCCAATGTTGAAGGACTGATGGACCCGATTGATCCACCTCCTTCGATGAGGAAGAGACCATCATGGCTCAGGGACACTCCCGAGGATGCCGAGGGAGATATGGCTCCAAGGGGGACATTCCGTGAAAGCAAGAAGCCGAATAGATACCAAGGGTATCTAGCAACCATGAGTACTATTGTACAATTTGAGCCTGGATATTTTGAGGAAGTCATAAAGCATAAGTCTGTAAGGACGCTATGCACGAAGAGTATGAGTCCATAATGAAGAATGATGTCTAGGATGTGGTTCCAAGACCGGAGGACAAGCAGTTGTCACCTCGAAATGGCTTTACAAGATCAAGCATGGATCTGATGGAAGTGCTGAAAAGTTCAAGGCAAGATTCTTTGCCTGTGGCTTCTTTCAAAAGGAAGGCGTAGACTATGATGATATATTTGCACCTGTGGTCCGATATACCACCATCCGATCTATCATAGCCCTTGTTGCTATGCAAGGATGGAATCTTCATCAGATGGATGTGGAGACCGCATTTTTGCATGGTCCGATAAAGGAAGAGGTGTATGTGGAGCAACCTCTGGGGTTCGAAGTTCAGGATCTGGACACCCATGTCTGTAGGTTGAAGAAAGCCCTCTATGGGTTGAAGCAAGCACTCAGAGCTTGGTACGATAGGATAGATAGCTACCTGATGAAGCTGGGCTTCACTCATAGTAATGCTGATCCGAACCTTTACTTCAAGGTTGATAGAGAAAAACCTCTCATTCTGGTGTTGTATGTGGACGACCTCTTCTTATCAGGGAGCTCGCTGCTAAGTTTGAAGTGAAGGACCTAGGACTGATGCACTACTTCCTAGGCCTGGAGGTTTGGCAGAGACCTGGCAAGATTTTCCTCTCTTAAGGAAAATACATTGTGAAGCTTCTGGAAAGATTTGGTATAATGGACTGTAAGTCCGTGTCGACACTGATGGAGCTCAACTTTAAGAAGTTGAGTGGCAGCGTTGCTGGGCTCGTGCTAGAAAATCGTACTGAGTATCGTCAACTCGTAGGGGCCCTGATGTTCTTAGTGAACACCCGTGGGGACGTATGTTTTGCAGTGAACACTTTGAGTCAACATATGGTTGAGCCTCATCACATTCATTGGGTTGGTGCCAAGAATCTGTTGAGATATCTTCGGGGCACAATAAACCATGGGCTGAGATACACTGCCGGGAGCATGACACTCCATGGATATACTGATGCCGATTGGGCTAGGAGTGTGGTGGATCGTAAGAGCACATCGAGATGCTGCTTCACACTTGGTTCTACTTCGATATCATGGATGAGCAAGAAACAAAATTCGGTGGCTTTGAGCACCGCAGAGGCCGAATACATTGCAGCAAGTATGGCCTGTTGTGAAGCAGTTTGGTTGTGAAAGCTCTTCAGTGAGTTGTTCGGGCATGTGCTAGATACCACCGTGATACTCTGTGATAACCAGAGTGGGATTCGGTTGTCCGAGAATCATGTGTTCCACGATCGAGCCAAGCATATTGATATCAGGTACCACTTTATCCGGGATATGGTACAGCGAGGCGTCATAAGGCTCGATCATATAGGAATTGATGAGAAGGTTGCGGATATTCTCACAAAGCCCCTGGGGAAGGCCAAGTTCCTAACCTTCCAGGAGAATCTTGGTATCGTGGAACGACCCTATGCTGAGGGCCCTGTTGGACGATGAGCTCTGGGAGCTCTTGGGGGTTTTGGGGATAGCTTTTCGGATCTATAAGCAACCACAGGGCTAGGCTTTCCAAACCTTGTTGGTGTGCTTTTGCTCCATCGTTGTGATGATTGAGTTGGTTCACCTCTCATTATCTGTGCCCCGTATGCATCCTACCCATTGAGTTCAGGGCTCATGGGAAGTACCTCTCATTTGGCCAGTGAGATGGGAAAAGCTAGAGACTAGTAGCAAAGACTGATGGACGCATCAGAGATTGCTGTACTCGCTATCTAGGATGGCACGGTCCAACCACTTGATCTAGGATCAGGTATAGTGAGGATTCGAACCTCTAACTGACTTTGGGCTAGGTAAACTGACTTTGGGTTGGTATGAGACACTTTGTGAGTTCTATAGATGTTTCGGACCTCTGGGCCGAATCTGTCAGCTGGGAATGATGTCTTTGTGACTGACCCACTTCTGTTCTGAAATAAAGAAGCCAACAAAGCAAGTTACGGCGGGATGACGCACGATGTTTGGATTGCACAGGTGGATGGAGTTCTCCTTAGTTGAGAGGGAGTGTTAATTTTGGACAACTAGGTCCAAAATCCATGTTGTGATGCTTAGATGAAGATACCGATATTTTTATTGTACTCCTCTTTCGAAGAGGTGCAAGATCAATCTAAAGATAATCTTAATTCGATGAGCAGAACATTTATTTTGAATTTATTCAAAATATGTGCAGGTCGGCCTTAAGGTTTTGTAGCCTAGCAATTGTGTCACACACCCTCATCGATGGATATATATTGGTCAACATTGGAGGACATTTTCACTCATCTCATCCTCACACATTTCTCTTTCCTCATCTGATTGGTTCGATGACCTTGGTGGCTTTTCTCTCCACACGTGGGAAAATTTTAGCAACTGCACTTTTCTGTTTTCGGTCTGGGGTTTCTGCAGCAATTTTGACCAGCGTTGACTTTTGTCAATACAAGGTCAAATAAACCTGAAACTCTCCCAAAAGTTCAATTTTCCAAATCCGCATTTTTTGGCACTATTCTCGAGGCTAGACGTTGACTTTGACTTTTCTGCATTGACCTAGCTGCTGCTGCTGTTTGCATTGATTGTTGACTGAAAAAACGTTGACTTTTGGGTTGACTTTTGTGTTGACCGTTTTGGCTATCCTAGAGGGTTGTGTGACATTGCTGGTTGGCTGACCATATTGAGACTTTGCTGGTTGAAGCATCCTGCTGATCGCTGTAATGCACCAAAACACTTATATATTTCTGGCTTGTCTTCTGTCGATCTTTTGGTATGTTCTATCACCATTTTACTTTATTGTTTATGTGATTGCTAACTGATATTGGGATTAAAAGTAAAGTTGCATCAAGCATAGAACATCGACAAAAATTTACATGCAGTGTAGGCCTAGCAAGGGTGATGCAGGCCCAACCAGAGCAGCACAGAGGCTCACACAGGGGTGACGCAAAGTTGGGAAAGGTAGCATTGGGATTCCAATGGGCCAAAAAGGGCTCGTTCTCAGCAGATCTAGAAGGTGTGAAGCTGAATGGGCTTGTACGAACCGACGCCAGAGAGCAACGTGCGGACCAATGCCGGAGAGCAACGTTCGTTGACCTTCAGGGCACGATGCTTGAGGATGGAAGCAGGATAAGTGGATGTCGTCAGGTGGAAGGGTACAATTGAAAAGACTACGACATAACGACTTTGGATGCGGGAGTCAAAGGCGGGGGAGCACCACGGCGAGAGTCTCGACAGGCGAGAAGCACATGTTGTGTGGGCAGTGCTGATAAGTAGTTGTTGTCGGGTGGAAGGGTACAATGGAAAACACGACGACACAACATCAAGGGATGTGGGAGTCAAAGGCGAGGGAGCACGACAGTGAGAGTCCAGACAGGTGGGGAGCATAGGGTGTATGGGCAGCGCGACCGGGGGGGGGGGGGGGGGCATAAGCGCAGAGTTGGAACAGGGCATAAGATAGGGAGGGTGATGGTTCGATGGGTGGCGGGGGTATGGTGCAGCAAACAGGGAGAACGATGGAAAATGAAGCGGATGGCGAATGAATTGATGGAGCTTCCCACGTGAGTGAACCCAGTACAGGGAGGATTTGATGCTCTGATACCATTGAAGCATAAAAACTATTTTGCAATTGTAATATTTGTATGTAGATTTGTATTTTGTAAGGTAAGTAAGTAAATTATATTAATAATATATGAATGGATGGTTTACAATTCTTCGTGGCCGTGTGCCTTTATAGACATTGATTGGCCATGAAGATAAAAAGTCATGACTATTGACCTCATGTCTCTTTATAATTGAATGAGACATTAATTATCTTAATTATTTAATATTTTATTTATTTTAATTGAAAGTTATGAGTATTTTATTCATAACAGAAGGGTGTCACAGTGATTGCGTAGGCACCTATGGAGTTCTTCATCCTCAGCTGAATCAACCATATTTGCTGTCTCCGAGAGATAGAGGGACATCTATCGAGATTATCTCTGTTTGGGCAAACCATGTTTGGTGCCCTTGATTTTATTCATAATTCTGCATAATAATAAAACCCTCAAAGAGCTTCTGCATCGGTTTTCCCGCATTGGGTTTTTCCGGGGGCATTTGTTGAAAAATGTTGTGTGTCCTTTGTCATGTGTGCTTATTTCTTCAGTACCTGATTTGTATTTATGTGTAGATCTGCAGTGTGTTTACTTCGCTATTTTCGGAATATTTCTGAAGATAACTTGTAAATGTAAAAACACAAGTAGGAGAAGTAAACCAGATTTCTGCAGTAGAAATTTCTGTTAAGTAGTTTTAGGAATTTTCACATGGTATCAAAGCTATTGTAGATCAGGGGGAGCTGAAGCGATCAGCAAAGGGACAAAGTTTATTGCTGCAAGAAGGTAGCAAAAACATCACAGATCCAGAAAGAGGCAGTGCAACACCTAACGGATAGTGCAGATCCAGCAGGGGTGACGCAGAGCCTGTCTAGCTCACGCAGAGCTGATGCAGGCCCAAGAGGGTGACGCAGTCCCAGAGGGGGTGATGCTGTGCCAGTTGCCGTGGCCAAAGGTGCAATTTTGATCTTCGAAGTTGCTGGTGGGGCATTGTTTCTGTTGGTGCAAAACAATATCTGGTAGGGTTGACAAAGTAAGGGGAAACAGTTCCTCAATAGAGTTTCTAGCCAAGAAGTATGAGGTCCAATCAACGGAGTGATTGGAGAGGGCTGATTCTACAGAATTGGTGGAGGATTTCCGGGAAGGAAATCACTAGTCAGAAGGAGCGTATTCTCTATAGGGTTTCTATCGCTAAGAAACCCATATTCAGTCTCTTGCTGAGAGCTGCAACAGAAGAAGGGAGAAGAGCATCCGTTTCGACATCGTTGAGCAGAGATGGGCTCTCATGGATTGAAGGGTCAAGACAGGTTAGATGGAGCATCTAATTTCGTCATCTAGAAGGCAGAATCCTGTTAGTCCTTGACGAATATCGCATCAAAGGTTATACCGAAAAGGCTGTAGCTGTTCTTGTTGACGCTGATCCGTTGAAGAAGTATGAAGAAGCGCAAGCAAGGGCCAAGCGCTTGATAATGGATGGGGTAAAGGATCATGTGGTCCCACACATTGTCGAGAATAATACAACAAATGAGATGTGGACAACCTTGACCACATTGTATCAACGTACTTCTGTCTAGAGGAAGATGCTTTTGGAGAATCAACTGTGACTATTTTAGATGCACAAGGGAGAGGAAATCGATCCCTTCCTCATTCGATTGAAGGGAATTCGAGATCAGCTGGTTGCTATGGGGGCAACTCCTGATGATGGTCTCATGGTGAGGACTGCCCTTAATGCAGTCACCGATGATTGGGAGACCTTTGTCCAGAGTATTTTGGGTAGACTGAACTTCCAAATTGGGAGGACATGTGGGCAACTCTTCGTCAAGAGGAGATCAGGGGAATATCCAGGATGGGCAGCAGCAGTGAAGGAGCCCAGATCAAGAAGGAGGAGGAGGAAGATACGACTCTCGCATCTAAGGGACATTGAAAACATCAAGGGAAGAAGAAGGAGAACCTCTCAAATGTCCGATGCTTCAGATGTGGCAAATTAGGGCATTTCGCCAATACTTGTTCTCAGAAGAAGAAGGGCAGGGAAGATTCAGATTCGAAGGCTGCGACAGCTAAAGGGGATGATGGCAATGACGATGATGTGGCTATGAGTGCTCATGTGCCTCGAGAGAAGAGGTGGGGCAACATTGATTTGTAGATATCTTGAACTGCAGATGTGGGGCAAGATCCTTGAGGTGCCCAAACTCTTGGATCAGATACGAGCTACGGGAGCCCTTAATGATAGTAGCAGGATACCTGGAGTCAGTTAGTGCAGAGGATCATGGAGGTATGGTGGCAGTGAGGATGCTGAATACTGGAGCAGCGCAGTGCAGAGGCAGCAACAGCATAGAGGCTAATGGGACTTCAATAGCGCAGAGGGGCAGTGCTTATGCAGTGCAAAGCAAGTGACAATGCAAAGCTTTAGAGGGTCAGCACAGTTTAGCAGCAGAGGGTGCTTCAGTATCAAGATGCAGGCAAGCTCACTTGCCTATCAGTATTTTGGGTGATGTTCTTCAGTTGCTTACTTCTCAGCAACTGAGTTGCAGTGCAACAGTTAGCAATGTCAGTGATATGGGCAACATGATGCGACATTTGAGAGGGAGCTGCAGTACAAATGAGGCAGTGACTGTGGCAGTGTCATGGGCAGCAGTATAGAAGGCAACAACATAGTGGATGAGGGGAAACAACTGAGCATCAACAACGTAGAGGACTGATGCCATGGATCAGAGTAACACTTTTGGAGTGAAGTGTTGCTATAGCACATTCCTCACTAAGAGGGAGTGTTGAGATTTTGGGTAGAATCGGATGTGCTCTAGCTCTGAAACTTTGTGGAGGGGCTAGAGCACATGAAATCTCTAAGACCCAGAAATTGTTTGGAGAAATTCCACCCAGAGTGAAAGTTATTCAAATAATTAATTATTTTGATGGAGACCCTAAGTCTAACTTAGGGAAATTAAATAATTAAAGTGAATTGATTAAAACATGTGGGTGAGAATGTTCTAGGTGACGTGGATCAAGTCTTTTCTAATCTTAGCTATCAATTAGAGATTAGATCACGATCGTTGAGTGTTCAACGAGAAAAGTATTAAAGGAAGGCTTAGGGTCAGTTGGAGAAGACACATAGAGCGGTAGCACTTGAGCTAAGTCGAAATTCTGGGGTGTGGTTTGCTGAGAATTTTCGAGTGAGTTTGCAGTGCAGCGAGGGGCAGATCGGTAGAGGGATTTCAAATCCGAGGCCAAGAATACATTGGCAGAGAGGCAGATCTGTACCAAAGCAGTGCAGAGACCCAATAGGGGTGATGCAGCCCAGCTAGGCTCACGCAGAGGCAACGTAGGCCCAACAGGGGTGACGCAGGCCCAACCAGAGTAGCGTAGAGGCAACGCAGAGGCTCATCCAGGGTTGGAGGGCTGACGTAGAGCTGGGAAAGGCAGCGCTGGGATTCTAGTGCGCTAGAAATCGCTCGTTTTCAATAGATCTAGAAGGTGTGAAGCAACCAAACTGAAGGCTGATGCAATGACTGCGTAGGCACCTATGGGGTTCTTCATCCTCAGCTGAATCAACCATATTTTCTGTCTCCGAGAGATAGAGGTACATCTGCCGAGATTTTCTCTGTTTGGGCAAACCATATCTGGTGCCCTTGATTGTATTTAGAATTCTGCATAATAATATAACCCTCTAAGAGTTGCTGCATCGTTTTTACCGCATTGGGTTTTTCCGGGGACATTTGTCCGAAAAATCTTGTGTGTCCTTTGTCATGTGTGGTTATTTCTTCAGTACCTGATCTGTATGTATGTCTAGATCTGCAGTGTGTTTACTTCTTTGTTTTCTGAATATTTCTGAGTATAACTTGCAAATGTAAAAACATAAGCAGGAGAAGTAAACCAAATTTCTGCAGTAGAAATTTCTGTTAAGTAGTTTCAGGAATTTTCATAGTTTGGTGTTGATACGTGAAGGGGGTTGGATCAATGACATTCCAACTTGAGTGAGGAGTCAGGTTGGAGGTGAAGGACACACTATGGGTGATCGAACTTAGGTGGAGTTGCTTTCAATGTCTATAATAGAGAAGGAGTTTTGTGTAGTGTTCCAACATGGACAAGCATTGATCAGGCCGATGGGAACTAGCTTAGATGACGGCTATGTCATTGGAGTTAGAGAGGGACACTTGTATAGGCTAAATGGCTAGCCTATTTAAGCAAGGACGAGAATAGTGATAAAGAATAAGGAGCGGGAAGATTCAAAGATTAGGAAGTTCAGAGGGAGTTAGCCTTTAGGTTTAGGTGGGGAGGAGCGGTCAGTGCATCCTTTTAGGTTTGCTAATAAGGTCTCTTGTAATGAGATGACCTTCCAGGATGTGCAAGAGCAAAAGGCTTCTAGAAACAAGTCCAAAAGGAGTAGTTCTTTGAGGATGATTTCAAACTACGTGGCAGGGAAGGCTTCTGGTTCTAAGGGAGTATCATATGCAGTGATAAGATGTTCAAAGGGAAAAGGCTTCTAGAAACAAATCCAAAGGGAGTAGGTCTTTGAGGATGATTTCAAATAAGGTGGTAGGGAAGGCTCCTAGTTCCGAGGGAGCAACAGATGCAGTTCTAGGGTCATAGCTAGTTTTGGGTGGCAGAAGTAACTCCCTCGCTAAGAGGGAGTATTGGTGTTTGTAGCTTGGGCATGTACTTCTGCATAGGTCTAAGTATCTAGTCATGCAAAAGTTGCCAAAAGTCTCCTTAAGACACTCAAGTATGAGTAAGTTGCTATTGTAGCTTAGCTTAAGTCCAACTTAGGAAAAAGACATAATTAATAATGTTAGCTATTGAGCTAAAGAAAATTAACAAAAATAAAGTATTTACTTTAGTGATTATCTTTTACTCCTATCTGTTGATCTCAAGTGATGAGAGATCTAATCTCAATTGTGAATTACTTTTGAGATCAGGGTGTTGAAGAATGTAACTAGGTGTGGTCTTGATTGTTCTTGAAGTAAAAAATGTAATATATTTGTCAAAGAATTTATTATTATTATTGTTGAATTGACTTGTTAAAGCATGGGTTTCATGTTTGGGTCAATTATAGATTCATCCCCCATTGTAGGCTTTAGGATTTTGAGTCAAAGTCAATTTATCGTTTGGACTCCTCCATCAAGTCATCCTCTCCAGTAAAGTCTTCAAGTCGGCTTCAAGTAATTTATCTACAAGTCGGTTTCCCTTAATATACTCATGTCGGCCTACATACAATTGGTGACACATTTGTTTGAATAACTTATGTTGGCTCATTTATATGGGGCAACCACTATATATACAAGCCTAGGATCTTCGCTTTACAACACACAACAAGAGCTTGGATTGTCCTCTGAAATCAACTGAGACATGACAGAATTTCAGATCAATTGTAGAGAGCCTCGCATCAATTACAAAGGTACAGTTTCGGTGCTATCTCAGAAGACTTGTTTCTGTATAGAGTCTCGGTGCTATCTCAGAATACGATGAAGTGATAAGGGCTCGGAGCAACTGTCTCAGGTTCGGAGATCACAGTGAAGTCATAAGGGCTTGAAGCAAAATGGATACTGAATGGCTATCTCAATTCGGTGCTATCTCAGGTTCGGAAATCACAGTGAAGTGATAAGGGCTCGGAGCAACCACAGTAAGAAAATCCTGATGCTACTACAGTGACAAGGTTTCCATGCTATCACAGTGAGAAGGGTCTTACAGTGTCGATGTCATTTCAGTTCGATGATATTAATGTGACCTCAGTTTGATACTCTTACAGTGAGAAGGTCACACAGTGATGATGTCTCAGTGCAAACACGTTGACAAGAATTTTATGCTCACACAGTGACATGAATCTTGGTATAAAGGAATAACAAGGATGACTTGATGAAGGAGTCTCTAGTCTAGCTTGTAAGGGTCTTGGTCATCTCATCTTGAATCTGCTGAAGGAAGAATTTTGACTGGGTTTTCCCCAAAGAGTGGGGTTTTGCCCTGGCAGCTTGTCTACATCTTGTGTCCTCTTTTATTTATTGTTTGGAATTAATCTTGATGTTAAGAAAAAGATAAATCGAAAGATCTAATAATAATAATGAAAACATCACAAGATAATGTCATCATAAGGAAAATCGATTAATTGCCTCCTCAAAGGATTTTCCAACATGGTATCAGAGTTATGGTCATGGTCAAAAGGTAGTTTGAAGAAGGGAAGTTCTGGGATAATGTAGATAAGACTACAATGGGCTAAGACACCTTGAAGAAAGAGAATTTCACCATACCTCGATCACTTCAGAGATTAGGTTCATAAATCTTCAGTGAGTTACAGTCATAAAAGAATTCAGGTTCTATGATATGTGGTCAAAATTTTGATAGGATCATAGGCTGGAACATTGTTAAGAAGCAATAATATTTATAAAATAGTGATAAGGATTCACCATAGCAAGAAGATTTCACTACCATCACATTGTCATCATTAATAAACTGTGCCACTACTTCTACAACAACGAAGATTGGGATGATGGATATTATTACTGTGTCCGAACCGAAGCAGATTGTGTCATCACATAATCTATCTGAAGTCTGTCCTTACAAACTCAAGCAGAAAGGAATCACTCTTTCAGGAACTGAGTACAAGTAAGTATTGCTACTACGACAAGGTTGAGGAGCTCTCAAGAATCAGAGGTATGTAAAATACAAGGTTGACCTAGCTCGAGATGAGCTGTTCTACCCTGCCTATGCGCAGTGACTGCTTCACCTTGTGCAGTCTCTGCATCACAACTGAAGCTTCCCTCTCTCTGCGCTAGATCTCTTTGCTGACTGGAAATGAGGCCCTTTTGACCTCTGGTAACTCTCTCCAGTGATTGGCACTGAACCCCAATTGTTTCCTCAACAGAAAATCGAACTCCCTCTGAAGCTCTACGCAGTCCCTGCATAGCCTCTGCATGGATGGCTCTGCACTGCTCTCTGTGGCCTTTACTGCCTCCTCTGCTTTGCACTCTCCGAATCAGGAAACTCTTCCAATCAGAAATTATCTCTGCCCCTCTCTACAAAAATCTTCTCAATCGATTTTCTCCCTAGGCACTGCTCACTAAAGAATTTCGATCTCTACATTTTCTCTCTCGATGTATTTTCCAAATCATCCATCAAGTCCTTATAATCTTCTCGTTGAGTCTTCAACAACCGAGATTAAATCGTCAATCAATGACTAAGATTAACTTGATTTGATCTTTGACTTTTCTAGAAGAATCACACTGTGTTTTAATTAATATCCTTTAATTATTTTAATTTCCTAAGTTTAGACTTGGGGTCGCATTAAAAATAATTAATTATTTCCATAAAACATAATCTGAGTGGAATTTTCCAAAATTCTTTCTGGGTTCTTTGGAATACATGTGCCTAAACCTCCCTGCAAATCTTGAGACTTAGAACACATCCAATGCTACCACAAATCAACAAACATCTTCATAGATGATGTGTTGAGATCTTGCATGTACCTCTTTGATTATATGTAAATTTGAATACCTCCCTAGTTAAGAGGGAGTGTTGAAGAATGTAACTAGGTTCGGTCTTCATTGTACTTGAAGTAAAA
This sequence comes from Pinus albicaulis, assembly GCA_034641835.2. Lineage (NCBI taxonomy): Eukaryota > Viridiplantae > Streptophyta > Pinopsida > Pinales > Pinaceae > Pinus > Pinus albicaulis. Next base: position 1,953,530,875 of record CM076578.1, on the reverse strand, counting down.
AATGTAATATATTTGTCAAAAGAAAAGAATTTTATTATTGTTGAACTGACTTGTTAAAGCATGGGTTTCATGGTTGGGTTAATTATAGGTCAAGCCCGCATTGTAGGCTTTAGGATTTTGAGTCAAAGTCAATTTATTGTTTGGACTTCTCCATCAAGTCATCCTCTCCAGCAAAGTCTTCAAGTTGGCCTCAAATAATTTATCTACAAGTCAGTTTCCCTTAATATACTCATGTCGGCCTACATACAATTGGATACACATCTGTTCAAATAACTCATGTCGGCTCATTTATATGGTACAACCACTCTATATAGAAGCTTAGGATCTTCGGATTACAACTCACAACAGGTTCTCAGATTATCCTCTGAAATTAGCTTGGACATCACAAGATCTCGGATCAATTGCAGAGAGCCTTGCATCAATTACAGAGGTACAGTTTCAATGCTATCTCAGAAGATTTGTTTCTATATACAATCTCGGTGCTACCTCAGGAAACAATGAAGTGATAAGGGCTCAGAGCAACTATCTCAGGTTCAAAGATCACATTGAAGTGATAAGGGCTTGGAGCAGAATGTACACTGAATGGCCCTGTCAATTCGGTGCTATCTCAGGTTCGGAATGTTGAGTTTTCTTGAGTGATGGGGTAGCATCGGATGTGCTTTAGCTCCCAAAATTTGTGGAGGGACTAGAGTACATGAGATCTCCAAGACTCAGAAAGGGATTTGGGAAATTTCATCTGGTTTGGGAGATAATTAATTAACTAATAATTTTAATTAAGGACCCTAAGTCTAACTTAGGAAAATTAAATTATTAAAGGTAATTAATTAAAACATGTGATGAAATTGTCTTAAGTCACACAGATCAAGCTTTCTTTTAATCTTAGCCATCGATTCAAGATCTGATCATTGTTGTTGGTTTCCTAATGAGAAAAGTATAAAGGAAAGGCTTGGCGTCATCTAGAGGACACACAGAGGCAGAGCACTGAAGCTAAGTTGGAATTCTAGGGCGTGGTTTGCTAAGAATTTCTAGAAGTGTTTCAGCTGTAGAGAGGGGAGTTTAAGCAAAGGGGATGTTTTGATCCCCGTGCCTAGAATCAACAAGAGGCAGAGAGAAGCTTCCAGAGGCAGCGTAGAGAAGCAGAGAGGGCAGCAGCTGCACAATGCAGGGGAAACTTCAGCTACGCAGGTGCTACATAGTCCTTTTTGGGACAACGTTGGTCAGCTAGGGACCCAGCTAGGTTACACAGAGATCCTCAGGGGCAGCGTAGGGTGTGCGTCACCCATTTTGGGGTTATACCAGCGCAGAGGCACACAGAGGCTGTAGAGGCTAACACAGGGGCTTCGGGGGCAACGCTGGGGTTTTTAGGGCCAAGATTTGATTGAGGCTTGTAAATCCCGTTTGAGGGTGTGGATCAGTCAACGTTTTGGATTCAAAACAATAGGTTAACTGCAAATCTATATTTTTATCTGTCGGATTTACCAGTGTGGTACCCAAATTTGCTGTATTCAGATAAATCTTAATATTACAAACCCTCCAACAACGAGAAGATCGGTTTTCCCACATTGGGTTTTTCTGGGGACTATTGTCCAAAAAATCTCGTGTCACTTTTTCTATGTGTGCATGTACTGTTTCTGTTTTAGATTTGAATCGGTGAAACTCTGTTATGTGTTTACTTCGATGTTAATCTAAAGATTTCAACATTAATAACTTGTTTAAGTAGGAGAAGTATAACCAGATCTAACAGTAGATTTCTGCAGAAGTAACATTTAGAATTTTTCACATGGTATCAGAGCGATTGAAGATCTAGCAGAGTAGTAGAAGACTGAAGAATGTTGCTGCAAAAAGCAATAGAGAGAGTAGTAGCAGTAGCAGAAGGCCAGATCTGAGGGGACAACATAGTTTTAGAGGGAGCAGAGTCACGCAGAGGCCAGGGTGACACAGTCTTACGCTGTCTCCACGCAGGCCCATGTACTTACTGCGCAGAGGAAACACTGGGACTGCCTGCTCACGTAGAGGCCAGGCAGAGTGACATAGATATGAAGCTATCTGTTTCAAAAGTGCTAGAAGCAGAGCTGCAAAACTTCAGAAGGTGCTGGTGGGGTTAAATTTCTGAAGTTTTCAGAATTTATCCTAAGCACTAGTGACAAAGAGCGGGAGGAGATCAGCTTCTCAGAGGGTTTCTAGTGAAAGAAACATGCAGATCGATCAGAGGATCGAAGAGAGCTGAATCGTTGATTGATTTGGCAGATTTCCAAGAGAGGAAATCAGTTGTTAGAGGGAGCCGAGGGTGTCTATTTCGCCAAGGACCCTAGATCTAGATCTCTAGTGTAGAGAGGAGGAGCTTCGGCAGATTTACTGAGCAGATGGCATCTCATGGACTACGTGATTAGGATAGGTTGGATGGTCTGTTGAACATTGCAGTTTGGAAGGCTAGAATCCTGGTAGTCTTAGAGGCATATTGTGTAAGAGACCTACAGAACGAGTCATGGCCATGCTCACCGATGCAGATCTCCTGAAGAAGCATGAGGACGCTGCGACACATGCCGAGCGGCTCATAATGGATGGAGTTAAGGACCATATTGTGCCACATATATCTAAGAAGAAAACAACTAATGAAATGTGGAAGGCCTTAACAACCCTATATGAGGGAAAGCTCGTCCAGAGGAAGATGTTTCTGGAGACTCAGCTGCTGTCATTCATGATGATCAAGGGGGAAGAGATGGAGCACTTTCTCTTTAGATTACAGTCGATCAAAGATCAGTTGACTGCCACGGGTGCAAAGGTGGAGGATGATGTGATGGTAAGGACTGCACTCAATGCGGTCTCAGAAGAGTGGGAAACCTTTGTCCAAAGTGTCTTGGGCAGAGCAGACCTTCCCGACTGGGACAAATTGTGGGCAATTTTACGTCAAGAAGAACTCTGTAGAATCACCAAGAAGCAGTACAACACGGGATCCAATAAAGTGAAGAAGGAAGATGAAGATGATGCAGCCTTGGCATCAAAGAGATAACAAGGGAAGAAGAAGCGTGATCTTTCCAAGATCAAATGTTTCCAGTGTGGCGAATTAGGACATTTCGCCAGTGATTGTCCACAAAAGAAGGATGACAAGGAAGCTTCTACTTCCAAGGACGCTGTGGCGGACGATGTGTCAGAAGATGATGTAGCTATGAGCTCTCATGATCCACGAAAGTGGAGCGACATGAATCTGTAGAGCAGCTACGGAATGGGGGCGGGATCCTTGAGAAACTCATCTCTTGGATCACATTTGAGCTACGGGAGCCTTAAGACAGTAGTGGGACAAGTGGAGCAGTTGGTGCATAGAATCACGGATGAAGCAGAGGTGGATCTGAAGGCTGGGAGGAGCAGCATAGTGCAGATGCAACAACAGCAACGTAGGGGCTGATGTGACTTCAACAGCACAGAGCAGGGTTGCTTACACGGAGCAGAGTTGCAGCATCGTAGAAGGCTTCAGGAGGACAGCGCAGTGCAGCAGCAACATGAGAGATTTCAGCACAAGGGGCTGATGTGACTTCAACACTGTAGAGGGAGTCTGCTTACGCAATGCAAAGCTGTAGCTGTGCATCATCCTTCGAATGTCAGCTCAGATTAGTAGCTTATGGAGCTTTAGTGATAAGGATGCAGCCCAACTGACTTGTCTATCGTAAATTGGGCAGGACCTTCAGTTGTTTCTCTCAGCAACTGAAGTTGCAGTGCAACAGATGGCAGCACGTATGCAGCAGATTGAGAGGTAGCTGTAGTACATATGTAGCAGTCGTGGTGGCAGCGTCATGGGCAACAATACATAATGGCAGCGACAACAAAATGATGAAGGGCCATAGGTCCAACATCAGTGCAGAGACACACACTAGAGATCAGTACAGAGCTTTGGGGTGAAGCAGAGTTTGTACTAGAGCACATTCCTCGCTAAGAGGGAGTGTTGAGTTTTCTTAAGTGATGGGGTAGCATCGAATGTGCTCTAGCTCCCAAAATTTGTGGAGGGACTAGAGTACATGAGATCGCCAACACCCAGAAAGGATTTGGGAAATTTCATCCGGTTTGGGAGATTATTAATTAATTAATTAATAATTTTAATTAAGGACCCTAAGTCTAACTTAGGAAAATTAAATTATTAAAGGTAATTAATTAAAACATGTGATGAAATTGTCTTAAGTCACACGGATCAAGCTTTCTTTTAATCTTAGCCATCGATTCAAGATCTGAACATGGCTGTTGGTTTCCCAACGAGAAAAGTATAAAGGAAAGGCTTGGGGTCATTTGGAGGACACACAAAGGCAGGGCACTGAAGCTAAGCTGGAATTCTAGGGCGTGGTTTGCTAAGAATTTCCAGAAGTGTTTTAGCTGCAGAGAGGGGAGTTTAGGCAAAGGGGATGGTCTGATCCCAGTGCCTAGAATCAACAAGAGGCAGAGAGAAACTTCCAGAGGCAGCGTAGAGAAGCAGAGGCAGCAGTAGCAGAGAGGGTAGCAGCTGCGCAACACAGGGGCAACTTCAGCTACGCAGGTGCTACGCAGTCCCTTCTGGGACAACGCTGGTCAGCCAAGGACCTAGCAGGGTTACGTAGAGACCCTCAGAGGCAACGTAGGGTCTGCAACTCTCTCCAGGCCAACGCAGAGGCACGCAAAGGCTGTAGAGGCTGGCGAAGGGGATTCAGGGGCAGCGCTGGGGTTTCTAGGGTCAAGATCTGGCTGAGTCTTGTAAATCCCATTTGAGGGTGTGGATCAGTCAACGTTTTGGCTTTAGAACAACTAGCTACAGATCTATATTTTTCTCTATCGGGTTTACCAGTGTGGTACCTAGATTTTCTGTATTTAGAAAACTCTTAATAATACAAGCCCTCCAGCAGCCAGAATACTGGTTTTCTCGCATTGGGTTTTTCCGGGGACTATAGTCCATAAAATCTTGTCACTTTGTCTATGTGTGGATGTACTGTTTCTATTTGGATCTGAATCGGTGAAAGTTTGTTATATGTTTACTTCGATGTTAATCTGAATATTTCAATATTAATAACTTGTTTAAGTAGGAGAAGTATAACCAGATCTAACAATAGATTTGTGCATATGTAACAATCAAAAATTTTCACAAATCACAGTGAAGTGATAATAGCTTAGAGCAATGACAGTAAGAAGATCCTGATGGTACTACAGTGACAAGGTTCGATGCTACCATAGTGAGGAGGGTCTTACAATTTTGATGTCATTTCAGTTCGATGGTATTATTGTGACCTCAATTCGATACTCTTACAGTGAGAAGGTCACACAATGATGATGTCTCAGTGCAAACACGTTGACAAGAATTTGATGCTCAAACAGTGACATGAATCTTGGTATAAAAGAAGAACAAGGATGACTTGATGAAGGAGTCTCTAGTCTAGCTTGTAAGGGTCTTGGTCGTCTCATCTTGATTCTATTGAAGGAAGAATTTTGACTGGGTTTTCCCCAAAGAGTGGGGTTTGGCCCTGGCAGCGTACCTACATCTTGTGCCCTTTTTTATTTATTGTTTGGCATTAATCTCGATGATAAGAAAAAGATAAATCGAAAGATTTAATAATAATAATGAAAACATCACAAGATAATGTCATCATAAGGAAAATCGATTAACTGCCTCCTCAATGGATTTTCCAACACAGGGTTAATGATTTAGACCAATGTAAAATTAGAAAAGCAATGCAAAGGAGAGGATGATGAGACACAATAAAAAGGCACACACTAATGAGCGAAGGATATTCTCAAGTGAGGTGTGCGATAATCAAGTCTATATAGTTCGAGGAAAGTGTAGGGGTGCAACATAGGAGATCCAGATCAACCAAATAGATCAAGGATAGATCTAGGGCTTGATTAGCTGGATTAGATCCAGGGTATGTTGTAACTATAAATGTCTCGGTTGGCTATTATCCCAGGACGAAAGCTCAAGTAAGTTATGATTAGGATTTAATGAAGAACTGCTTTGATTGGATTGAATTTATATGTGTCACATGTGATTGAGATTGATTGTTAATTTTTTTGATTCTACTAAATAATTGTGTTAAGAACTTAGTTGTGCATTTATTTACTAGATGTTATGATAAATCGAACTAATTTTCATGTGCTAAGTTTAGGAAATTAACAGATATTCTGTGAACATTTTCAACTTCACTAAGAAATCACTAATTTTCTTTGACCATTGTGTGAATTAATTGTAAGCATCACCTTCTAGATGTAAATATTCCATCAACAATTGTTCTAATTCGTTAGCTGGTACGTCCATGGTGAAATTCCCTTCTATTTTACCAACCTAGGTTATTGTCTTTTTATCATATTATCCAACATATTTACGTACTTAATTTCACCATCTTTTATTAGAAAATCAGAAAGGCAGAATTTTTTTAGTTATTTTTGATAATTACTTGTGATGTTTCTTGTTATTCCGATTCTTTATATCTTCTTTCTTTTAGTTCATGAAGCAATTACCAAAGAAACAACACATAAAACAATAGACACCAGATGTAGGCACTATGCCACGGCAAAACCTCCCTCAAGGGGAAAACCCAGTCAAGATAATTATTCCCTTCAACAGTATTCTTTGAGACTCTTCACCCTAGACATATACCAAACTTCCCTCCACACCAAGTCAACCTCCCAGATCTTCGACCCCTTTCCAACAACTTCAACTAGGCAACAAATTCCAGTAGCAACAAAACTTGGAAGACTTCGATCTCCCAATCTAGGGCACAAAACAGAGAGAGAGAGGCACCAAAGTTTCGTTTTTCTTCTTATGCTTAGACTTCCCCAAAGTCACACTTCTTTCGGCTTTCCAGCAACAGAGTTCGAACTTTTCCCAGCTACAAGTGATATCGAACTTGCTGTGAGGGAGTGAATTCAATTTCCTTCCTTTTATAGGCTCTAGGTGAGGTCGAACAGGTGTCTCTTAGGCCGACATGATCTCCTTTAGGCCGACTTGGTGTGGAGGTCACATAATTCATATTTTACTAAATATTAAACCTTTTAACATGATTCAAAAGCCCAAGAAGGGTCTCTTTAAATGTAAAATGACTCTATTAACTCAGAATAAATCCTAGAAGTCCTCAATGGGGACTTTCACCTAAAACATGGTGACCCAAGCATGAAACCCATGCTTTAATAAGTCACAATAATGATGATAAAAATTCTTTTCTTTATTCCTTCGTTGAGTACATTACAAGATGACTTAAGTACATTAAATGAAGACCAAACCTAGTTACATTTTCCAACACTCTCTTAAATAGGGCTGCATTCATCCTATAGAAATACAATGAAAGATATCACACTATATGAACAATGAAGAAATTTAGGCACCACAATGCCATGGACTAGATTCCTGACCAGGGCAATCTATCCATTGGTCTCTCAACAATTTAGGCACCTCAATGCCACAGACTAGATTCCTGACCAGGGCAATCTATCCATGTGGGACTAAGATGGACTCAAGCTTTCAGCTCCTTTAGGTAGCATCAGGCTTACTTGTTAACCATCAACCCAGGGATCCAGGGGTGTATCCAAAAATCAGAGCTCTTTAATTAGCACAGCCTTTCCAACTTCGGGACCTAGACATCAACACAAAGTGCCGACTAGATGTCCTTCCAGGCAATGCTTCACTCACAAAGCCTCAACACCCCTTGATCCAACAAATCATGGATGACCAATCTCTCCCTATCAAATTGATTGGTAACCATCATGCTATCAAATCCTTAGAGAGATTTACCTGTACAAACACAACCCAAATCAATAATATATTTTCATATGTACATAAACAAATACAAACATTCGGGTTTTTTCAGACAACTTGATGTTGATTCTCCACTTTTCAGAATAGGACTATCAACCGAATCTTTGACAAAATATTCCTTCATCATACACTTTCCTTCTACTTTTCATGCAACAACATATACTTTGAATTTCATTCTTCAATCAAAACCAAGCTATGCCCTCTCTCTCATCCAGGGAGCATCTCTATCCAGTCTCCCTCTTAATTTGAGGGAGATCTCTTCTCTTCAGGGTTCCTCAGGGAGATCAACTTCTTCTTTTCGTCATCGAAGAATCTTTTGTGGCTTCCAACCATTTCATCAGAGTTATCATCATCCTCATCATTCTTATTACATCAATGAGCATCTTCACCATATTGAAGATTGTGTACCTGCATAACTTAGATAGCAAGTACAACCAAATCTATAGAAGCATGAAGTTATCCATATCAGAATCATAGAAGCATTTCAACTTTATACTTATCTGAAACCCAAAATTAATTACAAACAAGATAGATATACTCTTCAACATTTTTGCTAGGGACTTTGTCATAAACCCTAGACTACTTCATAACTTTCATTCTATCTAGGGTTTCAATGTTTCTTTAAAAGGTGTAACACACCCTACTTCAACATATAACAAACCCTAGAAAAAAAGATATTTAACAACTTTCAGAATTCAAAATGACAAAAGATTAGTTCTCTCATATAATGATCCCTAAAAATAAGTCAAGAAAAGAGAAATATCTAATAACTTCTAGAAGTCATATATATTAGACTTCCCACTATGATTTTATACAATTCCTAGATTTCATACAAGAGAATTAATCAAAGTCAATCAGAGCTTAGTCATTAATATGACCAACTTCCACTAGAGTTAGTTGCAAACTCTAGATTTTCAATCAACTATCAAATCCAATCAAAACTTAGATTTCATCAATCTTACACAAATCTCAAATCATCATATTGTCATTATTCATCAGAGATTTTCACTTTTACTAAGGTTCAACTTCAAAACCCTAGAATTTCATTCTCACAATCTCAACAATCATTATATAAATAGATCTCAGATTGTTATATCACACATACTAGATAATTTAACTACTACTATGGTTTACAAAACCTTAGATTTTCAGATATCCTTATCCTAGGATCTTAGACAAGGATTTATATTAAATCCTAAGACTTATGACCATCAATAACTAGGTAAACACATGTATCTAGGGGATCACTATCATGCAAAGACATATCATATGTCAGACAACATTAATGCATAAACTGACCTAAACCAAGCTAGCGTTTCAACCAGGAAGGATATATCTTCATATACCTAGGGATTCATCATCAAGCAAACGTATTTCATATCATAGTCAAATCCAACTTCACAACATATCAATAACAAATTTGATTAGACTAGGGTTTGATCAGACAAACACACACATACCAAGGAAATCATTTCTAAGACATTATAAGGGTCTTGCCTACACATTCCACCAAACCCTAATGAGTTAGGGTGCAATGTAGAAACATAGCAAACCCAACATTACCAGAACTTCAAAGGTTTAGGATTTTAGACCTTATCATTCAACCCTAACAATTTAGGTTTTCCTGATTACCAAAATCCCAAATATGACATCATCATTAAAACTTCAAATAAGATTTCACAATATCCCTATGCAGTTTAGGGTTTTAAGCGTTCACATTAGCATACCCTTCGGTTAGGGTTTTCCAAAGCCTGTCTAGGGTTGTACAAAATCAGAGATGAGTGGGGTGGGTAGATTTATCAAGTGATGAATCACCCAAAATAAGAATCAATATGATTCACTATAACTAGACACAACAATGTTAGTAATAGATTGTCAGATGAATGAACATTTATCTTAAAGAAATCAATGTATTAAGAGGTCCTCGTTATCATAAAGCATACCTTTGTTTCTTGACAAACCTTGTCTTGAGAGGTCCTCCTTCATACTTCTTGAGGATATAGCAGGTGTTTTTCCTAATCGAGACCATAGAGGGAGAAAGGTGATTAGTATTAATATAATTAAAATTTAAATAAGTACATGAAGCCAATAACTGAAAGGAAATAAGATACTTATCTTTGGAAGTTGCTGAGGGCTCCCTCCAAAGCTTCGGGGATTCCTAAAAACAATAAAATGTCTTTTCCAAAAATTATGTTAAAGACCTATAAATTCCAAAATATCAAAAATATAAAACTAAGATATCTAAGGCTATAAGCGAAGGATTTAGTAGTGTAAGTCCCTAATGTCAAATTCATTGGGGTTGACTTTCTTTGGGTCTCCTTCTTTAGCAATGCTGTCTTGATCTCTTTCTCTCTTCTTGTTTCTCGGATTCTCGGGACAATCTCTCCTATAGTGACCCTCCTTATGGCATTGATAACATTCTACCTTGGACATGTCAATTTTCTTCCTTGGTCCCTTTGATTTCTTTCCTTTATGTTGAGAAATGTAGGCATTTGATTCTCCTTTAGAATTGGCAGCGAATGAGATCCTTAATTCTTCTTGACTACAGGCAGTCCATAGTTCTTTAAAGGTAGGAGCTTCCTTCCAACTGTTAAGTCCTACAACAAATGCACCCCAAGTAGGTGGCAATCCTAATAGGGCAGTGATCACAAGTTCTTTATCTAGAACAATTTCATCAATAGCCAAAATCTCATCCATGATTCTTGCTATCTTCACAAAGGAGGCCACTGTGTCTTCTTTAGTCATCTTTGTAGTCCTTAGCTCATTTTTCAAAGTAGCCACTCGACCAATATTCTTAATAGTGAATAACTTCGACAAGGCTTCATACATTTCCCGAGCATGGTCGATGTTGGCTATGAATGGGACAAGGTTGTCCTTTATTCCTTCTACCATTAGAGTCATGACAAGCAATTCTAGTTCCCTGTATTTCACTTTGTCACCATCACTGGAATCCTTTGTATGCTTCTTTACTTTTCTTTTGACCAAGTCTAATACCTTATTATTTTCAAGGATGAGGTCAATTCTCTTCTTCTAGGACTTGTAGTTTGAGGCTCCTTCAAGTTTGTTTTCTCTGTTGATTGTGTTAGACATCTTCCTAAAGTGTAGTAGATTCCTTTCCTGAGATGATCCTTTGAATGGTTCCTTGATCAAGCTCTGAAGACTGCCTTTTTTTCTTTCTTCACCAAAATTTTGATACCATGTTAGAAAATAAAAAAGGTAGAATTTTTTTTTCTTATTCTTGATAATTACTTGTGAAGTTTCTTGTTATTACAATTCTTTATATCTTCTTTCTTTTAATTCATCAAGCAATTATCTAGGCAACAACACATAAAACAATAGACACTAGATGTAGGCTAATGTAGGCACTATGCCAGGGAAAAACCCCCCTCGAGGGGAAAACCCAATCAAGATAATTCTTCCTTTCAATAGTATTCTTTGAGACTCTTCACCTTAGACATATATCAGACTTTCCCTCCACATCAAGTCGGCCTCCCGGATTTTCGACCCCTTCCCATCAACTTTGACTAGGCAACAACTTCCATCAGCAGACGACTTCCGGCAACAACAAAAATTGGAAGACTTGGATCTCCCAATCTAGGGCACGAAACAGAGAGAGAGAGGCACCAACACTTCGTTTTTCTTCTTCTCCTTAGACTTCCCCAAAGTCGCACTTCCTTCGGCTTCCCGACAACAAACTTCGAACTTTTCCTAGCTATAATAGATATCAAATTTGCTGTGAGAGAGTGTGCTCCAAATGAATTCGATTCCCTTCCTTTTGTAGGCTCCAGGTGAGGTTGAATAGGTGTCTCTTAGGCCGACATGATCCCCTTTAGGCCAACTTGGTGTGGAGGTCACATAATTCATATTTTACTCAATATTGAACCTTTTTACATGATTCAAAAGCCTAAGAAGTGTCTCTTTAAATCTACAATGACTCTATTAATTTAAAATAAATCCTAGAAGTCCTCAATGGGGACTTTGACCTAAGCATGAAACCCATGCTTTAATAAGTCACAATTATAATAATAATAAATATTTTCTTTATTCTTTCGTCAAGTACATTACAAGATGACTCAAGTACATCAAATGAAGACCAAACCTAGTTACATTTTCTAACATCTTTAATAACTTGTTTGTGATGAGTTAATGACTCTTAAATATATAAGACTTTGTGGATAGAGGTAGTCTTAATGTGTCCATCAATATCTAATGATGGACGAAAGGCTTTTGTCTTTGTGTGCTGGAAGCTAGAGCTAACTTAATGTGCTCATTCATGTTTGCAGTGTTTCTAGCGTTATTGGATACACTTATTGTTTTTGTGAGATAAATGTGACTTGCTCTCATGCGTATGGTGATTCTTCTTTACATAACATTATGTATTTCGAGTTGTATCTTGACATTAAAGAGCTTCTGAGTGAGTTCATTCTCATGCATAATCATACGTTGATTTCGTCTGGCTTTGTTTTTTTTAAGTCGATCATACGTAGTTGTTTTTTTTACTTAGAATGTGTTTTTGGTGATAAGTGTGTTTAGTTTTTTATTTTATTTTTAAAATGTGTTTAGTTGATAAGTGTGTTTTTGAATAAGTTTTTTACAATTTTAATTTAATTTTTTGTGATTATTAGATAGATGATAGAGATTTAATTCTATGTCCATGGGGTCTTGGTTAAACAGTGATGAGGCGGGCTATTATGGCACTCATCACAAGTTCAATTCCCTTCCCCAATTAGGGTGATGTATCTAGACATGTTGATGAAGATAGAGTAAAAAAAAAAGAGAGAAAAAGAGAAAAATGAAAGGTCCTACCAGGCTTACAGAAACAAGAAAAAAGAGATTTAATCTCTATAAAATATGTGGGAGTATTCATAATAGCATTTACATAATAAGAGTTAAGAGTTAAGATTTATTTCCAAGTTAGTTATATTATTTTAATTAATTTATTTTAAATTAATTAATTTATGGAGATGTCCTATCAACACGTAATTTAAGGCATGTGGTATTGATAAATTATGGTATTGTAAGAAGCTGTGTGTAATTCTTTTTATAATTAATAATTTAAAATAAAGTTATAATTTAGTTAACTTTTATGATTTTTTTATCTTGGCAATATGAGATATATAATGGAGTAAGTGTTTTGATGCTTATATTAAAATGTTATGAATTTTTGAATTAGATGAAATTACAATGTTTTTGAGGTAAAATGTTTAGATTATTAAATTATATCTTTTCTCTTACAATAAAGCTTAATATGTTTGAAAATCAAATAGATTTAAATAGATATTAATAAGATACTTTATTTTACAATAAAACCTAATATGTTTGAAAATCAAATTGATTTAAATCAATGTTGTGAACATTGGTATTGGGATAAAATCGGCAAAGGTCTAGAAAACCAAAAAATGGTACAAATCGTGAAAATATAAATATCCGTAAAAATCGGCAAACATAGGTAAATTTAAGATACCATAAAAATATCCGTAAAATTTGGCAAACATCGACTAGGCCCAAAAAATCATGAATGCTAATTAGATACTTTATTTCAAAATTGAGTTTTGTTTGATATATATATATATATATATTTTTTTTAATTTTTTTTTTCAGATGAAAAAAACACTAGTCATATTAGTGAAATATATAAACCAATACATATAATCATTTTCATGTATGTTCTGCATTGAATTTTCTGCTACATATATGGCAACCATCCTCCCTCCTACATATTCATTGACATAACTTGAAACATATTGCCCATCAGCGTAATACCAAAAAACAAAAAACATAACTACCTACAGGGATTGTGTTAGGATATTCCGACACATAGGAAATAGTTAAGAATAGCTTAGTGTAGTGTAGAGTTAGGTAAAGTGTGTTTTTTTACTGTGTACGTTTGTAACTTATAATCCGACGGTCACGATTTGTAGTGATCCGACGGTTATCTTTCACCTCGGTATTAACGACACTTGATCCGTGGCTTAACACCCGATTGGTCCATGATCTCTATTTAAAGAGCATGGAGGGTCATTTGACCGGTAACCGTTTATGAGAGAAACATATGTAACTTTTCTTTTTATATTAATAAATTGCCTGAAGTGGCCGCGTTGGCTCAGGCCGTGGATCGTTTCTCTCTTTGAGGGTTTTAACCACGTGATTATACTGGTGTACTAATTTGTGATCTGGTTGTGAGTGGTGACCTTTGGTTCTTGATCTACGGAACTTACCTTGTAAATTCCTACATGGTATCAGAGCTATTTTGAGGGTTGCGTCCGTTGTTGATCAAAATCCGAAGCTGGTTTGACTGCATGCGAATGCCATTTTGTAGACCTACTATTTCTAAACATTTTTGGGTTTGGAGAACTGCTCGGTTGTGTCCGAAGCGTCTGTTACAGTGAGGAACGCCTTTCGTTTCATGCGAAAAGGTTTCCGGATGCCCAAGTTATGACAGTTTAGATCTGGAGGTATAAAGCATTTGTTTTGCAGTTATATTTGTTAATAGTTCTACTTATTTCGGTTTTCTTTTTTTATTTTCGATTTTTAGGTTTTATTTATTTGCCGGATCTATACCCTCTTCTCCGTGTATGCTCTTTGTTGTGCGCTGCGTGCGATATTGGCAAATCAAAAACAGGAAAAATGATTTTTTTCTACGTATGCTCTTTCCCCGCGTCTTTGTGCGATCTCGAGAAATCAGAAATAGTGAAAAAATGATAGTTGCTGGTAAGGGTAATCGAGAATCTAACATTTTGCTGTAAGGCTTTGCATTGCGTTTTTTTTCGCTTGGTTTTTGTGCAGGAAAAGGCGCGCACACCAAAGAGTAAAAAAATAAATAAATAAAAAAATCAAAAATTCCCCCTTCCTCCTTTCAAACAATAACGTGATCCTTTTACTATCTCACTTGGTGAGCGGTTAGTTTATGAGAATAGAGGTCTTGGGTTCAAGTCTCCTTCTCAAGCTTCTTTTGTAAAAAGTTTTTGTTCAAAGGGGCAGAATTTGTTATTAAAAAGCCGCACTTCATCCCGTTCCCGTAACTATTCGGCATCTACAACTCAGATTTTTCAAAAGGCATAACTTCTTCATCCGGAAGCTGTTTTTCGAGCCGTTTTTTATAGAACGGCCTAATTTTTCGAGATCTTTCCAATTGGAGCAGTTAGTTTCAGCTTTTCTCAGATTCAGTTTTTTTTAATAAAAAAATGGAAAGTGCATGCCCAGTTATTCTTAACAGCACCAATTATTTCCAATGGCTGCCTCACATGGTAGATATACTTAGAAGTAAAGGGATTTATAGAATAGCCACATGACAAGAAACTAAACCTTCTGATGATGATAAAGCTGCTAAATGGGAAAATAAACAAGATCAAACAGGAGGGTTGATAAGAATGTCCATTGCTCAAGATCTTCGATTTCATATCCTTGACATTGACACCCTTGATGAAGCCCTGGAAAAGCTAAAAACTGTTTTTGGCATTCAAAATCAAATCAGGGCCCACCAACTTGAAAATGAGTTGCTTACTTTGGACCCCAATAACTTCTCCTCCATTGAAGATTTTTTGTCCAAATTCAAGCCCCTTAGAATTATTTTAGAAGGTTGTAAGATCAAAAAGGACGATGGTAGCCTCATCTATTGCATTCTTGCTAAGCGTGGCCCTGCCTACTCTGTATTTGTTTCCGCCTTCCATTCCACTAGAGAAGTCATCATTTTTTCAGGAACCACCTACAAGAATCCCT
Source organism: Pinus albicaulis (assembly GCA_034641835.2). Classification (NCBI taxonomy): domain Eukaryota; kingdom Viridiplantae; phylum Streptophyta; class Pinopsida; order Pinales; family Pinaceae; genus Pinus; species Pinus albicaulis. Next base: position 1,953,515,397 of record CM076578.1, on the reverse strand, counting down.
CTTTTGATTCCTTTTGCAATTCTTTGATAAGAGAATGAGAAAAACTTTTACACCTTGGTCTTATCACTGCTGGAAACGCTTCTAAGAAAGCCTTAGCAGCCCAACAACAACCATATCAAAAGAATCCCAAGAAGCAATATCCAAAAAAATATGGTCTTAAACCAAACAAGGGCCCTAAGCAATTTCAGCCGCAAATTGAAAAATCAAATCACCAAAATAATAAGGCAAATCAAAACAAAGGGAAGAAGACAAATAGACATTGCAACTTTTGCAATCGGGATGGACATATAGAGTCCAAATGTTTTATGAATATGGAAGCCTTAGAAGCAAAAATGAAGAAGCACAACATCAATTTGGAGCACTCTTCACCTTCATCTTCAGGCATGGTGCTTTCTGCTTGTGGTTGTCAAGCATCAAGATCTGGTTATGCATTAAATGTATCTTCTTCTTCTCCTTCTCATGAGTGGCTCATTGATTCTGGAGCTTCTTACCATATGGCTAAAAATAAATCCATGTTTTCTTCTTTAAATGATTGTAACACCAAACATATTTATGTTGGTGATGATAGATCTCTTAATGTTGTAGGATCTGGAACCATTCATCTCAATAATGGTCAGTTTAATGATGTACTATGTGTTCCTACCTTGTCATGCAACCTTCTCTCTGTTTATCAAATAACTCATTCAGGTGAAGGGAAAATAGTAGAATTCTCACCTCATGATGTTGTAATCAAGGACCTCAGAGATCCTAAACATATTTTAGCTACTGGCATTGCTGATGATTCCACAAGGTTGTATAAGTTTGACAACTTTGGGTCATCATGTCTTCCCTCTGTTTTTGTTGCTCATAATGATGATGTGAGCAAACTTTGGCATGAGCGATTTGGTCACTTAAGCTATCGCTCTCTTCAAACTCTATGTAAGGAAAAGATGGTGACAGGCCTTCCTATGGTATCTTGTCGAGATGGTGTTTGCTTCGGATGTGTACTCGAAAAACATCATCGGGATAGTTTTGACAAACGTGCCTCTAGGCACGCTTCAGCCCCTTTGCAACTTGTGCACAGTGATTTATGTGGTCCGCTTCCTATTGTTTCTTTCTCTTGTTGCAAGTACTTCTTAACTTTCATTGATGATTTTTCCAGACGCACTTGGGTATATTTCTTAAAACTCAAGAGTGAAGTTTTTAACATGTTCTTGGCCTTTAAGGCCTTTGTTGAGAAACAATCTGGACATCAAATTCTTAAGTTAAGATCAGACAATGACGGAGAATATTTTAACAACAAATTTATCAACTTCTGCACTGAGCATGGCATTCAATTGCAACATACTGTTCCATATACTCCACAACAAAATGGCGTAGCTGAAAGGAAAAATCGCACCTTAAAAAAAATGGCTAATTGTATGCTTCAATCTAAAGGACTTGGTCTCAATTTTTGGGTAGAAGCCATTAACTGTGCAAATTACATAGTAAATCACACTCCTACTATGGTTTTAAAAATATAACTCCAGAAGAAGCTTGGAGCTCAATCAAACCAGATGTAAGTCACTTTCGTGTTTTTGGAAGTGATGCTTGGGTCCATATTCCAAATGCGAAACATAAAGCCTTAGAACCTAAGAGTGAAAAATGCATTTTTGTTGGATATTCTGAAGATGTCAAAGGATATAGACTTCTTCAACCAAAATCGAAAAATATTATCATTAGAAAAGATGTAAAATTTGATGAAAATATATTGGCCTGTGAGCCTAGTTCGGCAAGTGTGCCACCTTTGGCTTGCGAGCCTGATTCGGCATATGTGCCACCTCTCGCTCTCTCTTCTATTTTTAATAGCATTCCTTCTAATTCAAATGACGACAGCGAGGATGACAATCCTCCTCCACCTCTTGAAATTGTTCCTTATACTCCATCGCTTCCAAGATGGGTCCGCTCTACTCGGGATGCAGCGGGTTCTCTTGCAAGTGACCCTGTCGAACGATGACATACACGTTCTAAATTTGAAAGAGCCTCTTCCTTATTGGTTCAAGTTCCAGAAAAACTTGATCCAGAAACCTTTGAAGAAGCCTCCAGTCATCTAGATTGGGATGAAGCTATGAATGAAGAGTATTGTTCCTTATTGGCAAATGATACTTGGGATCTTGTTCCTCTTCCAAAAGGAAGAAAACTTGTCAGATGCAGATGGGTTTACAAAACCAAGTTTGGACCAGATGGAAAAGTGGATAGACATAAAGCTCATCTTGTTGCTAAAGGATTTTCACAAGTTGAAAGCATTGACTATATTGAAACCTTCTCCCCTGTTGCCAAAATGAATTATGTCCACCTTGTTCTTTCCCTTGCTGCCTCCTTTAAATGGGAAGTCCATCATATGGATGTTAAATCTGCCTTATTACATGGATATTTACATGAGGAAATCTACATGGAACAACCCCCTGGCTTTATCCAAAACGACTCTAGCCTTGTTTTTCGCCTTAGGAAGTCTCTCTATGGTCTCAAACAAGCTCCACGGGCTTGGTATGCCAAAATGGATATATTTCTATTAGATAATGGCTTTTCTAGGTGTCATTCTGACAACACTGTCTACACCAAGAAAGTGGGTAAGTCTTTCACCATCCTTGTTCTTTATGTTGATGATCTTATTCTTACTGGTAGTGATCCAAACCATATAAACCATGTGATGTCTAGCCTCAAAAAGAAGTTTGAAATGACAGACTTAGGACACTTGCATTATTTCCTTGGTCTTCAAGTCTTGCAATCCAAGGAAGGCATTATCCTCTCTCAGTCCAAGTATGCCTGTGATCTTCTACACCACTTTCACATGGAATACTGTAAGCCAGCCCCTTCTCCCTTTCAGTCCGGAGTCAAGCTTTTAGTCACTTGTACTACCCCTGAAGTTGATGCTACCTTATATCGTCAACTTGTTGGTAAAATTCTGTATCTAACCCATACCCGTCCTGACCTTTCCTTTTCCATTGGTCTTGTCGTTCGGTTTATGCACCAACCTCATAAAAGTCACTGGAAAGCAACTAAAAGAATACTTCGATATATTCGAGGTACAGTTCAGTTCCAGATTCATTACAGTGCAGGAGCATCTCCATTATTGATTGGTTTCTGTTGACACCTAATCCTCTGGGATGGGTGTGGATATTTAATTTTGTATAATAAATAATATTGGGAAATAAGGAAGGCCAAGAGTCATTGGGAGATGAATCCCAATAGCCTCACCTCCATGTATAAATGCATGTTCATTCTTCATTCAATAACACATTCTGATTTGAGGAGTTACCTCCTGGTTTGACATGGTATCAGAGCCAGCCCCACTATTGGCATTTCTGCCTGTGGTGTAACTCCCTTTCCTTTGCTCAGTCAGCTTTTATTAATAGTTTTTTGCTGCTCCTAAATTGCTATACTGTTATTCTGCATTTTTTTCTCTTCAATTATCCACAGGTTTGACATTTGCAGCTCCTGCAGCTCCTGAAGATTCTGCAATTCTGCAGACCCTGAAATTCTGGAAATTGCAACCCCTGCCACTCTGCAATTCTACAGTCCTGCACACTGCCATTTCAGTTTTTTTTGTAACGCCCTCACTTCTCCCTCACCTACCCAACGCCCCTCACACTTCCCTCACCTACACTCCCCATTCGACTGCGCCCACCCAACCTCACACTCAACAGCTCACATTAATCTGCCATACACATTAATCTTACGCTCTCCCCTCTTCCCTAACGCATACACCATCGCTCGATTACGCCCTTGCCTCGCCATTCGCTCTTCCCTACGATACCCACCTCCTACGCTATCCCAACTTTCCCTCAACAGCAACGCCCTTCCTTCACTGCGTTTTTCCGTATTATGCATTGATAACTCCCTCCGCCATCTTTGCAATACGCTACCCCATCTGCCCTTCTCCCTCGAACTCCACGCTCTTACCTCCGCCCTCCCCACGGCCTTTCGGCCCTGCGCTCCCCCTCCACGCTAACTCTCCAATCTTCTTACACCTGCACAAAAATTCTCCCAACGCTTTCTCTCCCTCACAGCGTACGACTGTTCTTGTTATGAAACAGCGTTTCCCTCCATTCATACAGCGTTTCCCAACTGTATTACCGCCCTCACCATACTATTTCCGCCCCACCATTTGTATACAATAGCTACCACGACGACAACGTCCTTCCAGCGGTAGAACCAGAAGCGTTATTTCATTTTTTCCATCGAAAGGCCATTGGCTCTCGAGGAAAGGCCGAGCTTTGAACGGACGCAAAATGTAAATGGCGGCCTCTGGCTTTGACCGTCGTTCATTAATCATTCCTGTTTTCCAAACTCGAGCAGACTGGAAGTAGGAAGCACCATGTTTATTCACACGTCGATACTGCATCTAGTAATACCAACGCTGTCCATATATACCGCCTTCTATTTAATACAGCATTCCATATATATTAATACAACATTCCATATATATTTAAACGCTGTCCATTGATATTAATACGTTGTCCATTTAATACAACATTCCATATTATATCAACGCTGGTCGTATTATCGTATTATATCAACGCTGGTTGTATTATATCAATGCTGGTCGTATTATATCGTATTATATTCAATACCACCCACACCATTCTATTTACAATACCATTCCACTTCCATACAATACCACGCCCTTTATCCTCACTGCTTTCCATAATACTGCTCCATTTAATACTGCCCATTCCGCCTTCTAATACCCATACGCCCTTCATAATATTTAATATCACTTCATATCACACCGCTCCACTCATATGTAATACCATTCCACTTCATATTATACCGCCCCTCCCCAACCATATAATACATTTTTTTTTCCAAACAAAAAATATATATATATTTTTTGGTGCAGAATTCAGTTTTTAGCAAGAGCTTTTGTGTCCTTTTAAAATTCAGTGTTTTAGCAAAAAGTGTTTCTGTCCTTTTTTTTCAGTATATTTTCCAGCAAAGAGTATTTTTGTTTTCTCTCCTTCAAAAGAGATTCTCCAGCAAAGTTTTTTTCTCTCCTCCTTCAAAAGAAGATGACAGTCCCTTCATCTTCTAAAGAGGCTGCCTACTTGGCACAGAGAGAAAAGAGACATGCTTCAAGTCCATCCAGAGGAAGAGAAGGCAGAAGACGAAGAAGAAACTTCAGAGAAAAGGGGGGCAGACAATCTAAAACTCAGCAGCAAACAAATCAAGACAAAGGTAAAACTAATGACAAAGATAAAGGTAAAGCACCTGAATCAGCTCATTCTGTTCTAGCACATTGTAACAATGGAGTAACTGAAAACCTATTTGATGTTTCATTTACTTCATGGAGAGATGATTGGTTGCTAGATTCAGGAGCAACATGTCACATGACATTTAGAAAAGATTTTTTGAAGAATTCACTGACAAAGTTGATGGAGCAGTATATTTCGCAGATAAATCCAAACTCAAGCCATCAGGGCTTGGCACAGTCAGGCTTAAACTGCCTGGTCTTCCTGATCATATCCTACATGAGGTTCTATACCTCCCTGAGTTGAAGAGAAACTTGCTGTCCCTAGTCGAAATCCGGCAGCAAGGACACTCAATTCACTTGTTTGATGGCAAGGCAGAGGTCAGAAAAGCATCAGATCACTCACTTGTCATGGAGGGAATAGAAGAAGGGAGACTCTTGAAGCTGAAAGGTTCATTTGCTCATGCTCAAAACTTTGCATTCAGTTCACATCATGATGAAGGTACATTTCCATCAAGTCTTTTATGGCATGCTAGATTTGGACACTTAAACTATGACAACCTTCGTTTGTTGAAGAAAAATGGTGTTGATGGACTGCCTACAATTCCTAGAAAACCTAAGGAATGTGATGCTTGTATTCTAGGAAAGCATAGCAAACAAGCATTTCATGATTCACACTCAAGAGCACATAGGAAACTTGAACTTGTTCATTCGGATTTATGTGGCCCTATGCCTATTGCTTCTGCAAATGGAAACAAATACATGATGACATTTATTGATGACTACACCAGAATGTGTTGGATTTACTTACTGAAGAATAAGTCCGATGCTTTTCAAACTTTCAAGAATTTTCATGCATGGATTGAAAATGATGCACAAACACATATTGGCTCTCTACGTACTGATAATGGAAAAGAATACACTTCAAACGAATTTGAAAATTATCTTCGTCAACATGGAATCAAACATCAAACAACTGTGCCATATAATCCACAACGGAACGGTGTAGCTGAAAGAATGAACAGAACCATTTTAAATATGGTCCGCTCCATGTTATTTTTCAAGAATGTAAAATTGATGTTTTGGGCTGATGCGGTTCTATGTGCTGTTTACATAAAGAATAGGTGTCCTTCAAGTTCAATTAGAAACAAAACTCCTTTTGAAATGTGGCATGGCCACATTCCTTCGGTAAAGCATTTCGGGGTCTTTGGGTCCACCTGTTATGCCTTGATACCCAAGGGTCAAAGGAACAAACTTGGTGCTAGAAGCAGAAAATGTATCTTCTTGGGGTACTCCAATACCTCCAAAGAATATCGTCTCTATGATGAAGCAAATAAGAAGTTTGTAATAGCAAGAGATGTCATATTTCTTGAATCTTCCAAGAGTGACAAGGTTGTTGAGCGGCAACTTGATCGCCTGGATAGATTCACACATACAAAGTCTTTCCAAGAATTTGATAATGTGATTCCACATCTTGAAGGGGGGATTCCGATATTGAATCAAACTGTGGAATCATGTCCTGAAGCACTCTCTCATCCACATGAAGAAACAACCACGGATGACACATTGGATGATGTGATTGACAGAATTGGGAGATTGAATCTTGAATCAATCCCAACTCAGTCAAGTGACCAGCCGGGCCCATCTCAGAAAGGTCCTCCCAAATGGCTGACAAAGACACTGGAGAATGTTCATCCTGATGAGGTTGGAAAAACAAGAACAAGGAGTTCCACTCAACAAATCGAAGGTGATGTAGATAATTCTGATTCCCATGTTGATATGGATATTGCTTATAACTGTGAATTGAGTTTGTCTACAGATCATGAACCAACTTCCTTCAAAGAAGCCGCTTCTCATGATGAATGGAAAGAAGCGATGCAGAAGGAGTATGATGCCTTGATAAAGAATGGCACTTGGAAGGTGGTTGATCCACCTTTGGGAACGAAACCAATTGGCTGTAAGTGGGTCTACAAGAACAAGTACAAAGCAGACGGCTCACTTGACAAGCACAAGGCCAGGCTTGTGGCAAAAGGATTCGCACAAAAAGGAGGAGTCGATTATGAAGAAACTTTTGCTCCCACAGCAAAATGGACCACCATCCGGACTCTCTTTGCCTTAGCAGCTCAGAATGGATGGAAAGTCCATCAGATGGATGTAAAAAAAACCTTCTTGAATGGAGATCTAAAGGAGAAAGTTTATATGTCCCAGCCAGAAGGATTTGTTGTAAAGGGTCAAGAAAACAAAGTTTGCAAGCTTATAAAATCATTGTATGGCCTCAAGCAAGCACCACGAGCCTGGTATGAGAAATTGACCGAGCATCTTCTGAAACTTGACTTCAAACATTTTGATCTTGATGATGCAACTTTGTTTGTTAAAAAAGTTGGAAAAAGAGTTGTATATCTTGTGGTATATGTAGATGATCTTTTGATAACAGGGAACAATGAGAGCTATATTGCATCCATGAAGAAAGAGTTGAAGAAAGGTTTTGAAATGACTGGTTTGGGTCATGTTCATTACTATTTGGGTATTGAAGTAATTCAACATCCTAAATTCATATTTCTTTCTCAAAAGAAGTACATTGGAGATATCTTGAACAAATTTGGCATGGATGATTGTAATCCCTTAACCACTCCAATGGAACAAAACTTGAAGCTCACATCTATTGAAGGGAAGGAATTTGAGGATGCAACTAAGTATAGATAGCTTGTAGGAAGTCTTATCTACCTGACCACCACCAGACCTGACATTTCATTTGCTGTTGGAATCCTCTCAAGGTTCATGCAAAAACCTTGTGAAGGAAATTGGTCTGCTGCAAAAGGAGTGCTAAGGTACTTGAAGGGGACTCAAAACTTTGGACTCAAATATACACAGGTAGGCGACTTCAGCTTGATCGGATACTCTGATTCAGACTTTGATGGCGACAAAGAAACAGGGGTGTCTACTACAGGTTACACCATGAGTCTTAGATCAGGAGCTGTCTCATGGAGATCACGCAAACAATCAGTTCCAGCAGATTCCACAACCGAGGCAGAATATGTGGCAGCAGCTGAAGCAACAAAAGAAATTGTGTGGCTCCGGAAGATCCTGGAAGATTTGCAGATGAAACAAATGTATTCCACTCCACTCATGATCGACAACACTTCTGCAATAAAGTTGGCCAAGAACCCAAAGTTCCATGATCGAACAAAGCACATCAATACAAAGTACCATCTAATTCGACATCATGTTCGGGCCAAAACCATCCATCTACATCATTGTTCCACAAATGAGAAAACTGCTGATATCTTCACCAAAGCACTTGGAAGAGAAAAGTTTGAAAAGTTCAGATCGATGCTTGGGCTCACCAACATCCCTTCGGATTAAAGGGGGGAATGTTGACACCTAATCCTATGGGATGGGTGTGGATATTTAATTTTGTATAATAAATAATATTGGGAAATAAGGAAGGCCAAGAGTCATTGGGAGATGAATCCCAATAGCCTCACCTCCATGTATAAATGCATGTTCATTCTTCATTCAATAACACATTCTGATTTGACGAGTTACCTCCTGGTTTGACAGTTTCACTGATTCTGATCGGGCTGGTGACCCTGATGATCGAAATTCTACTGCAGGATATGTGTTCACTCTTGGTTCAGGACCTATTACTTGGTCTTGTAAGAAACAAAGTGCCATCTCTCTTTCTTCAGCAGAAGTAGAGTATCGTGGTGCAGTTGAAGTCAACAAGGAAGCCATGTGGCTTCGTCAGATTCTGTCTAAATTTGGTCTTCATCAGCAGCATCCAACTACACTTTGGTGTGATAATCAGAGTGCCATTTAGCTATGTAAAGATCCAGTTCAACATCAGCGTATGAAACACATTGAACTCCACACACTTTATCAGAAAGCTCATTCATGATCGTGTTCTTGAAGTGTAGTACTATCCAACCAATGGTCAAGTAGCCGATATCTTTACAAAGGCTCTCACAGAAGCGAAGTTTACCAAATTTCGATCCATGCTTGGAGTTCAGGAAAGTTGTCATTAAGGGGGGATAGGCTCTAATGCCTCCTTGCTTCTCCTATTGTGTCACTTTTGTAATTCCTTCAATCCTATCCCAATTTGTTCTTAAGGGGGGATGTTAAGATATTTTGACAGGAAATAGGCTCTTTTTGTGTTACTTTTGTAAATCCTTCAATCCTATCCCAAGTTGTTCTTAAGGGGGGATGTTAGGATATTCTGACACATAGGAAATAGTTAAGAATAACTTAGTCTAGTGTAGAGTTAGGTAAAGTGTGTTTCTTTACCATGTACATTTGTAACTTATAATCCGACGGTCACGATTTGTACTGATCCGACGGTTATCTCTCACCTCGATATTAACAACACTTGATCCATGGCTTAACATCTCCGATTGGTCCATGATCTCTATTTAAAGAGCATGGAGGGTCATTTGTCCTAAGAATCATGAAGTGAGAGAAACATATGTAACTTTTCTTTTTATATTAATAAATTGCCTGAAGTGGCCGCGTTGGCTCAGGCCGTTCACTGTTTTCCTCTTTGAGGGTTTTAACCACGTGATTATACTGGTGTACTGATTTGTGATCTGCTTGTGAGCGGTGACCTTTGGTTCTTGATCTACGGAACTTATCCTGTAAATTCCTACAGATTGTTTATCAAAATCATGAAGAGGAAAAATATCTATGGGAGAGTAATTTGACCCTCATCTGTAATTGTGTTACCTTCATAGCGACTGTACTTTAGATAGCCGGAAGCTGCAGTAAGCCCATCTTTGGATAGAGCTTCAACAACCATATTTGATTCTCTGTAGATATGTTTAAATGTAATATACTAGAAAGAGCTTATATCTTTTCTGATAAGATCCATCCAGCTTCGAATTTCAGGGCGAGCAAATGATGTGTTTCCCGAAATTCTATCAATGAGGATTTTAGTGTCCCCATAAACATGAATAATATCCATATATTTTTGCCTTGCAAACTATAGAGCAGCAAAGGAGAAGAAACCCACGACCACGAACCCAAGGAGATTTAAGACTACGTTCCGCAACGTCTTGGTGCAAAAAGTGGATACAGAACCATTAATTTAATAGTAAGCCCATCTTAGGGTCATAACCAAGAAAGGGCTTCGATATGGATCGAACCTAGCCCTGCATGTTGGCCTCGGTTATATCAGCGAAGAACCAACGTCCAACCAATGCCCTATTCTGTAGTCTCACAACGCGGTCCCATAGCACAACTTGTTTTATGGATGTTCGAATTGTGTCAGCTCTGATCCCTGATTTGCTTTTAATTTTTTTATTAGTAGATTGCAACGAAGTGTGCGGAGAGGTGTGGGGAATGCGAAATAGAAGCATTTATAGGTGGAAGTAGAAGAATCGATGGAAATTGGAATGGAAGTAAAGTTAGGTTTTTGGTCGAATGTTTGGTTAGCTTTTTGCTTCGCTTCCTTGTTCCATTAAATGTGATTTGGTTAAGGAGCGAAGGTTTATGTTTGCGGATGATCGAATTGTGTTAGCCCTGATCCCTGATCTGCTTTGGCTTCAACATTTTTTTCTTTAAATTTTAGTAATATGGGAACAGAGTATGTGGATCGATGTGGGGAATGCCGAATACAGATATCAATAGGTGAGAGTAGGAGAGTGGATAGATATGGAGTGGAAGTTGATAGCATGTTGGCATAGGGTTTACTTGCTATTTGGCAGAAACTCTGGTACCATATGAGTGGCAATGAAATCTACAAAGGTTTGACGCTTGATCAATAGGAAATGAAACCCGTAAGGGTGTGGCACCGATCGGCGCTGGAAATAATGATTGTGAGATCACTTGTTATCCCCTTGAAAGATACTTAGGGAAGTCATCAATAAGGAATAAACTTAAAATCCATGAAGGAGAAAATACATAATTGAGAATAGAGTTAACGATTTTGATTTTTTTTGGTTGGTTTCTATTAAACAAGGAAATTTTTCCTGAAATTGCAATTTTGAATTTGATATTTTTTTTAATTGCACTAATAAATTTAGCTCAAATACCTTTACTACATTTAGATTGTGTAAATATTAGCGCCTAATTTCTAGGATATCTTCATATCAAAATGATCCACATTGAATCCTAGGCTAAAAGTGCCCGTTCCATTTATTTTGAAGGGTCTAAAAAGAGTAATTTCATTGGGCATTTAGAGTGAATGAATGAGATCTCTTCTATGTATTGAATTGGTGGACAACAATCCTTTGTTTGATTATGATTCTTTGGTTCATGGATTTTAACATCATGTCTATTACTAGAATGCCAATTTGGGTTTGTCTTTTCAATTTTCTATTATATTTATGTAATCTAGTAATGCCAATTTGGGTTTGTCTTTTCAATTTTCTATTATATTTATGGAATTTATCACTGTTTGAGGATGTTGGGAATACTTTGGGCACTTGCATCAAAGCAAATCTATGTTGAGATAGATCTTAGTAAGGCTCTTCCAAAGAAAATGAATTTTAAATGGAAATGTTTTTAACACACTTAGGTCTTGGGGTGTGAGAGTACAACATTCATTCGTAGGATATATTATCTTCCAAGGTATTTATAAACTACTTTTCCCATCCTAGAGCTCATCTTGCATAAAAGAGGAGGCCAAATCAAAATCAAACATATGGAATTTATTTTTAAGAGTACGACACAAATCAACAACTAAATATAGACACTGATTAGAATGAGGTAAATCCACAATCGAATGTGTCGCTTGTGGAATCCACTCCTTATGGTCATGGTAGTTGAAACCCCTCTAGATGGAGTGAATAGTCATCATGAAACTGATACCTTTAATTCCAATTAGGAATTGGTTCCTTCTAAGATAGCTGATCTCCCACTTTTTGACTTACAGTGAGTCATTATGACTACTCCAACTGGGCAGTAAAATCTTGAAAGAAAAAAAAGGAGAACGGAAAGATTGGAGGAATTGGTTCCTTCTAAGATAGCTGATCTCCTACTTTTTGACTTACAGTGAGTCATTTTGACTACTCCAACTGGGTAGTAAATTGTTGAAAGAAAAAAAAAGAGAAGAAAGGAAAGATCGGAGAAGTAGAAAATGACATAGCTGATCTCCTACTTTTTGACTTAGAGTGACTCATTATGACTACTCCAACTGGGTAGTAAAATGTTGAAAGAAAAAAAGAGAAGAAAGGAACTGGGTGGTAAAATGTTGAAAGAAAAAAAAGAGAAGAAAGGAAAGATCGGAGAAGTAGAAAATGACATGTGCATTAATTATGTAATTTTAATTTTGTAAGTGCATTGGGTCATTATGACTACTCCAACTGGGTAGTAAAATGTTGAAAGAAAAAAAGGAGAAGAAAGGAAAGATTGGAGAAGTAGAAAATGACGTGGGCATGAATTATGTAATTTTAATTTTGTAACTGCATTGGTGCACATATACTTGGTTATATTTATATTTATATTATCTGGATTGTGATTTTTATTTTAATTAAATATTAAATTGTGATTTATTTTCTCTAAATTATTGAATTGGTAAATTATGATAAATAATAATGAAAAATTATATTTATTTAGTTATCTTAATTAACCATTACTCTTTTTATATATATCAAACAGAAAAGTGCTGTTTCGATTTTTGTTCTTTTTCTTTAAATTTGTATGTTTTTAAGTTTTCTGAACAGCAAAATTCCATGATCGAATAGTCCATCGATTAAGTGAATTATAAATTTTGACGAAATTTAAAAAATTTAGTAGGAAAAGGAGATGTCCACACTTATGTGTACTATATCACATATACTTTAAAAATAAACTGAAAACTTAAAAAAACAGTCTCACATATAGAAAATAGAAAACATGGAACAGGTTAAAGATACCGTAAAAGACGGAAACCAACATAATCGTCTATAAGAGTCAGTGAGAAACCAAACTCGGCTGACAACAAGTCAGGACGTAAAACAGAGTAAACGTAGCCAGTAAAATTACTGACGGTAAAACAGAGTAAACGTAGCAATAAAATTACTGCCCGTATCCGAATCCATGATGCATGTTACCATGTGAAATTAAGCTAGCATCTAAACGGGGGTACAAAATCATGAAGCCATAGCAGGCCGCAACGTCAAGAACAACAGAAGAGAGCATCAGAGTGGTTTATCAATTCAAATCTACCAATCAAATACTGCAGTCGGATTCACTATGGTCGCGGGACAATACTTTATCAATTACGACACTATCGAAAAATTGTGATTTAGCATGATCAAAGGGAGGACCCCAACTAACGGAAGGATTATTTGGTGTTATTTTTAGAACAGAAGGTATATATATATATATATATTTAGAACAGAGGAGTACTTGCGTTAAGATTTCGGCATATTTTAAGGATATGGTCATGGAACCTGTGGGCTTACTATCCAGCCAGGTTTTTCGATGGGCCACACCTTTCGAGTCCTGTGGCAGCAGGATGGCCATCCATTTGGGGCCGGAGATTTTTACTGTTTCATCTGGTTTAGTGGTAAAGGATCCAATACCAGGGCAGAACTTCTTGCATTGTGGGGAGTCTTATATTGTGTTCCAAATGGCTTGGAATTGAGGATATCGTCGTCATATTGGGAGACTCCAAGGTAGTTGTTGAATGGGCAAGCGAGAGATATAAATTGGAGACTTGAGTTTTCTAACTGGAAGAGCAGGATTGCGATGTTGATTAATGAATTCAGAAAGGTTTCTATTTCCCATATTTACAGAGAACAAAATAGAGAGAACAAAAATAGAGAACAGAGTAGCAAGGCTGACTTATTGTAAAAAAAAGAAAAGAAAAAGGATGCAGTGCAGAACCGGGGAAGACCAGCTTCCAGGCTTTTGAAAATGGATGTCTTCAGCGGACTGGATATATCATGATATAATGGGAAGCCATATGACAAGAGTTTCATGTGATATAAATTGCTATTTCTGTTATACAATCGTAACAGACATATATTGTATTTTTTTTTTGACATCTACTTAGAGGTAGTTACCATTATGTGTAAAGGGAAAAATAGAAGTTACCTTCATAGAGATAGACGCAGGATAGTATTGAGAGATAGATATTGTCAAAAAAATCTATGGAAGACGCATCAGGTTTATGTAACTGTTTTGGTACAGCAGGTAGTAAGTAGAGAAAATCATATGTACATGAACTTTCTTTCTAATGAAATATAGCGTTTTTTCTTCTTTAAAAAAGAAGGTATAAATCCTGTTTCTGCTACAGCTGAGTAGAATTTTCGGGTTTCAAGCAATCCAATAGCTATATTCCCAATTGCTAAATCAAACACTGCTGTCTAAACTTCCGAGTGACGCGCACCTGTTGGGATAACTGTCGCCGTGAGTGTAGTCGGGAGCCACCGCTTTCTGTTGCTAATAATGACAGGAGATGCACCATTTAGCGGGGCGTACCGCGGGGCGTACCGCGGGAATAAGTCGTTTCAGAACAAAAGTTTCTTTAACTGAACCATAAATTGTGGAACTGCTTTGGTGTTTAATGTCCGCCCATTGTTTTTTCACATTAGGACTACTGCAACCCAAACGTTGGTTTATTAGACCGCCATCATTGGCATTATCAACCATTCAATATTTTGGAGATGGTTATAAAGTGAAGGTTACCACTAATTGCATCAACGTTATGTAGCGTAACTTGTATGCTCACACTTTATATCTGTATGTTGCGAGTTTTTAGCTAGCTTGTTTTCTTTCTTTTAATGTATTTAAAAATACATTTATTGTGAAAGATTTACTTTCCAAATTATAAAAGTTTCATATTGACCTATGAAAGGAAAACCATAGGATAGGAAAGAGATATTTAGAAAAATATAATATCATATTAAGTTTTATTTAAAAATGGGGATGAAGATGAAATTATTATTATTATTTAATTTTAAGGTCATAATTAAGCATACATACTTTATTCTCTTTGGTTTTGAATCTATGATCTTTTAGGAGGAAATGCATAGTCTTAACCATTAGGCCCACTCAAGATGAAAATGAAGATGAAGAGAAATATTGAATAAAACATATTATTATATTATGTTTTATACCAGGGTGGTGGTATGAGAAGTATTGGGAAAACCTGTGACCTCTTAGAAAGAAACACATGTTCTTAACCATTAGACCCACTCAAGATAAAGATGAAGATGAAGAGAAATATTGAATAAAACATATTATTATATTATGTTTTATATAAGAATGGTAGTATGAGAAATATTGGGAAAATTATTGAGCCAAGAAACTTATTCTACAACTCAATGTAAGAAGAAGAGAAATGTAAGTCTCTCCATCCATCTATTCTCCTTTAAAATTAAAATTAAAATTAAACTAACAAAAATTAATTAAATTAAAATTAATACATGAGAATAGCGTAAATATCTTAACAGCAAACCATAAACCACAGGCATTTGGAAACTAATCATTAGACATTTTAATAGAATCAAATATTTCAATGACATGAACATTAAAAATATAAGATATAAGTGTGTCAAACGTGTGATTAGACAGTAAGTTCTGGCACGTTCCTCACATATATTTTCGAACATCTTTTCATCACACATTATGGATTTATTTGTCCATATGCCTATAATGTTCCATGCTAATGGGTTGTGTGTCCATTTGGTCTATTATAGCATTTATCCCTTTCTTCCGTTAAGTTAAGCTGGAATTATTTTATAGCATACGTACATGTTTATATATACCTTGATTAAATTTCAATGGGTTTAGTTGTAAAATATATGTTTATATTTACCTTGATTAAATCTCAGTGGATGTAGTTATTAAATATCCTAGGTGCTGTCCTGGTGTGTTGTTAAACCTTTGCTTTTGCAAGTTCCATTGTACTGCCTCTTGTCAATGAAAGACGTTTCTCCTTTGTATTTTATCATATAAACTCTTCTTTCTGATGTTATGCTTATTTAGTGAATTAACGCATTTGACAGAGTAGAATGCACAAATCTTGAAATTTTGCAAATACGATTAATTCATTCGTTATGAGGGAAACTAGTTAAACTTAGGAATCGTTAATTACTGGCCATTTAATGCGCAAGATGTGTGATTCTTGAGTGCTGATGCAAACCTATATTGTGTAAAAGCTTGCCCAATAATAGCTCTGCTTGTTCTTAACTTGGCATAAGCGATAATTGCACTGTGGCTCGACTGTTATGACATTATGCTGGTATATTCTTGCAAGTGAACACTTAATGTTATCCGTTGGCTTAATTTTTGTTTAATAAGCATTCATTTTGATATATATATATCTAAACCTTCAGTAGATGGAAAACCCAGAATCAAAGTCATGTTATTTCGGCCCGAAGGCTCATTTCATAAAGAAAGCCCAAAGTCTGCCCAGAGGCTTTTACATCATATTGTTTTTGGTGAAAAAGCTTTACATAATGTTGTTGAACCCCGGTTGAGGCTGCATGAGCACCTCACTTTTACCAACTACCGTTGACTAATTTTGATGATGTCTATCTATCTATTTATTCCCCATACCAAAATATGATATGTGTTTGCGGTAGGTAGCGGAAATTCTGGATATGTGTTGTTGTTGTTAATACTTTTTATTTCTACCCAACTCTTTTCCCCATATACCCTTAGGCGACTTCTCCAACACAAAATTCTTTAACTCCTTGCTATTTGGGGGACATGCATTAAGGTAAATATTCCATTTTTGCATCCATTTGTTGTTTTGTCTCATCCATGATTTCTTTCTTTCACTCATGCCTTCATTGAAGATAACTTTCGGCCATCTACCTCCTCCCATTTGCTCAATTCCTTTTAGATATCTTATAAGACGCACCGTAGCAATTGCTTCGATGGGAGTTGCTCTTGTTTCACTCAACATTATCTCATAAGGAACCAAACTTTTTATTTTGAACTTGCTCATGATCAAGTGTATTTGAATTGTTTGAATTTGTTTCCATTTTGAAATAGGGATGCTGCTAGCCCACAGTTCACACCCATATAATATCACTGGACAAACTAGGAGTCCCAAAAGCACTTTAATCGTGTTCCAATCCCATAACTCTGCCTCTCACATCTGTTTTGAAGTGCATATAATGCTTTCCACCCTCCTAAAATTCTTTTCTTTCTGCAATCCTCCCAATTAAGTTTGTTGTTGAAATCGATCCTGAGGTACTTGTATTCATTTACTTCTTCAAGAATGTTGTCTTCAAAGAAGAAAGTATGCAGGCTTTGCTTCCTTTTATTAGAGAAAATCATTATTTTGGTCTTACTGGTATTGACTTGCATCCCCACTGCTTTACAAAAATGCTTAAAGGCATATAGGTGTTGTTGAGATTTTGTGTATTTGGGGTAGCATCAGTTGTGTTCTAGCTCCCAAACCTTGTGGAGGAACTAGAGTTCACCTGATCTACAAGACCTAGAATTGGATTTGGGAAATTTCATCTGGTTTAGGAGATATTAAATTAATTAATTATTTTAATGTATTTCCTAAGTTAAAGCTTAGGAAAATAAAATAATTAAAGTAAATTTAATTAAACATGTGATGAAATTGTCTTAAGTCACACGGATTAAGCTTTCTTTTAATCTTAGCTATTGATTCAAGATCTGATCATCACTGTTAATTTGTCAACGAGAAAAGTATAAAGGAAATGCTTGGGGTCATTTGTAAAGACAAACATAGGCAGAGCACTGAAGCTATGCTGAGATTCTAGTGTAGGGTTTGCTAAGAATACTTAGAAGTGTTTCAGCTGCAGAGAGGGGAATTTAGACCAAGGGGATGATCTGATCCGAGGGTCTAGAATACACAAGTGGCAGAGAAGAGATCAGCTCAAGGACATCGCAGAGGAAGGCAACAGCAGTAGCAAGGACAGCGTAATTTTTAGGAAACCCTTCAGGGGTTACTCAAAGACCCTGAGAGGCAGCGTAGTGACTGCGTCACCCATTCCGGGGTAACGCAGTCCCTTCCGGAGCAGCGCTGAGGGTTTGGAGGCCATCCAAGGCTAACGTAGAGGCTTTTAGGGGCTTCAGAGGCTGCCGCTGTGCATTTTAGGGACTGCGTTGGGGTTTCTAGGCCCTAATCTTGGCTGAGTTCTGTAAATCCCATTTGAGGGTGTGGATCAATCATTATTTTGGCCCTAGATCAGCCAGTGAGCTGTAGATCTAGTGTTTTCTCTGTCGGCTTTTCCAGATCTGGAACCCAGAGTTGTGTATTCAGAAATATTCTTAATAATAGAACCCTCCAGCAGCCAGAGACCGGTTTTCCCACCTTGGGTTTTTCTAGGGAATATTTGTCCAGAAATAACTGTGTCAATGTGTGCATGTGCTTATTCTAGATCTGAATTGGTACAGATATGTTATGTATTTTTCTTTGATGTTAACTTGAATTTATTTAGTTGATAACTTATCTAAGTAGGAGGAGCTTAACCGGATTAACAGTAATAATTTTTGCATAAGATATAAGATTTAGAAATTTCTACATGGTATCAGAGCAATTGCAGATCTAAAGGGACAACGCAATTGGTAGGAAGGGAGAATCTGGCATGACCTAAAGGAAGGGTTCACGCAGTCAAAGGGACTCACGCAGTCCTCTAGAGCATGCAGAAATGCAGAGGGAACATGACATGAAGGTGCTGGCATTCAAACTAGAGGAGGATCTTGCTTGTGTGTCAAGCACAACTCCTCCAGGTGTTTGGTATATTGACAGTGGAGCATCTGCTCATATGACGAGGGTTCGAGAATGTTTTTCAAGCTACCAAAAAGAGCAGATGAATTTCCAAATAACTATGGGAAATAAGGTAAAATGTACCGCCATCGAGAGCAGTACCATAACATTTCAGATGGAGGATGGCCACAAGATTCAAGCCACGAATGTTCTGCATGTACCAGGGTTGGGGATGAACTTACTCTTGGTGTCTCAGCGTCAGAACAAGGGCTATGCCGTATACTTTATTCAAGATAAAGTATATGTCAAACACCCTAACTGGAGCAAAAATGCACAAATCAGAGTAAGGAGTCATAAGATGTATAAGCTCCAGCTTGAATCTTCGGTGGCCTTGATCGGCAGTACAGACGACAGAGATCTGAATGAGTTATGGCACAGAAGGATGGGGCATCTACGTCATGGAGCCTTGGGGATTCTAAAAAATACTGTCATAGGGGCCCCTGAACTCAACACAAAGAAAGACGATGTTTGCAGAGGATGCGTACTAGGGAAGTATGCTAAGGCAACGTTTCCAAGAAGCAGCAGCAGAGCCAAAGGTGTATTAGAGTTAATACACTCTGACATTTACGGTCCGATGTCTACAATAAATCTTAGTGGGGCAAAATATTTTGCCACCTTCATTGATGATTATTCCAGGAAAACTTGGATCTATTTTCTGAAGACCAAAGATGAAGTCTTTAATCGGTTTAAAGATTTCAAAGCATTGGTGGCGAACTCTACAGGAAAGAAGATCAAGAAGTTCAGGTCAGATAACGGTGGAGAATATATCGATAAAGACTTAACAAATTTATGTGCATAGGAAGGCATCAAGAGAGAGTGGACAACTCCTTACAATCGAGAACAAAATGGAGTTGCAGAATGGAAGAATCAGACCATAATACAAGCTGCAAGGGCAATGTTGTACGACCAAGAAATGCTGATAATACAAGCTGCAAGGGCAATGTTGTACAACCAAGAAATGCTGAAATTCTTATGGGCAGAGGCCTGCAACACAACTGTTTATATTCAAAACAGAGTTCCAAATAGAGCTTTGGGGAAGGTGACTCCCGGAAGTGTGTTCACAGGTAGCAAGCCAGCACTGAGCCACATCAAGATATTCGGTAGCATAGCATACTGCCACGTTCTAGAGGAAAAGTGGAAGACGCTGGATCAAACTGCAAAAAAGGGTTTTCTGATGGGCTACAGTGAGAATGCAAAGGCATACCACGTCTATATTCCAGAGAGCAGGAAAGTCGTGGTAAAAAGAGATGTAAAATTCTTGGAGGAGAAAGCCTTTAGGAAATCTCGAGAGATGCCCATAGAGACGCAGATTGAGGAAGATCCACTGGTACAACCTCAACGACCTCTGGAGGAGAGGTCCAGTGCCTCTCCAAGGCACAATTGTTTTGAGGGCAGCTCATCCGACGAAGAACAGGTGAGACCACCCACCACTGATGGGAGACCGAGGAGAGAACTCCAACAAATTCGTAGAGAATGCAGAAGGATTTGTTGGAACACCTAGAGAAGGAAAGAGGATAAGGAAACAACCTGACAGATATCAGGCGTTGGTAGCTCAGGTTGGAGAGCCCTCTACCTTTCGGGAAGCAGCTTAGCATCAGGTATGGGTAGATGCCATGGTAGAGGAGTATAGCTCCATCATGACAAATGATGTCTGGGAAGTAGTCCCTAGACCACAAGACATATCTGTTGTAGGATCCAGGTGGATCTACAAGATCAACTATGCTGCAGATGGCAGCATAGAGAAATTCAAAGCAAGATTCGTAGCAAAGGGGAATGCCCAGAAAGAAGGCATTGACTGTGAAGAAACCTTTGCTCCAGTAGCACTGTACACTTCTATCAGATCCATCATCTCTTTGGCAGCACAAATGGGATAGGAGATTCACTAGATAGATGTCAAGACTGCGTTCTTGAATGGTGTGATAGAGGAGGAGATGAGCCACTTATTCTTGTTTTGTATGTGGATGACTTGTTTTTGACTGGGTCATCCAAGCTCATCAAGGACTGCAAGGAGAATCTGGCAACAGAATTCGACATGAAGGACTTGGGCCGGATGCACTATTTTCTTGGGTTAGAAGTTTGGTAGAAGGAAGGGGAAGTCTTCCTAGGACAAGGAAGATACACGACAGAGATTCTGAAAAGATTTCAGATGGAAGACTGTAGACCCATGGCCACGCTAATGATCACTAACTAGAAGAAGATAGACACATCAGAAGATCATGAGGCTGATCCCACATTGTACTGACAGCTCATGGGGTCATTAATGTATCTGGTCAACACAAGACCAAACATCTGTTATGCAGTGAATACCCTCAGTTAGTTCATGGTGGAACCAAGGAGGGCTCACTGGGCAGCAACGAAACATATTCTCAGATACTTGAGAGGGACAATTGAGTATGGGCTAAAGTACACCAAGGGAAATGAAATTCGGTTGAGTGGGTTGACAGATGCAGATTGGGCTGGAAGCACAGTAGATCAGAAAAGTACTAGTGGGTACTGTTTTAGTCTCAGATCAGGAATGACCTGCTGGTGCAGCAAGAAACATAAGTCCGTAGCACTGAGCTCAACCGAGGCAGAGTACATGGCAGCAAGCACGGCTTCATGTGAGGCCATATGGCTCCGCAAATTAATCTTGAACTTACTCAAGAAACAAATGGAGCCGACCGGGATCATGTGTGATAATCAGAGTTGCATCAAGCTCTCTGAAAATCCTATGTTTCATGACCGGTCGAAACACATTGACATTCGATGTCACTTTATCCGGGACTATGTTCTGAAGAGAGAAATACAGTTGCGATACACTCCTACAGGTGAACAAGTGGCAGATATCCTCACAAAGGCTCTAGTAAGGTCAAGTTCACTTACTTCAGAGAGAAGATGGGGATGGTTGAGAACCCCTTCCACTAGAGGAAAGGGTGGTCTTCAGAAGAAGAGGGAGTTGCAGTACGGTGGTTGCAGTGGTAGTGGCAGAGTCATGGGCAACAATACAGAATGGCAACAACAGTGTAGAGTTGAGTGGCAGGATTCCAAGCTTCGGCAGCACAAAATCAGTGCCCAAAATCATGTAATGCATAGTGTGATGTATTAGTAGAACACACCCTTGATGCTAAGAGGGAGTGTTGAGATTTTGTGTATTTGGGGTAGCATTAGTTCTGTTCTAGCTCCCAAACCTTATGGAAGAACTAGAGTTCACCTGATCTACAAGAACTAGAAATGGATATGGGAAATTTTATTTGGTTTAGGAGATATTAAATTAATTAATTATTTTAATGTATTTTCTAAGTTAAAACTTAGGAAAATAAAATAATTAAAGTAAATTTAATTAAACATGTGATGAAATTGTCTTAAGTCACACAGATCAAGCTTTCTTTTAATCTTTGCCATTGATTCAAGATCTAATCATGGCCGTTGATTTGTCAACGAGAAAAGTATAAAGGAAAGACTTGGGGTCATTTGTAAAGACACACAGAGGCAGAGCACTGAAGCTAAGCTAAGATTCTAGGGCAGGGTTTGCTAAGAATACTCAGAAGTGTTTCAGCTGTAGAGAGGGGAATTTAGGCCAAGGGGATGATCTGATCCCAGGATCTAGAATACACAAGAGGCAGAGAAGAGATCAACACAAGGATAACGCAGAGGAAGGCAACAGCAACAGGGACAACGTAATTTTCAGGAAACCCTTCAGGGGTTACGAAGAGACCTTTAGGGGCAGCGTAGTGACTGCGTCACCCATTCCGGGGTAACGCAGTCCTTTCTGGAGCAACGCTAAGGGTTTGGAGGCCATCCAAGGCTGACGCAGAGGCTTTCAGGGGCTTCAGAGGCTGACGCAGTGCATTTTAGGGACATCGCTGGGGTTTCTAGGCCCTAATCTTGGCTGAGTTTTGTAAATCCCATTTGAGGGTGTGGATCAATCATTATTTTGGCCCTAGATCAGCCAGTGAGCTGTAGATCTAGTGTTTTTTCTATCGGGTTTTCCAGATCTGGAACCCAGAGTTGTGTATTTAGAAATATTCTTAATAATAGAACTCTGCAATAGCCAGAAACCGGTTTTCCTACCTTGGGTTTTTTCGGGGACTATTTGTCTAGAAATAACTATGTCAATGTGTGCATGTGCTTATTCTAGATCTGAATTGGTAGAGATCTGTTATGTGTTTTGCTTCGATGTTAACTTGAATTTATTCAGTTGATAACTTATCTAAGTAGGAGGAGCTTAACCGAATTAACAGTAATAATTTCTGCATAAGATATAAGATTCAAAAATTTCTACAGGTGCATCTGCAATCCATGGGCCGATTTAGCAACTAGTACAAGATTATCATATAGAAGAAGATTTATCACAAACTCCCCCAATCAAACACCATCCCCACCTTGCAAATTTAGCCACTCTTCCAATTTGTCAATATATAAACCAAAAAGGGTAGGGGATAAAGAGCAACCTTGCTTAACTCCGATGTCACTTCTAAAACTTTCTGAAATGCCTGCTGAAGTTCTAATTTTGTCTTTCACCTCTTCATAAAGCCTATGGACATCAACTCTATATTGTGAAAGTTTCAAAATAGAAACCCTACTACAGTGTCTTTGTCTACTTCGCCTACTTGTTTAATTAATTAACAAGTTATTTAACTGAAGTATTCAGAAAAAATATTAAAGCAAATACAAATTGCAACCTACACATATACAGATCATTTACTGAACATCACACACATATGACAAAATTACATAGATTTTTCGAACAAATGTCCTCGGAAAAACCCAATGCGGGAAAACCGGTGCAATAGCTCTAGAGGGTTTTATTATTATGCAGAATCTGAATACAAAATTCTGGGTACCAGAAGTAGTTTGCCCGACAGAGAAATTACACTACAGCTGTACCTTTCACTCGGAGACAAAAAATATGGTTGATCCAACCCTCTGCGGGGAATTACAAATTCGAGCACATATCTGGCCCAATGGAACCCCAAAGCTGCCTCTTCAGCCTCTGTGTCAGCCTCTACTGGCCAGCATACCTACTATGCCACCCTGACTGGTGTTGCGCAACCTCTGCGTTGCCTTGGCTGGGCTTGTGTCACCCTGGCTAGGTCTCTGTTGCCCCTGCGCTACCTTGGCTGGGCCTGCGTCTCTTTGGCTGGTCTTTGTGCTGCCTGGTACAATGCCGCCTCTCAGCTGTTGTATTCTCGGCCTCGGATCAGATCACCCCTGGCCGATCTCTACCCCTCACTGCACTGCAAACTCACTTCGAATTCCTCAGCAAACCTCGCCCCAGAAATTTGAATTAGCTTCAGTGCTTCTGCAATGTGTGTGTGTTCTCCAACTGACCCCAAGCACTTCGTTTATACTTTTCTCGTTGGCAAACTAACGACCGTGATCTAATCTCTAATCGACGACTCAGATAAAAAGAATGCTTGATCCACGTCACTTAGAACATTTCATCACACTTGTAAATTAATTTACTTTAATTTTTTAATTTCCCTAAGTTAGACTTAGGGTCCCCATTAAAAAATTTAATTATTTGAATAACTTTTACACCAGATGAAATTTCTCCAAACGCTTTCTGGGTCTTGGAGATATCGTGTGTTACAACCCCTTCACAAAGTTTTGGAGCTAGAGCACACCTGATGCTACCCCGAAATCTCAACATATATTGTGAAGGAATTTCAAGTTCTTCCATTCTACGCCACAACTTTGTTGATATTTTGGGGTGTTGGGGTAGCATCGGATGTGCTCTAGCTCCCAAAATTTATGGAGGAGCTAGAGTACATGAGATCTCCAAGACCCAGAAAGCGTTTAGAAGAATTCCATCAAGTTTAAGTTTTATTCATATAATTAATCTTTTTATTTAAGGACCTTAAGTGTAACTTAGGAAATTAAAAGATTAAAGTGAATTAAATTAAACATGTGATGAGAATGACTTAAGTGACGCGCATCAAACAACTTCTAATCTTAGCCGTCGATTAGAGATTAGATTACGACTGTTGATGTTTCAACGAGAAAAGTATAAGAGAAGGGCTTGGGGTCACTGTTGGAGAACACACATACACATTGGCAGAGCACTGGAGCTAAGTTGAGATTCTAGGGCGTGGTTTGCTAAGAATTTTAGAAGTGTTTCAGCTGTAGCGAGGGGCAGTATTGGCGAGGGGGATGGTCTAGTCCCAAGCGAAGAGTACAACGAGGATAGAGAAGGAGCATTCCAGAGCAGTGCAGAGGCAGCAGCTACGCAGTCCAGCCAAGAGCC
This sequence comes from Pinus albicaulis, assembly GCA_034641835.2. Taxonomy (NCBI): domain Eukaryota; kingdom Viridiplantae; phylum Streptophyta; class Pinopsida; order Pinales; family Pinaceae; genus Pinus; species Pinus albicaulis. Next base: position 1,953,490,284 of record CM076578.1, on the reverse strand, counting down.
CAACAGAGGGAGCAGGAGCCAAGGAAGGCTGACGCAGGTCTAGTTAGGGCAGCGCAGGGACAACGTAACCCCTTCGAGGGTGACGTAGGCCCTTCCTGAGCAGTGCATAGGCTGACGCAGGCCAAGAAGGCTGACACAGAGGGCTTCAGAGCAACACTGGGGTTTCTAGAGGTCGGAAAGGGGCTGAGTTCTGTAAATCCTGTTTGAGGGTGTGAATTAGTCATATTTTCTTGTCTTCGGGACAGAGGTATTGCTGCCAATATTTCTTTGTCGGGTTAACCAGTTTTGGTGCCCAAGATTGTTGTACTTAGAATCTGCATAATAATAAAAACCCTCCAGAAGCTAGCAGCACCGGTTTCCCACATTGGGTTTTTTCGGGGACAGTTGTCCAGAAAATCATTGTGTCACTTTCTCTATGAGCATGCTATTCAGTGTTTGATCTGTATGTGTAGGCTGATAACTGTATTTACTTTGATGTTAATTCTGAATAATTTGATTAATAACTTATGTAAGTAGGAGAAGTAAATCAAGATTTAATAGTAGGGTTTCCGAAGTTTAAGAAATTTTCACAAACTTTTCTCTAGAGACCGTGTCAAATGTCGTTTTGAAGTCAACAAAGCAGCAAAATACTTCTTCTTTGCCCCCCAAAACTTTTCAACAATGTGTCTCAACGTGATACCATGATCTACTGTAGAATGCTTCGGCCTAAAACCCGCTTGCCCTTTTACCCTTTTTTCTTTTACTTTTGCCCACTTACTGATTTTATTTTCTACCATGCCGCTGAAAAGCTTTGCAAACAAAGGATTGATTATAATGGTTCTATAGTTGGAACAATTATTAATGTCTCCCCTTTTAAAAAGGGGTATTGCTAGACTAGTTTTCCAATCCCTTGGGAATCCTTGCTGAATGACGTTGTTGAATATTTCCATGATGTGCGGTGCCAAAATGTTCAATCCCCACTTTAGATATTTTTCTTGAAGTTCAGCCAAGTCCTTTGCCTTCCCTGTTTTCAACTTTTTTAATTCCTGCCTCCAACTCCTGTATTGTGAAAAGCTTTGTAGTGTGTTGATCCTGGGAGGAGGCTCAACCTCTAATTCTTTTTCATATAGTTATCTTGCATAGTCAAACCACTGATTGACTGTAATATTATTTTCAAATTGCTTCTTCCTTGGTTGAAGTTCTTGCCAAAAAGAGTTTTGGGTTATTCTTGCCTAGATATATATTAACTCTTCTCGCCTTGTTTGCATTTACTCATATTTTTTCTTTTTTAAAATCTGCTTATATAACTTTACATTCATCTTCCCCTCTCCTTCCTTTTTCAAGGTTCTCCTTACCATTTTGCATTCCTCATCGAACCACACATTCACAGGAAAACAATTTGATTCTAATTTCCTATTTTTTTCTCTTTTGCACTTCTCAAGTGCACCCTGGATTATATTTGTTAACTCATGGCTGTTGAGGCTTGGGGGACCAATTTTCTCCTTCTGAATTGATCTCTCCTACATTGTTTTGAAGATAGTAAAATTTTCTTGTGTTAGAAGAATTTTTCCCCTTGATGCTGATATGTGTTGTTTTTAATCTAGCTGAAAACATTGTATGCAACATGGGCATAGATACTGGCTCACTAAGATAGCATGAATGTTGATGTAGTATAAATGCTTATTAAGATATATCTCAAATCTTCTCGCCTTGTTTGCATTTACTCGTATTTTTTCTTTTTTAAAATCTGCTTATATAACTTTACATTCATCTTCCCCTCTCCTTCCTTTTTCAAGGTTCTCCTTACCATTTTGCATTCCTCATCGAACCACACATTCACAGGAAAACAATTTGATTCTGATTTCCTACTTTTTTCTCTTTTGCACTTCTCAAGTGCACCCTGGATTATATTTGTTAACTCATGGCTATTGAGGCTTGGGGGACCAATTTTCTCCTTCTGAATTGATCTCTCCTACATTGTTTTGAAGATAGTAAAATTTTCTTGTGTTAGAAGAATTTTGCCCCTTGATGCTGATATGTGTTGTTTTTAATCTAGCTGAAAACATTGTATGCAACATGGGCATAGATACTGGCTCACTAAGATAGCATGAATGTTGATGCAGTATAAATGCTTATTGTTTCATCAGAATTTAGACTATAACTTGTTTGTCTAATAACCTTGCAGAAAATGAGAGAACATTCGATTTTGAGTCGGGAACATCTGCAGGTCAACTTAGAGATACAATGCAACAAATTGACACTCTTGATGCTGGCAAAGGTAATTCATCTTATTCTTTATGAATTGATTGATATACACTGGAGAATATTTGGCAAACAAAACAGGTATTTTCGTAAATGTCGCTGAAAAATGTGCATAGTATGTTTGATAGTTATGCATGCTAAATCTAATTGGGAGTTATTCGAGGTTAACCGTAAGCAACATTAAAGGGTATTAATTAAATCGGGTGCGGATCTTCTAGATAAAGGCATGGATCGAGTTCTAGATAATCTGAGCCATTGATTAAGATCTAATCTTGGCTGTTGATGCCTCAACGAGAGATTATAAGAAGAAACTCCATGGGAACTTGGAGAACACACCAGAGTAGATACTTAGTTGACCAAGCATATTGATTTTCTCAGTGGCTGAAGTTCGAAAAGTGAAAATCTAATAAGAGGGTGAGTTGCATGTGGGAGATAGAGGGCATAAACAATAGTTCAAGAGTGCAGGAAGAGTTTCGGAAAGGGCAACGTAGAGGAGGGATGCAATTCAACAGGAACTGCAAAGAGGATGATGTAGTGAGGGCGGCGTAAGGGCAGAAGGTCCTCTTCATGGTCAAGAAAATGCTATGGAGTGAGAAAAATTCATCATTAAATTTTTCTCAGTGTTTCTTCCTCCAGTTTTGCTATCTGGTATTTTGTACATGAATTATTGCTGAAGAATTAATAAAGAAACCCTCATCTGCTGCACCGGTTTTCCCACATTGGGTTTTTCTGGGGACAATTGTCCAAAAATAATTGTGTTAATGTGTTTATATGTGTGCTAGTATTTTCCTCGTAGTTATTTTCCGTAGTATTTGATTTGTGATTTTCTGTAGTGTATATGAAATGAAATGAAATTTTAACATCCTCGAGACTAAAAATAGTCTATGGGACTATGAGTTCCCTATTTTTCGCCTTTTGTATTTCAGTCCTTTTCTTATTCAAATTGATGATGAACTGGCCCAACCTTTCAATAATCTCATCGCTGAAAAGACAATGCCAAGAAATCGATGCTAACATATTCCCATAACTTTCTCTGATGTCTTTGAATGCATCACATTCCAGAATGAAATGTTTTTCCAATTCCACTGCCCCAGAAGTGCAAAATGTACACACTTGTTGTTCCCAAGATTCTTTAGGCCTTTTCCACCGTCCTGTTTCACACCAAAGATGATGCGAGTTGGTTCTTAATTGAGCAATAAGAATCGTTGCCCTACACGGAATGTTAGCTCCAACATACTCTTTTTGTTGGAGATCATACGTAGGGTTGAATTCTTCAATGTAGTACTTCTTCTTTCTACCCAACTCTTTTCCCCATGCCTGTTTACGAAACTTCTCCATAACAAAATTCTTTAGCTCCTTGCTATTTGTGGGACAAGCATTGAGGTAGATATTCCATTTTTGCATCCATGTGTAGTTTTGTCTCATCCATGTTTTCTTTCTTTCACTCGTGCCTTCCTAAAAGATAACATTAGGCCATCTACCTACTCCCATTTGCTCAATTCTTTTTATATATCTTATGAGCCACACCATAGCAATTATTTCGATGGGAGTTGCTCTTGTTTCACTCAACATTATCTCATAAGGTACCGAACTTTTTATTTTGAACTTGCTCATGATCAAGTATTTTTGGATTTTCTCAGTTTGCTTCCATTTTGAGGCAGGGGTGCTGCTAGCCCACAATTCACACCCATATAGCATCACTGGACAAACTAGGAGTCCAAAAAGCACTTTAATAGTTTTCCAATCCCATAACTCTGCCTCTCTACATCTGTTTTGAAGAGCATATAATGCTTTCCACCCTCCTAAGATTCTCTTCTTTCTGCAGTCCTCCCAATTAAGTTTGTTGTTGAAATCGATCTCGAGGTATTTGTACTCATTTACTTCTTCAAGAATGTTGCCTTCAAAGAAGAACGTATGTTGACTCTGCTTTGTTTTATTAGAGAAAATCATTATCTTGGTCTTGCTAATATTGACTTGCATCCCCACTGCTCTACAAAAATGCTCAAGGGCATATAGGTGGATCTGCAATCCATGGGCTGATTTAGAAATTAATACAAGATCATCAACATATAAAAGAAGCTTTATCACAAACTCCCCCAACCGAACACCATCCCCACCTTGCAAGTTTAGCCACTCTTCCAGTTTATCAATATATAAACCAAAAAGAGTAAGGGATAGAGGGCAACCTTACTTGACTCCAATGTCACTTCTAAAGCTTTCTGAAATACTTGCTGTGGTTCTAATTTTGACTTTCACATCTTCATAAAGTCTATGGACAACAACTCTATAATGCAAAGGAATTTCAAGTTCTTCCATTCTACGCCACAACTTATCTCTAGGGACCGTGTCAAATGCCTTTTTGAAGTCAACAAAACAACAAGATACTTCTTCTTTATCCTCCCAAACCTTTTCAATAATGTGTCTCAACGTGATGCTGTGATCCACTGTAGAATTCTTCGGCCTAAAACCCGCTTGTCCTTTTGCCCTCTTTTCTTTTACTTCTGCCCACTTACTGATTCTATTTTCTACCATGCTGGAGAAAAGCTTTGCAAACAAAGGATTGATCATAATGGTTTTATAATTGGACGGATTATTAATGTCTCCACTTTTAAAAAGAGGTATTGTTAGGCTAGTTGTCCAGTCTCTTGGGAATCCTTGTTGAATGATGTTGTTGAATATTTCCATGATGTGTGGTGCAAGAGTGTTCCTTCCCCATTTTAGATACTCTGCTTGCAGTTCAACCAAGTCTTTTGCCTTTCCTGTTTTCAGCTTTTTAATTCCAATCTCCACCTCCTGTAATGTGAAGAGCTTTGTAGTTGTGTTGAGCCCCGGGGGAGGCTCAACCTTTGATTCTTTTTCATAGAGTTGTCTTGCATATTCAAACCATTGATTAGCTGTAATATTATTTTCGATTTGCTTCTTCCTTGGTTGAAGTTCATGCCAGAAAAGTTCTGGGTTATTCTTGCCTAGATATATTAACTCTTCTCGCCTTGTTTGCATGAACTCATCTTTTTTCCTTTTTAGTATCTGCTTATATAACTTTACATTCATCTTCTCCTTGCTATTTTGCATTCTTCATCAAACCAAACATTTACAGGAAAAAAATTTGATTCTGATTTCCTATTTTTTGCTCTTTTGCACTTCTCAAGTGCCCTTTGCATTATATTTGTCAACTCATGACTGTTGAAGCTTTGGAAATTAGTTTTCTCTTTCTGAATTAATCTCTCTAGCATTGTCTTGAAGATAGTACAATTTTCTTGTGTTAGAAGAATTTTGCCCCTTGGTAGTGATTGCCGAGAGCATTGTTTTTTTCTCTTATGCTATCTTTCTTCTACCCATGTTAACTTCATATAAATTGGGTTATGGTCTGATTTTAAGTCCCAATTGTGCTCTCCAATCTTAACTTCACCTATATTTTCTATCAAGCTTTGTGAACAAATCACATAATCAACGATACTTGCTCCATTGTATGTGTTGCAAGTGAAGTTCCCAGACCTTTTCCATCTGTCCAAACCATTGCAAATAATCAAGTTGAAAGCCCCACACAGTGTAAGCAATTCCTTTCCAAAATGATTGCTAACTTTGTCATTTTCTGAACATCTCACCCATTGGGGATTCTCCTCTTCAGTGAGCCATAGATAACTGCAAATAATTTGTTTAAGTAATTTTAACAAATAGAAAAAATATTATTAGTTGTTGCAGTAGGATTCAGGGTCTCTGAATTTTCACAGGGGTAGGGGGGAATATTGGGAAAAACATAATATTATACAATTTTTTTCCCAATATTCCCCCCACACCAACCCTCATAAACTACATTTAGAAACACAAATATTATAATATTATGTTTTCCCTAATATTTCCTATGAATTTCCAATATTCCTCTCACCCCCACATGAACAATATTGAACAATATTGGGAAAAACTTAATATTATAATATTATGTTTCCCTAATATTTCCCCCAATTCCAAATATTTGCCCTCATCCTGCCATCATATGAAACTATATTGTGAAAAACATAATATGTTATAAACATTATGTTATTCTAGGTATTTGCCCCCACCCTGCCCTAATATTATGTTTTTCTCAATATTTTCACCCACTCTTGCCCTTATATGAAACTAATACTATGTTTTTTATGATGTTCCCCAATCTTAATATTATAATATTATGTTTTTCTCAATATTTGTTGCTACTTCACCTCTATATGAAATTTTATTGAGAAAGACATAATTTTATAATGATATGTTTTTTCCAATTTTCCTCCCTTTCCTATGAGAGTTATATTGAGAAAAACACAATATTATATCATAGTGAGAATAAGAGAAATATAGGGAAAAATTTAATAACATAATACCATCATTTCTCTCACATCAATAAAATTATTTATCTTATCTTATCTAATTACTTTACTCCTATGCTACATAAGCTAATTAGAAGCGTTCCAGAAGTAATTAAAAGAAGGGAGCAAACCAATTCTAATATAAAGGTAACAAATGATAGTAACTAGGTTGTTAACACAAACACATACCTAAATTAACACAATCTTTTTTCCTAGGAGTTGTATTACAAAGCACTCTAGGATGGAAATGCTTTTTGACAACTCATAGCATGGATGGAAATGCTTTTTGACAATTTACAACATAGAAACTGCTTGCACTTAACGTTAAGAGCAGTGTTGTGAAAATCACGATTTAATTGCGAGTTTTTCCTTGAAACGAATAAATTGGTCAATTACATCGGCTATTTTTGCATTTTGAAAAAATCACAATTTTCTCTTTTGAGACCCTCTCCAAGCGTTCCTGAAGTAATTAAAAGAAGGGAGCAAACCAATTCTAATATAAAGGTAACAGATGATAGTAACTAGGTTGTTAACACAAAAATGATGGTAGAAACACATACCTAAATTAACACAATCTCTTTTCCTAGGAGTTAGTATTACAAAGCACTCTACGATGGATATGCTTTTTGACAATTCACAGCATAGAAACTGCTTGCACTTAACGTTAAGAGCAGTGTTGTGAAAATCCCGATTTAATTGCGAGTTTTTCCTTGAAACGAATAAATTGGTCAATTACATCAGCTATTTTTTCATTTTGAAAAAATCACAATTTTTTCTCTTTCGAGATGCTCTCCAATTTAATCCCGAACGCCATTATTGCAACATTGGTTAAGAGTACTCCACAAAAGTATAGAGCACCCCGTCACTTTACTCATTAATACACGAGGATAGCGAAAATATCTTAACAGCAAACCATAAACCACAGGCATTTGGAAACTAATCATTAGACATTTTAATAGAATCAAATATTTCAATGACATGAACATCAAAAATATAAGTGTGTCAAACGTGTGATTTGACAGTCAAGTTCTGGCACGTTCCTCACATATATTTTCGAACATCTTTTCATCAGACATTATGGATTTATTTGTCCATATGCCTATAATGTTCCATGCTCATGGGTTGTGTGTACATTTGGTCTATTATAGCATTTATCTCTTTCTTCCGTTAAGTTAAGCTGGAATTATTTTATCGCATACGTACATGTTTATATTTACGTTGATTAAATTTCAATGGGTTTAGTTGTTAAATATATGTTTGTATTTACCTTGATTAAATCTCAATGGATGTAGTTATTAAATATCCTAGGTGCTGTCCTGGTGTGTTGTTAAACCTTTGCTTTTGCAAGTTCCATTGGACTGCCTCTTGTCAATGAAAGACGTTTCCCCTTTGTATTTTGTCATATAAACTCTTCTTTCTGATGTTATGCTTATTTAGTGAATTAACGCATTTGACAGAGTAGAATGCATAAATCTTGAAATTTTGCAAATGCAATTAATTCATTCGTTATGAGGGGAACCTAGTTAAATTTAGGAATCGTTAATTACTGGCCATTTAATGCGTTTTCCCAAGATGTTTGATTCTTGAGTGGTGATGCAAACCTATATTGTGTAAAAGCTTGCCCAATAATAGCTTTGCTTGTTCTTAACTTGGCATAAGCGATAATTGCACTGTGGCTTGACTGTCCTGACATTATGCTGGTATATTCTTGCAAGTGAGCACTTCATGTCATCCGTTGGCTTAATTTTTGTTTAATAAGCATTCATTTTGATATATATATATCCCTTTCTTCCGTTAAGTTAAGCTGGAATTATTTTATCGCATGCGTACATGTTTATATTTACCTTGATTAAATTTCAATGGGTTTAGTTGTTAAATATATGTTTATATTTACCTTGATTAAATCTCAATGGATGTAGTTATTAAATATGCTAGGTGCTGTCCTGGTGTGTTGTTAAACCTTTGCTTTTGCAAGTTCCATTGGACTGCCTCTTGTCAATGACAGACGTTTCTCCTTCGTATTTTATCATATAAACTCTTCTTTCTGATGTTATGCTTATTTAGTGAACTAACGCATTTGACAGAGTAGAATGCACAAATCTTGAAATTTTGCAAATACGATTAATTCATTCGTTATGAGGGGAACCTAGTTAAATTTAGGAATCGTTAATTACTGGCCATTTAATGCGCTTTCCCAAGATGTTTGATTCTTGAGTGCTGATGCAAACCTATATTGTGTAAAAGCTTGCCCAATAATTGCTCTGCTTGTTCTTAACTTGGCATGAGCGATAATTGCACTGTGGCTTGACTGTCCTGACATTATGCTGGTATATTCTTGCAAGTTAACACTTCATGTTATCCGTTGGCTTAATTTTTGTTTAATAAGCATTCATTTTGATATATATATATATATATAAACCTTCAGTAGATGGAAAACCCAGAATCGAAGTCATGTTATTTCGGCCCGAAGGCTCATTTCATAAAGAAAGCCCAAAGTCTGCCCAGAGGCTTTTACATCATATTGTTTTTGGTGAAAAAGCTTTACATAATGTTGTAGAACTCCGGCTGAGGCTGCATGAGCACCTCACTTTTACCAATTTAGCAAGCTACCGTTGACTAATTGTGATGATGTCTATCTATCTATTTATTCCCCATACCAAAATATGATATGTGTTTGCGGTAGGTAGCGGAAATGCTGGATATGTGTTGTTGTTAATCCAGCTGAAAACATTGTATACAACTTCATCCGAATTTACTGTAACTTGTCTGTCTAATAACCTTGCAGAAAATGAGAAAACATTCGATTTTGAATCGGGAACATCTCCAGGTCAACTTAGAGATACAACGCAACAAACTGACATTCTTGATGCTGGCAAAGGTAATTCATCTTATTCTTTATGAATTGACTGATCTACACTGGAAGAGTATTTGGCAAACAAAACGGGTACTGTCGTAAATGTCACTGTAAAATGTGCATAGTGTGTTTGACAGCTCTGTATGATAGATCTAATTGGGAGTTATTCGAGGTTAACCGTAAGCAACATGAAATTGTAGAAAAGGAAAGAAGGCATAGTGCTCAAACATCTAGCAATTCCAGCCACGAGATTCCGGCAGATCAGGTGGTTACTAAACCAGAATGATATTGTTTTGTTGAGATTCAAGGCCTTTCTTGTTTTACTGGTTTTCTTACTTCTGAACTTATGTGCATTTTTTGCTTTTATATTCTTTGCGTCTTTTAGTTACGGATTGTTGGAAACCCTTTTTATACGAGGTTCTGGGGTGCATATATATATATATATATATATATATATATATATATATGTTTGTGAAAAATGTGATGGAAAGTTATTCTTATTTTATGATTACCTTCATGCTTGCTGTGCACACTGCACTCTGTTCCAGGGCGAATCGGAATGTTTGGGAACACATGTTTATGGAGATGAGTGCGAAAACTCAGAAGGTGACAAAGGGGCGTGCAGGTCAGAGGGTGGTCCTACAAAGTCAAATCAGGATAAGGGTGGGGAGATCTGTTTTGGGATTGATCACTTTAGCCCTGGAGATGCATCTGGCCATTCAGAAGCACATATTAATGTTGGAGAGACTTCAAAAGTAAAAAGAGGAAGAGGTAGATTGTTTTCATTTAGCCTTACATGGTCTTTTGCACCGTAAGCTTATAACTTTTCTCATAATTTTGTCATTACTTGCATTTAAGAGACGTTTCAAGGATTCAATATTTAATTTAATTTAATTTGTTTTAAATTAAATATTAATGTTAATTAGTGGACAAAGTTGGCCGACATGATTGCAGAAGGCACAAAGATAATTGAACAGTAGAAGGACTAAAGTATTTCCGAGAGAACTACAGCAATAAAAATAAATGAGTATATATCGACTAATGAAACAACTCCAAGGAAGCAAAAGCAGGTTTGATAAATAGGATGAGATTTAATTAATGTCCAATGAATGGCCTCACTAAGTATGTCAATGGGATTCAAAAAGTATACCCAATGTAAATAAATGGATGCAGTGCAAAAGCAGCTCCTACTACTCTATCAGAAAGAGAGGAATATCCAAGTATCTATTTGAAAGAAGTACAAAAGTACATAAAAAATATAAAAGACAAAGCTATGACAAGTACAAAAAGAGATTGTCAAGGAGCCTAGAACTACAGGCTTGAGCCAAGTGAGGGAGGGAGAAAGAGGCTCTGATGTCGAGCCATCAATTACCATGAAGGGGCATGTTGCCTCAAACTCTAGCAGATCTTGTAGAGGGTAACTTACAAGGAAAAACTAGACTAAAGGACAACATTGAAATGTGGCCCACTATCACCACGACCACTACCTCTTGCTCATTATGGACTTTCACCAATGAGAGACTCCACTTTAGATAAGTCACCTATGAGAGATATGTTATGTTCAAGGATCAAGGTGACGAGAGAGGCTTATAGAGGATGGCTCTTCTTAAGTACAAAGCTTAATCAAGCGAAGGAAGGAAACTCACATCCTCTAATAAGGCCTTATTAGGGCACAATTGATCTAGGGATTAGGAGATAGCAAGCCAAATGGACTAGCCTAGAACCAAAAGACCAAGAAAAGGTTTCCAACGATGAATATCAACAATCAAATGGAACAAGAAACCTTCAATAACCCCCCAAGTTGAAGCCTAGGAGTAACTAGGGCTCCTAAGGCAAAATTTACCTATGGCAAGAGAATTTAGCCTTAGAGTGGATGAATTGGCCACTAAAGAGAATTGATTTGAGGTAATTAAGTCTCCCCTCAATGTTGAATCCTTCCACAAGCCAATATTCCGCTTTGAGGTCAACTCACATCCTAGCCCTAGCTAGTAGCTTGACCTTAATAGGGCTGAAATCAGAAATAGGAAAGCGAAATGAGTTTGGGGATGAATTTATAAGTGATCACCAAAATGACAAGGCGAGTGCCTAGTCCTTAGGATTATGGAGGTGAAAGCTTTTCTAAATCTTGGTAAGGAGTATGGGAATTTCGATGCCCTAGCTCAAAACGCTAGATATTATTTTTGTGAGGGATCAAGGTCACTTAGCTGAGCTATTCCAAAGATTCACCAAGGGGATTGCGATTCGCATGTCATGTTGGAAATAGTGAGAGGGGGGTGAATCAATATTTCTCTTCAATTAGTTAATTTAACCTCACAGAGCATTGATTATCATTAGCATTAGATTAAAACATAAGTTAGCGTCACATCACATGAATAGATAACAACATCCAAGATAGTGGACACAAGATTTTTAGGTGGAAACCCTTCCAGAGAATAACCACCAAACGCTTCTTAATATAGGTCTTTAAAGTTTACTTCAATAGGAAGCTCCAATTTCCAAATTTATCAGCTCCAATTGAAAGGATGCTCCAACACCATGGTTTACAAGTTCCAAATGGAAGGACGCTCCAATGCCCTAGTTTACCAGCTCCAATTGGAAGGAATTTCCATAGCCCTAGTTTATAGGCTCCAAACTGAAGGAAGCTCCAATTCCCTGATTTACCAACTCTGATTGGAAGGACGCTCCAACGCCTTGGTTTATAGGCTCCAACTTGCAGGAAGCTCTAACTCCCTGATTTACCAACTTTGATTGGAAGAACACTCCAATGCCTTGCATAGGCTTCAACTTGCCCTAGCATAACCCTACTGCCTTGAAGTGTTCTCAAGCTCCAACCTGAAGGAGACTCCACTCTCCTTCCTTGCACCACCTTGCCACCCTATTATGCGAGCAGACCATGTTTAAAGTTTTTCAGACTGGATCCACCTATACTCACTATCAATACAAAACAAATTGCAATACAATCTCTGCTCAATCAAATCTACTTTTGTGCATCAAACCCTAGCTTCATAAAACTTAATTAATTTCTACTCAAGCTACATCAACCTGTCATTCTGATTCATCAAGTAAGTTAGAAGCACTAAAAACTTTCACTTATTAATTCAACATCATACTTTTACTTGTTAAACCAACACATATCTCTGATCACAACACTTAAAGGCAACAATACAAACATACTCTAACATTCTGTCAATTAACAAAGTCAACTAATTACGCTACTTGGTGTCACACATCAAGCCTCAACAACGTCACTGTAGTAGACCCACGTATATCTACTCTTCATCATTTCAAACAACACTTATGAACCTTTGTTGTACTTATCAATGAAGGCTCTCTTAAGCCCTAGATTCCAACAACTTAGTATCTGAAGAGTCAACTACACAAGCTAGCAATATCATTTCTATCCTTGCCACACATTATCAAGCTCAGTCAATACCCATTTACAAAATATTCAATGGAATCCTTTCTACAAATGTACACTTCAGATTTGCAATGAAGAGTCAATCTTGTCAACCTTCAAAACCTCTCAACGATTCTGGTGAGAACTGTTCATACCTCTATTGATGTCTTGATAAACATGGATCAGAACATCTTCTCTGGTAGCAATACTCTACTTCTGCACCATCTCTTGTCATGCTGCTGAAGTCTGGCTAATGCTGCCCACCAACTATTGCACAACTCTAATACGCATTGCATCTATGCTGCTGCTGACCCTGCTGAATTGCCACCAACACTACAACTATGTTTTATCTGCTGCTACTACAACTGCAACATCTACAAAAGAAAAACATCCAAAATACTGAACCCACTATGTTTAGTACATAGTTTTAAAAAACGGAATTGGTCAGATACCAGGCCGAGGGTTGACTCCGACTCGGACTCCGAATCGATAATGACTCGGTCGACTCGGTTTTTGTAAAAAATACATTAAATATTAATTTTTTTTGTACAAAAACATAAATTTAAAGATTTTTATTCATGTTTCCAAACACAAAGCATTACAATATAGATAAGTCACAAAAGACAACATATGATCAAAGTAGGCTCATGAATATATCCATTATATCAAAATTGCACCTAGTGCACTGTCCAATACAGGATGATGATATAGAGATCAATAACAAAAAACATAACCAATGTCACTAACATCATGTCATCAAGGTACATAGAGGGATTGGTGCTCTTGATTAAATACGTGTTCCATACCCTAATACATGACACAATTCGATGGAAACATTGCAATAACCCAATCCTGAAATCTTGAAAAACTGATAAGTCTGCTGGATTTTGAATGAGATCTAAAATTCTACTTTCTCCATATGAAATCCAATGAGGTTGGAACCACTCTCAAACATCCTGAGTCATTTCATGGTAATGTTAAAAATTTAAGTAACTTTTACTTTAAGAATTTAACACTACCATGAAGCTGCTCCAAAAACCAACTCCACAACTCTTTAGAAAACCCTCACAAATGCTCAAGAAAATTGAATGAGAAAGATGTGAGGTATTGAGAGGGGTTGGGTTAGTTAAATAGGATGGGGAGGGGTTAGAAAACCTAAAAAAAACCTAACAGCAGAATTAATTTGAGTTTTAAGTTTGTTTTTTTCAATTTTGGGCCAAGCCAATTTTGGTTAGTAGGCGAGTTAACTGAACCGGAGCCTAGTCGGCAGAGTTTGTTCTCGGCCGTTAGTCAAAAAAATCGGCACCATTAACAATAAATGAAGCCAATGGGTTTACCTGTCTCACAGTCGGGCCGGTGAGCCCCGCTGACTCGGTCGACGAACTACAGTCAGATAGATGGTGGTTTAAAACTATGGTTTAGTATGATGCATCTGTCATCCGAGCCCTGGCTGCTTGATCCAGGAGGATCTGTCAGGTACAATTACAAGTGGCATGAGGAATGGGTCAAGATTCAAAGTGGTCGGATTGCTCTTGAACTAGGCTCAGATTGAAGTACTCGTCACCCTGATTCCAATGGTGCGAATGGATTTCCAATCTGTTCCAGTATGGAGAAGTTAGAGCAAGTCAAAGTTTTGGTCAAAGTGGGGCAATGGCCAGGTTTAAGTATCCTACAATTTCACCATCAACTGGCTGGGAACCTAGCATCCAAGAAGCAGGTGAATTCATGGGATGGTTAATGTTGTATCTTAAGAGACAATTCGTTGGCTGTGGAAAGGAATCAATGCTTATGACATTTTTAAAAAATGTGTCATAGAAGTAATTATATCAGGTGGTCTTCGTTCAATCCCTACGTAGACTAATTCTTTAAAACCCTTAATAATCTGGTATAATGAAAGACTCTACAATGCCATTAATTGCTGATATTTGAATGGAAAAGAAGAATTGTAGAAGAAACTCAAAATGATATGCTGTAACACAAAATCTATCACTTTAAATTTTAGAATGAATTTATGGAGAGAGAGGAAACTCAAAATAATATGCTGTAAACACAAAATCTATTACTTTTAAGTTCTAGAGAGAATTTGTGAAGGGAGAGGAGTTGGAGTGAAGGAGCGCAAATTAAGGTTATTTAAATCTTTCTCACAGATGTAATTAAGAGAATGACAGCTACTTTACTTCACTTCATTCCAAGAAGAAGGAACACAAAATGGCATAGGAAAAACGAATCACCATCAACAGTTGCAGGAAACTTGATGCTTTTTTCATTAATTTTTCCAGAGGTCCAAGACTCGGAACCCCTTTTCTTTCTTTCTATCTTGCTTAAATACATCAAAAATAGTTCGTAACTACTAGAACTTCTTGAAACTACTTCGACTACTTAAACTGTTAAAACTACTTATTACATTGCAATTGAGGACATTACTATAGCTTCGATCTTAACAAACAAAGAAAACAAATTAAAACTTGAAATATTATTCTTTTTGCTGAATCTGATTTGTTGCTGATGCGTCTCCCTGAAGTGCTTATGTGTCTCCCTAACAGACTGGACATCCTTGCCCGACATTTCTTCCAGAGTTCAATATTTGTCTTTTCTACTTGCTGTCATGTCTTTTATGTTTCTGATGTGGTATTCGAACAGTTTTGCAATAATGCATCTTTGCCCGACTTGACCCAGCTGTTGCGTTTCCAACAGTGCCACCATATCCTCCTTTTGTCCTACTCTGTCTATACCTCTACGTTTCAAACAATGTTATCATGTCTCCTCTTGCCCGACTCTGGCTCTTTTGCTCGTGCCCACATCGTTCCATCTCCTCTTCTCCTTTGCTCTGCGTTGAGTCACTTGCCCAAGTCCACTGCACGCGATCACATTTCTTCATAAAACAATGCCACTGCACATAATCCTGGACTTTAAATAAATTCAAATTTTCCTTTGAAAACAATCGTGTTTGTCCCTTTATCGCATTTCACATTTCAACATTCATAACATATTCATGAGCGCCATTACTCCTGAGCTTGCGATGTGCGATAAAGGTAGCGATGATGTGGCAAGTGGAGGTGGGGCCGATCGCAAATCGCAGTCGGCGATATAAAACCTTGGCGCATTTCACATTTCAACATTCATAACATATCCATGAGCGCCATTCCTCCTGAGCTTGCAATGTGCGATGTGCGATTGGAATATATTAATTCATAGTTCTGAGCTGCATCACGTCTGACCCTTGTCGTACTTCGCATTTCGACATTCATAACATATTTATGAGTGCCATTCCTCCCGAGCTTGCGATGTGCGATTGGAATATATTAAATCATAGTTTTGAGCTGCATCGCGTCTGACCCTTGTCGTACTTCATATTTCGACATTCATAACATATTCATGAGCGCCATTCCTCCTGAGCTTGCGATATGCAATGTGCGATAAAGGTAGGGATGACATGGAAAGTGGAGGTGGGGACATCCGACTCAACCCTGGCATGTAATGTTTTGAACACATCGATCGGCCCGAATCTTGAACTGTTCTGCACGCGAATAAGCATGACTCGACCCGCCTTCACATCTCCGCACATAATATTAATAAACCAACATATAAATCAAAAATTCTTTTTTGGTATACAATTTTTTTTACATTTTCTAACATATATGCTTTTTTTTGGTGTTTTGAGAAATATTTCAAAAGTAAATGCTATTGAGCCACAACATCTGGCTCTACCTGGAGATAGTGCTTTTTTCCATGAAAGTGCTAAGAACTGCAGATTAGTGCCTTATCCATTGGGCATGGAGGCAAATATTGCTTGGTGACATATGAACAATGAGCAATCTGGTATTTACAATGGTGGAATGCTGACTTTTAATGCTCAAAATAATGCTTCAAATACTTCCCATTCACAGGTAGCTGCAGAGATTCTCCATCTAAATATTCTAGGATGAAAGTATTGTTTGATCTGGCTTATCCATTTTTCTCTTTTTCCTTCAACATCACTTTGAACCAGCACGTCCTTAACAACATAATTAGGTACATAAGCGGTTATTTGGGATTGTAACACATAAGTCCTGAAGGCTTTGAGTGCTTTGACCAATGCACACCCTGTTTCTCCAAAATGTTATATTTGAGCTCAACATCTCTGAGAACTTTGCTGAAGAATGCCACTGGCTGCTCCTTATTATCCTTATTTTTCTACAATAACACAACAACAATAGTAGTGGGAGAAGCGAATGAAAATATTTGAAATACCTTTTGATAATCAGGACTTATTAGAACAGGAGCTTCCTAGAGTGCTTCTTATTTTCTGACCGATGCTTCTCTTGCTTCTTTATCCCATCTCACTTCTGCATTTTACTTCAACATGTTAGTTATATTTCTCACAATCTCAGCATAGTTTGGTACAAATCTTCTCAGAAAGTTTATTTTTCCCAAAAATCTCTGAATATCTTTCTTGCTTCTAGGTAAAGGAATTGTTTGAATTGCTTCCACCCTTGCTGGATCAATCTTCACTCCTTTTTTTGAAACTAAGTGGCCCAATAATTTACCTTCTTCTAAGGCAAACAAAGATTTCTTGGGGTTTAGTGACAGACCAAACTTCCTGCATTTTTCAAAAGTTTTTTGCAGATGTTCCAGGTGTTCATCATCTGACCCTGAGAAAACCGTTACATGATCTAGAGATATAACCACATACTTGTCACCTACAAACGCCATGTCCATGGCCCTTTGAAAAGTCTCACCTGCATTCATAAGACCAAATGGCATTCTTGCATACATAAAAGTACCCTAAGGGGTTGTGAAAGTTGTCTTTTTTTGATCTTCCTTATCCACTGCTTGAAATTTCTGAAGATGTTCTATGCTAGATGAAAATTTACTTTAAAGTTCTAAGGCTCAATCACATGAAAGTAAGATGCAGATAGAACATACCAATAGATCGATGGAAGACAAGCCAAAACAGAAATAAAGAATGGTGGCGTTACGATGATATGCAGGATGCTTCAACCAGCAAAGTCTCCATAAAGTCAGCCAACCCAATGTGTCACACAACCCCAAGACTGCTCATAAAAAATGCTCCATCAAGATGCTGCACCAAGAAAACTCTCCATCAAGACGCTACACCAAGAAGCCCTAACCGCATCACCATGAGAAGCCCTAATCGCAACACCATTCGTGAGAGAAGAGAGTGGCTCCAAAAAATGTGTGTAAAATGAACTCCAAGTCTCTCCAATATATAGTCATTTGTGGGGGTGTGTGACACATCTCTTATGCATGTGGGATAAATCTGGCCAACCTTGCACATGTGGAATAAATTCCAAATACATGTTCTGCTCATCTGATCAAGATGACCTTTAGATCGATCTTGCACCTCTCCGAAAGAGGAATACAATAAAAATATTCGCATCGTCATCTGAGCATCACAAAATGGAGTTTGGACCTAGTTGCCCAAAATACATTCCCATCCATCAGTGCCATCCAGACATCGTGCGTCATCTCGCCGTAACTTGCTTTGCTGGCTCTTTATTTCAGAACAAAGATGAGTCACAAAGACATCACTCCCGGCTGAAAAAATCAACTTAGAGGTCCGAAACTTCTGTAGGACTCAAAGGAGTCTCATACTAACTCGAAGTTAGTTTAACTGACCTGAAGTCAGTTGGAGGTCCGAAACCTCACTTGGACTCGAAAGAGTCATATACTAACCTGAAGTTAGTTTAACTGACCCGAAGTCAGTTGGAGGTCAGAAACCTCACTTGACTTGATCCCAGATCAAGTGGTTGGACACGTGCCATCCTAGACATAGAGAGTACGACAATCTCTGATGCATCCATCGGTCTTGCTATCGGTCTCTATCCACATTTCCCACCTCATTGGCCAAATGAGAGGTACTTCCCATGAGTCTGGTACTCCATAGGTAGGATGCATACGGGGCACATATCAAAGAGAGGTAAACCAACTCAATATCATCATGGTGGGGCGGAAGCAGACCAACAAGGTTCGGCAGGCCTAACCCTGTGGTTGCTTATAGCTTCAAGAAGCTATCCCAAAGCCCCCTTGGAGCTCCCAGAGCTCATCGTCCAATAAGACCCTCCAAATAGGGTCGTTCCACGATTCCAAGATTCTCACAGAAGGTTAGGAACTTGAACTTCTCCAAGGGCTTTGTGAGAATATCCGCGACCTGCTCATCAGTTCCTATATGATCGATCCTTACAGTGCCTTGCTGTACCATATCCCGGATAAAATGGTACCTAATATCAACATGCTTGGATCGATCGTGGAACACGGGATTCTCTGACAAACGAATCCCACTCTAGTTATCACAAAGGATAACGGTGGTATCTAGCACATGCCCGAACAGCTCACTGAAGAGCTTTCACAACCAAGTAGCTTCACAACAGGCCATACACGCTACAATGTATTCAGCCTCAATGGTGCTCAAAGCCACTGACTTCTGCTTCCTGCCCGAAGTAGACACAAGTGTGAAGCAACATCCAAATGTGCTCTTGCGATCGACCACACTGCCAGCCTAATTGACATCAGTATATCCATGGAGTCTCAAACTACCGGCAGTGTATCTCAACCCATGGTCTATCGTGCCCTAGAGATATCTCAAGAGTTTCTTGGCATCAACCCAGTGAATGTTATGAGGATCAACCATGTGTTGACTCAAAGTGTTCACTGCACAACAAACGTCTAGACGGATGTTCCCTAAGAACATCATGGCCCGTACAAGTTGTCGATACTCGGTAGGATTTGCTAGCATGGGCCCAACAGCGTTTCCAGTCAACTTCTCAAAGTTGAGCTCCATCGGTGTTGACACGGACTTACAGTCCACCATAACAGAACTTTCTAGCAGTTTCACAATATATTTTCCTTGAGAAAGGAAAATCTCGCCAGGTCTCTACCAGACCTCCAAGCCTAGGAAGTAATGCATCAGTCCGAGGTCTTTCATCTCGAACACAGAAGCGAGTGCCCTCTTACAATGATGAATGAGAGGGTCAGCATTTGTCAAGAAGAGTTCGTCCGCATAGAGAACCAGAATGAGAGGCTTTTCTCTATCAACCTTGAAGTAAAGGTTCGGATCAGCATTACTTCGAGTGAAGCCCAACTTCATCAAGTAGCTATCTATCCTCTCGTACCAAGCCCTGGGGGCTTGCTGCAACCCATAGACGACTTTCTTCAACCTGCATACATGAGAGTCTCTATCTTGGACTTCGAACCCCAAAGGTTGCTCCACATACACCTCTTCCTTTATCGAACCATACAAAAAAACGATCCTCACATCCATCTGATGGAGACTCCATCCCTGTGTTGCAGGAAGGGCAATAATAGATTGGATGGTGGTATAGCAGGTCACAGGTGCAAATATATCATCATAGTATATGCCTTCTTTTTGAGAGAAGCCTCGGGCAACGAATCTTGCCTTGAACTTTTCAGCACTCCCATCAGATCCATGCTTGATCTTATAGAGCCATTTGGAGGTGACAACAACTTTGTCCTCCTGTCTCGAGACCACATCCCAGACATCATTCTTCATAATGGACTCATACTCTTCGTGCATATCATCCTTCCATACTTAATGCTTTACGACTTCTTAAATGATCCAGGCTCGGATTGTACGATGGCTGCTAGATACCCTTGGTATCTATTCGGCTTCTTGCTTTACACGGAATGCCCCCCTTTGGGGCCATATGTCTCTCGGCATCCTTGATAGAATCTCGGAGCCATGAGGGTCTTCTCTTAGTTCTTCCAGCAACGCCATTTGCTCAAGAGCATATACAATTGAGGTCTCCTCTGCAAAAGTCATTGAACTCATATGACTCACATTCGGTGCCATTATCAGTACTTAAAATCTTGATCCTCTTCTTCAAGAAATATATCCAGACGGGCAACATATAAGATAAATTAAAATGTATCAATCTCCAGACATCAGATGTCTTTGTGACACTTGAGGGAAAAAGAAAGTCCCCTTTTTATGCTTTCCTTCGTCACAAACCTGACATATGCCTTCATGATTATTTTGAATTTGGGCGTCCCAGACACCAACTTCCTTGCCTCGGAAAGGGCTTTGTAATCATGGGCTTGAATCTTACTCACCCACCATACAGCTATCATACATCCATACAGTGTCATATCACTGATTACAACGTTGCAATAATATTATCATACACATCACTATCATCTTCGTCATTATCATACTATCATACAATACTGAAGATATCAACCTTCATGGTCATATATATATTTCATATGCCACTGAAGATACCACAGATTAAGTTCATATAGACTGCCATATGTCATATAGTGAGGTCATATATACTTTTCCATAACCCACAGATTTTGTTATGGCCCTAAATACTCCAACAGTTGCCTACAAGACTGTGGCTTTTGTTGGAAATACTGAGAGTGGGGTGAATCAGTATTTCTTTTCAATAGTTAATTTTACCAGTTAAATCACTTATATTTAGAACACAAAATGAATAATGATGGAATACATACTTTTATTAATTTCTTCTTTACAATAAGTAAAGTACAATAATGATATAGGGCTCCAACCCTAGATGAAGACTCCAATCTTCCAGGTTCCAACCTGTATTGTGCCAAGCACCAACTTGGTCTTTTCAAGGCTCCAACCTTGTCAATTTGAGGCACCAACCTCTAGGGCTCCAACCCTATTGCTGGTATAGGCTCCGACCTGGTTTCTTGAGGATTCCAATCCTCTAGGGCTCCAACCCTATCTTCCAAGGCATCGACCTTGTCTCTATGAGGCTCCAACCTCTCGGGCTCCAACCTGCAACTTCACTTCCTCAAAATATGTTTGGTTATTCTTCGCGGCTCCTAATGTCTTCTTCAACAAGCCCTGTCACACTTAGTCTCCACGTTGCATCATCAGTGACCACCTTTTCTTTTTAGAAGGTGTCACCATTGCTCTTCATCGTACCCAACCAAATTCTCCAAGTCACCTTATGATAACATCAACAATGCATCATGATCTCCAATAATATCTCCAAGTTTAGTTTCAAAGTGTCTTCACAAGATGCTCCAAGGTGTTGTCAATGTGCTTCAAAAAGATGTTATCAATAATGCTTTCCCAAGCACTTTTCAAGAATTCCAAGAACTTCACTGCTCCAGGGGTCCTAATACTCCATTGTCTAAAGGCTTCCAAGGCTGCTGCACTAGTACAAGTCTCCAAATTTACTAGTCTGGGCTCCAACTATCGAATCTCCATACACTTCAATGATTTGCTCCAAGGGTGACACATAAACTAAAACTGTTTCAAAAATCTGCCTCAAAAATTAGAATCATGGGAAGCCTTCTTTGACCCTTGACCCATGCTTCCTTGGTTTAGTCTTCACCGAGACTGTAATGCCCACAAATTTGGGTTACACCGTGATCACACTACTCACAGTTCTGGGTTCCATTGACTGCACCTGCCACAAAGTATCACTGTAATGAATCATATCATTGATGAAGACTCTTTTTCACTGTTCAGAGTATCATTGCAAGAGATCCGTCCCAAAAATGATGACACAATCTGAGTTCTTCACTATCCTGTACACAGTTCAAAGAAAGGAACCGAGCCTCTGGAAAGGGAAATTTCTGCACTAGACCGAGAGACAATCTTACTGTGTTGAACGAACTAAAAAGAGGATTGTTGCACCAAACCGAGAGATCACAGGTTGCTGTAGCTATTAATCCGAGTTTTTAATGCCACTGGCCTGCAATTAGTAATAGGCCTGATCAATAAACCTTTTCACAAGTCTATCCGAGTAGCTGTAGGTTGAATGATAATCCAAACAAGGAAAATAGCCCAATGCAATTCTTTTTTATTCTCCTCGGCTTTCTTTCTGTCTTCTTCTGTTTCCGTGCCTCTGTATGTATGTTCTTCACCGAGATGATCTTCTTTTTATTTTTCTTCAACGTTTGAACTTTACCATATATTTATAGTGGTTTGCCTTGTTTCAAGAGACATGACTTTATGGAGAGCCGACATGATTAATTTGGAGCCGAACAATACAAAATACACTTTTCTTATATCATGAAAAATATATAATACAACTCCATTAATTTAGGAAGAGTTTAACATATGATAAAACTAATTTCAACGCATAAATCTCTCAGTTGGTCTAGTTGTATTGTACATGGTGATAAAATATGTATATGCTTCTTAAGTGGACATGCCAAATATTGGTCTGCCATATGGAAGATGGATCATATAAAAAAATATGCAAGAGGATCTTGTTTGCCATGTGAGTGATGTATTACACCATGCTACTTGCATAATACATTATGTTTGCCATGTAGAACATGTATGCCATGTTTGTACACCATGTTGCCTGCATTATACATTATGTTTGCCATGTAGGAACATGTATGTCATGTTTGTACACCACGCTGCGAACATTAAACATTATGTCTGCCATGTATGGTCATAGGGAACATGTTTGTCTGCATTATACAAGGGGAGACCTTTGCTGACTTAGGATCTCATCTAGGGTTTGAGAGCTTTTCATGTTTTTATTCAACAATTCAACTTCCTTTTCAAGAAAGATAATTTCTCCTTTCAACTTTTCATAATCTTCATCTTTCATAAGTAGTTGCTTCCTCATTTCTTCCATCATCCTTGTTGCTTCATGTGCTTCGATTTTAAGGGAGATGATATTTGATTTCATTATGAAGACTTCTTCATTCTCCTTTGGTTGGGGACTGTTTCCATTTCTTCTTAATCTTTAAAGCCTTCACATGTTTTCAAGCCTTGAGAAGTTTGATACCACTTAGTTTCAAATTTTCTTCATCTTTTTGCTGTCTAGTTGGCATATCAGTTTTCCCTCCTTTTTCATTTGCTGTTGTCCTTCTATGAATGCCAAAGTTTCATCACCTTTTCACTTCTTACGTTTGCTTTTTCCCTTGCTTCTTCTAGTTGAGATCTGCAGATAGACCTCTTCCTGGTATTTGACCAATCTCGCTCAGATTCGATTGCCTTTTAAGTCTTTGTCCAAGGTGTGGCTTGAAAAGTTTCTTCCTTTTTTGCTCTTTATCCAATTGATTTGTCATAGGTATGACTTCTTCATGATGCTTTCTTTTGTTTTGATGAAATTCCTCTTTAAGTTTGGCGAGCTCCTCATCTCTTTCTTGTACTTGAAGCTTGACAAAGTCAACTTTCTTCCTTGTCTTGTCTTGGTTACCATCTTGCATTTTCTTCTTAAGTTCCTCATTTTCCTTTTTCAAACTGTTATTCTCTTCCATGGAAGCGATAAGTTTATTCAGGAGATCTTCTTCAAAGTCTTCTTTGTTCTCTTCATCTTCTAGGTCTTCTTTAGCCTTGTTGTCATCTCTCTTATCTTTAGCTTCCTTGATGGATTCAGGACTTCTTTCTTGTTTTCCATCATCTTCTTGACTAGAGATCATTGTCAACACTCCTTTTGAGTGGAGATCATGAAGTTTTCCCATATGACTTTTGTTGACGAACATTATTCAAAATTGGCCTTGACAAAATTTGGTAACCCTTTCAAAATTGTCTTCATTGCTTTTGTATTGTACTCCTTGGTTTCTTCGTCCATTGTGTTATTAGTAATCACTGATTTCCAAACTTCAATTCCTTGAGTCTTCAAGAAATTTCTCATTCTTGCCTTCCATATATCAAAATTTCCATTGAAAAATGGAGCCTTTGCAAATTGATTGACTTGAATTTAGATGGTTGTGGAAGACACATCTTCAGGAGGATTGGAGACTTTCTTCCTTGGCTTTGCCATTTGTGTTCTAATGATCAACCTTCACGCTGTTAGACTTTGAGTGAAGGTACTGACTATGAAACCAATTTTTGGAAATACTGAGAGGGTGGTGAATCAATATTTCTTTTCAATTGTTAATTTTACCAGTTAAATCACTTATATTTAGAGCACAAAATGAACAATGATGGAATAGATACTTTTATTAATTTCTTCTTTACAATAAGTAAAGTACAATAATGATATAGGGCTCCAACCCTAGATGAAGACTCCAATCTTCTAGGCTCCAACCTGTATTGGGCCAAGCACCAACTTGGTCTTTTCAAGGCTCCAACCTTGTCAATTTGAGGCACCAACCTCTAGGGCTCCAACCCTATCTCTGGTACAGTCTCCGACATGGTTTCTTGAGGACGCCAATCCTCTAGGGCTCCAACCCTTCCAAGGCATCGACCTTGTCTCTATGAGGATCCAACCTCTTGGGCTCCAACCCGCAACTTCACTTCCTCAAAATATGTTTGGTTATTCTTCACGACTCCTAATGTCTTCTTCAACGAGCCCTGTCACACTTAGTCTCCACGTTGCATCATCAATGACCACATTTTCTTCTTAGAAGGTGTCACCACTGCTCTTCATCCTACCCAACCAAATTCTCCAAGTCACCTCATGATGACATCAACAATGCATCATGATCTCCAATAATATCTCCAAGTTTAGTTTCAAAGTGTCTTCACAAGATGCTCCAAGGTGTTGTCAATGTGCTTCAAAAAGATGTTATGAATAATGCTTTCCCAAGCACTTTTCAAGAATTCCAAGAACTTCACTACTCCAGGGGTCGTAATACTCCATTGTCTAAAGGCCTCCAAGGCTGCTGTACTAGTACATGCCTCCAAATTTACTTAGTCTATGCCTCCAAATTTACTTAGTCTGGGCTCCAACTATCAAATCTCCATACACTTCAATGATCTGCTCCAAGGGTGACACAAACTCAAACTGTTTGAAAAATCTGGCTCAAGAATTAGAATCACGGGATGCCTTCTTTGACCCTTGACGCATGCTTCCTTGGTTTAGTGTTCACCAAGACTATAATGCTCACAAATCTGGGTTACACCGTGATCACACTACTCACAGTTCTGGGTTCCACTGACTGCACCTGCCACAAAGTATCACTGTAATGAATCATATCATTGATGAAGACTATTTTTCACTGTTCAGAGTATCATTGCAAGAGATCCGTCCCAAAACTGATGACACAATCCGAGTTCTTCACTATCCTGTACACAGTTCAAAGAAAGGAACCGAGCCTCTGAAAAGGGAAATTTCTGCACTAGACCGAGAGACAATCTTACTGTGTTGAATGAACTAAAAAGAGGATTGCTGCACCAAACCGAGAGATCACAGGTTGCTGTAGCTGTTAATCCGAGTTTTTAATTCCACTGGTTTGCAATTCATAATAGGTTTGGTCAATAAACCTTTTCACAAGTCTGTCCGAGTAGCTGTAGCTTGAATGGTAATCCAAACAAGGAAAACAACCCAATATAATTCTTCTTTTATTCTGCTTGGATTTCTTTCTGTCTTCTTCCGTTTTCGTGCCTCTATATGTATGTTCTTCACCGAGATGATCTTCTTTTTATTTTTTTTCAACGTTTGAACTTTACGATATATTTATAGTGGTTTGCCTTGTTTCAAGAGACATGACTTTATGGAGAGCCGACATGGTTAATTTGGAGCCGAATGATACAAAATACACTTTTCTTATATCATGAAAAATATATAATACGACTCCATTATTTTATGGAGAGTTTAACATATGATGAAACTAATTTCAATGCATAAAATCTCTCAGTTGGTCTAGTTGTATTGTACGTGGTGATAAAATATGGATATGCTTCTTAAGTGGACATGCCAAATATTGGTCTGCCATATGGAAGATGGATCATATAAAAAAATATGCAAAAAGATCTTGTCTGCCATGTGAGTGATGTATTACACGATGCTACCTGCATAATACATTATGTTTTCCATGTAGAACATGTATGCCATGTTTGTACACCATGTTGCCTGCATTATATATTATGTTTTCACTGTTTACTTGTTTGTATTTCTTCATGTGATGTACCATCTCCCCCTGTTTGGACAAATTCCTTTAGCTCATGAAGGATTGCTCACCTTGTGTGATCAAGTAGAAGGCATCATCATAAAATCATGTTTTTCTTCAATGGAGTTACTTCCGAGAGATGATTTATCAACATTGTCCATGTGTAACTCATCAAGGATTTCATTGGGCCCACTCACAGATCACTTTCTGCAAGAATACTCAAGAATCACAAACTCCCCCTAACTGTATGCGTGGTCTCTTTTTGGCAGGGTTTGACCATCAAATACTTGGAATATCAAGGATGACTTTATCTACTCAACAACATGTGTTGTTCGTTGGAGTGTTCAAGAGACTTCTGGATTCAACTTGTTTCCTTCTCCATACTTATGTAACTTTCTTCTCTGGCATGGTTCTAGCTTGTGCAAGGGCCCAAGTCAAGTTATAATCACGTGCCATATGTCCAATGTTATGGAAATTGAAGCACTTTGTCTTGTTTATGAAAAAGAAATCATGACTTCTTCTTGCAAAATTGCTTCGAGGAGATTGACGGGGACCATTATATTTGTCTTTGTGATATGTCCTACAATCTTTTGCCATGTGCCCAAAGTTTGTACAAGAATAGCAATATCCAAGAAATATACTTTGGTACCTGGGAGATGAAAAGTTCCTTGAAGTACTTTTGAAGTCTTTTTGCCTTGGGATTCTTTGATGATATTCATTGCCTTTTGTATTCTTGACACCATATGCAAGTGTCCTTGGAGTAGAATTTCTTCCATTGTTGTCTTGATTCTTCTCCTTGCCTTTGTTGGAACTGGGAGCATCAACATTTCTTTCTAGGTTCCTCACATATTTGTTGTTTGAAGCATTATCATTCTTGCTTGAGGATTCACCTGCATAGCCAAGACCTGATTTATCAAGGGGAGACCTTTGCTGACTTAGGATGTCATCTAGGGTTTGAGAGCTTTTCATGTTTTTATTCAACAATTCAACTTCCTTTTCAAGAAAGACAATTTCTCCTTTCAACTTTTCACAATCTTCATCTTTCATAAGTAGTTGCTTCTTCATTTCTTCCATCATCCTTGTTGCTTCATGTGCTTCGATTTTAAGGGAGATGATATTTGATTTCATTATGAAGACTTCTTCATTCTCCTTTGCTAGACTGCTCTCCATTTCTTCTTTTATTCTTGTAGCTTCACATGTTTCGGCCTTGAGAAGATTGATGTCTGATTTTAGTTTCAAGTTTTCCTCATCCTTTTTGTCTAGTTGGCATATCATGGTGTTTCTCTCCTTTTCTGCTTCATTAAGTTGTCCTTCTATGAATGCCAAAGTTTCCATCATCTTCTCAGCTCCTTGCGCTTGTTTCCTTGCTTCTTCTAGTTGAGATCTAAGAGAGGAGACCTCTTCCTTGTATTGACCAATCTCTGCTTCAAGATTGTTCAAGCTCTTAAGTCTTTGTTCAAGGTGGCTTGACAAAGTTTCTTCCCTTTTCTTTTCCTTATCCAATTGATTTGTCATAGATATGACTTCTTCATGATGCTTTCTTTTGTTTTGATGAAATTCCTCTTTAAGTTTGGCGAGCCCCTCATCTCTTTCTTGTACTTGAAGCTTGACAAAGTCAACTTTCTTCCTTGTCTTGTCTTGGTTACAGTCTTGCGTTTTCTTCTTAAGTTCCTCATTTTCCTTTTTCAAACTGTTAATCTCTTCCATGGAAACCATAAGTTTATTCAGGAGATCTTCTTCAAAGTCTTCTTTGTTCTCTTCATCTTCTAGGTCTTCTTTAGCCTTGTTGTCATCTCTCTTATCTTCAGCTTCCTTGATGGATTCTGGACTTCTTTCTTGTTTTCCATCATCTTCTTGACTAGAGATCATTGTCAACACTCCTTTTGAGTGGAGATCATGAAGTTTGTCCCATATGACTTTTGCTGATGAACATTGTTCAAAATTGGCCTTCAGAGAATTTGGTAACCCTTTCAAAATTGTCTTCATTGCTTTTGTATTGTACTCCTTGGATTCTTTGTCCATTGTGTCATTAGTAATCATTGATTTCCAAACTTCAATTCCTTGAGTCTTCAAGAAATTTCTCATTCTTGCCTCCCATATATCAAAATTTCCATTGAAAAATGGAGCCTTCGCAAATTGATTGACTTCAATTTCGATGGTTGAGGAAGACACATCTTTAGGAGGATTGGAGACTTTCTTCCTTGTCTTTGCCATTTGTGTTCTAATTATCAACCTTCAAGTTGTTAAGCTTTGAGTGAAGGTACTTGCCCTGAAACCAATTGTTGGAAATACTGAGAGGGGGGTGAATCAATTTTTCTTTTCAATTGTTAATTTTACCAGTTAAATCACTTATATTTAGAACACAAAATGAACAATGATGGAATAGATGCTTTTATTAGTTTCTTCTTTACAATAAGTAAAGTACAATAATGATATAGGGCTCCAACCCTAGATGAAGACTCCAATCTTCCAGGCTCAAACTTGTATTGTGCCAAGCATCAACTTGGTCTTTTCAAGGTTCCAACCTTGTCAATTTGAAGCACCGACCTCTAGGGCTCCAACCCTATCTCTGGTACAGGCTTCGACCTAGTTTCTTGAGGACTCCAATCCTTTAGGGCTCCAACCCTATCTTCCAAGGCACCGACCCATTCTCTAGGAGGCTCCAACCTCTTGGGCTCCAACCCGCAACTTCACTTCCTCAAAATATGTTTGGTTATTATTCACGACTCCCAATGTCTTCTTCAACGAGCCCTGTCACACTTAGTCTCCACGTTGCATCATCAATGATCACCTTTTCTTCTTAGAAGGTGTCACGACTGCTCTTCTGTAGAAATTTCTATTTTCTCACCTCGGTTTTCAATTTCACCTTATTTCTCCAAATAGTTAAATGCCCTTTACCATAGCCTTACATTCAACAAGCTGAAAAATAAATATTTTCTGAAAACACAAATTCTCGAAAATTTTCACAGTGGTGGAAATTGCAAAAATAAAAATCAGCAGTCTAAAACAAACACACAAAACATTTTAACACGGTGATTTTTGGTCAACATGACCCTGGAAAAACCCCCTACAAGTCTTGGGGAAAACCAGTTCGAAAGCTTCTCTTTATTTTCTAAATATTGCTTTTTACAGTGATGCAAAAATTTACACAGCAAAAAAATTACAGCAACTTTGAAACAGAACTTATCTTGAAAACCGTGCCAAACTCCACCTCGGTTTCCGTGCCCACAAAACAGAAAAATTATAGCAGAAATTACAACCTTCAAAATTGTACGAACAACCTCGAAAACAGTGCCAGAATGGCTGTACAGCTTCCCTCGAAATTTGCAGTTTTCTCTCCTCGAAATTCGTGCACACTTGCCTTGAATTTCGTGCTCTGCCCTGCTGTATGGATTTGCTGAAAGTTAGTGCTGCTGCCCTCCTTCTCACTGCTCAAAAAATTCTCTTCAGCTTTCTCCTTCTCCTTCTCTCAATTTGCTCATGAAAGAATTAATGAATGAATGACTTTTTCTCTCATTTTCCTCCTTTAATAGAACTCTAAGTGACTTTTGGGTTATCCCCAAATCCAATGGCTGAAATAGCTTTAGGTCTAGGGCTGAGATTAAATGCTCTTTTAACTCTCACTTTCTATTTTTTAATTCACCCCACTTTAATAAAGAACCACTTAGTCATTTATTTCCAAAGTCACTTTTTCTTTCTAATTTTACATTAATTTTATTAAAGTCACTTTAAGATTAGACTTTAGTAACTTTTTCACTTAAAGTCACTTTTAAATTAGATTTTACTTTATAACTTTATAAAGCTACTTTAGGAGAAAAATTAAATTCTTTTGGACACTTTTCCCTAGCCCAAAGATCAAAGCCTTAGGGAATTACCTGTCCTCTGGTAACCAAATTTCAACACTCCCTCTTACTGAGGAAGGTGTTCCTCACCACATCCATCTTATCTCTGAAGTAGACATGCTTGCCCCATGGTAAGGCT
Source organism: Pinus albicaulis (assembly GCA_034641835.2). Lineage (NCBI taxonomy): Eukaryota > Viridiplantae > Streptophyta > Pinopsida > Pinales > Pinaceae > Pinus > Pinus albicaulis. Next base: position 1,953,459,674 of record CM076578.1, on the reverse strand, counting down.
TTGGTAAGAATATCTGCAACCTGCTCATCAGTGGGAATATATTTGAGCTTCACAGCTCCCTTCTGAACATAGTCTCTGATGAAGTGATATCTGATGCCGATATGCTTTGACCGATCATGAAATACTGGATTCTCCGTGAGTTTAACGCAACTTTGATTATCACAGTAAATCACTGAAGGTCTCAACGACTGACCAATTAAGCCAAACAACATCTTGCGAAGCCAGATGGCCTCACAACTAGCTAGACTGGCTACCATATACTCTGCTTTTGCTGAACTCAATGCTATTGACTGCTGCTTCCGGCTGAACCACGACACCACTGTCAAACCCAACCCAAAACAACACTCTGAAGTGCTCTTCCTATCAGAAGCACAACTTGTCCAATTAGAATCAGTGTAACCTGCCAATCTCCCTCCATCCCGCTGCCTATAATCCAGAGCATACTCCACTGTCCCCTGCAAGTATCACAAAATGTGTTTTGCAGTAATCCAGTGAACCTTCCTAGGCTCACACATAATTTGACTCATCGTGTTGACTGCAAAACATATATCTGGCCTGGTGTTGACCAAATACATCAAGGAACCAATCAGCTGTTTGTACAATGTGGGATCCGCCAAATCGGAATCCGAAGCATGAAGCTTCTTCCAGTTGATGATCATCGGTGTTGACATGGGTCTACAATCCTCCATGTGGAAACTGCGAAGGATGTCCACAATATACTTCCCCTGCCTTAGGAAGAAATGCCCCTCCTCCTGCCACACCTCCAAACCCAAAAAGTAATGCATCAAGCCGATTTCCTTCATCTCAAACTCCGACGCAAGATCTCTCTTGCAGTGCTCTATGAGTCTCTCTGCTCTCGTAATGACCAAGTCATCAACATACAGCACCAGAATGAGAGGCTCCTCACCTATCACGATGAAGTATAAGTTCGGATCTGCCTCATTCTTTGTGAAACCCATCTCCTGGAAGTATGTATCTATCCTGGAGTACCAAGCTCTGGGAGCTTGCTTCAGGCCATAAAGGGCCTTCTTCAGTCTGCACATATGGGACTCCTTCCCATGCACGCCAAAGCCCTGTGGTTGCTCAATGTACACCTCCTCCTGTATGAAGCCATTGAGAAATGTGGTCTTCACATCCATCTGGTGGATCTTCCAACCCATCTCTACTGTTATCGATATAATGGAGCGAATTGAAGTATATCGAGCCACGGGAGCGAAGGTCTCCTTATAATCTACTCCCTCTACCTGGGAGAACCCTCTAGCCACAAACCTCGCCTTGAATTTCTCAATGTTGCCATTTGCAGCATGCTTTACCTTGTAAAGCCATTTGGAAGTCACCACGGATCTGCCCTCAGGCCTCGGCACCACCTCCCAAACATCATTCTTCATGATAGAAGAATACTCCTTCTGCATGGCCTCTCTCCAAACCTGCTGGCTAGCTGCCTCCTCATAGCTAGAAGGCTCAGAGTCAATGATGTTGGCAACCATTGCCATATAGCTACAAAATCTCTTAGGTGGTCTGCTCTCTCTGACCGGCCTCTAAGGCGCAGCAACAAATGTAGCCTCTCTCAAGGTATCCTGAAGCCACTTGGGCTTCCTCTTCCCTGAGCACACCTCTCCCACTAGAGAATGAAACCTGTAGGCGCTGAAGCACCGTGTGAACTTTCCATCAGTGGACTCCCTAGTGAATTGCTCTGTGGACTACTCTGCATGCTGCCTAAAGCACCACCCCACTGACTCTACGAGCCACTGCTCACTGACGGACCAAACATCCTCATAGATGTACCTCCGGATCCTCCTGATCCCTACCCATTGGATCTCTGTGACTGACTCAACTGCTGCTGAGGGTCTGGCTGATCCAGATACTCTAACTCCCGTGACTTCCTGAAAGCTCGGTCCTCCTCGAATCTCACATCCCGCCTGATAACAACTTTCCTCGAAGCAGGAATATAGACTCGAAAGGCTTTCGAGGTCTCACTATAGCCCACAAAGATACCCTTCTCTGCAGTGGGCTCTAGCTTGGTCCTCTTCTCCTTGGGTACGTAGGAGTATGCAATACACCCAAAGATACGGAAGTGACCAACATCAGGCTTATTCCCAGAAAAAGCCTCCTTTGGAGTCACATGCCCCAAGGTACGATGCAGACTCCTGTTCTGCAGGTATACATCAGTATTGCAGGCCTCTTCCCACAAAAACAAAGGTAACCCCTGATCATGTAACATGGCTTTGGCAGCCCCAATGAGTATTATGTGTTGTTCATTGATGATCACTCAAGGAGGACCTGGATTTATTTCTTGAAGACCAAGAGTGAGGTCTTCAAGCAGTTTCAGGAGTTTAGAGCTCTTATGGAGACACAGACAGGTCAAAAGATCAAGTCCCTGAGGTCGAACAATGGAGGTGAGTACACCCTTGGAGAGTTTGTTGAGTATTGTGCGGAGGCAGGCATTAGGAGGGAGTTCACAGTTCCTTACAACCCCCAACAGAACGGGGTTGCGGAGAGGAAGAACAGATCCATCATTGGGGCTGCCAAAGCCATGTTACATGATCAGGAGTTACCTTTGTTTTTGTGGGCTCTCCGAACGCTCACATCGGAATGATTCAAATCAAGTATCCCAGTCGGTTTGCTGTCACTGCTGGGAAAAGGGGATTTGGAAAACTTGCCCATCGCACATCCTCTGCATGTATCTATGTGATCAGTGCTGAAATCTGGCACACCTGTAGTGATCTCTCGCAATGTCCTCAAGGCTCCATGATACATGTGCCCCATCCTGCGGTGCCAAATCTCACACAGTTCAGAACTGCTAACTCTGTTGTCGGTGCTACTGCTCAATGCCATAAGGGGATGAAATGCAAACTTGTACACTTTTGCATGGCGTACACCTATCACTCTAGCTGACTCAGCTGGAGTACCCCTGGGATATATTAGCACCTGTCCTCTCCTGAACAATATCTCATACCCTCTGTCCTCCAATGCTGAGACGGATATGAGGTTCTTCCTCATCCCTGGCACATATAAAACATCTGACACCTTCAAGGGAGGTTTGGGTTCCCTATCAAATGTCAGTGTCCCCACACCGACTGCTCTAGCAACACTGTCATCTCCGAGTACTACCTCTATATCAGTGCCACTCTCTGAAAGCTTTGAGAAGTACTCACAGACTCTTGTCATATGACGTGAAGTCCCACTGTCCACATATCAGATACCCGAAGATGCTCCGCTAGTCGAGGGAAATGCATGCTCCCTCTGAACCTCCGTGGCAGGTGATCCTGCACTAGTGTTCTCACAAGCACTGAACCCGAACTCTCGGTCAAATCTATCTGAAAGGTCCTCAATCTCTGCTAATGCTGCCATGGTCTGGTTCTTCCCCTTCTTCTTCTTCTTCGGACACGCAACTGCATAGTGTCCCATCTTCTGACAACTCCAACACTTCACTTTGGAGTAGTCCTTCTGCATGTTCTCCTGTTTACCTTTACCTTTTCCTTTGCCCCCACCACCACTTGTGGAAGCATGCTTCTTGCCTGCAGCCAACAATGCTACATCCTCATCCTGCTCAACTGGCTTGGCTGCCCCAAGCTGACTCTTCCTGATCTCTGTCTGAATGCAATCATCCCAAAACCTCTCCCATGTGGGAAGGGTCTCACGTGCACAAACTCCATCAACAAAATTCAGCCATGAAGTAGGAAGGCCATTCACTGCAATCCGCACCAACTCAATGTTTAGAATGACCTCTCCAACTGCTACCAATGCATCTCTCATATTAGTTATCTTTGTGAGATAACCGGTTGCACTATCATTCTTCCCCATCTTAATGGTCTTCAGCTTCTCCCTTAGGACCATCTTTCTATTCTCGTTGGTACTCTGGTAGAGATTGGTCAAGGCAGACCACATCTCATGAGCATGTCTCTTTCCTCTCACATGAGGAATCACATGGTCTTTAATACCATCCAGAATCAGCCTTTTTCCCTTGTTATTCTTTTTATTAAAATGCTGCCAACTGAACAACATCATTAGGCACATTAACACGCTGTTGTTGGGTATGAACCATGATATCCCAGACTTCTCCCTCCTCAAAGATGCTCTGCATTCTTTCTCTCCAAACGCTATAGTTACTATGCACATCCAACCTATCTTCCACCCTCAATCCCAATGACATCTTTGCTATCCTAAAAACTGAAAATAGCACTGCTGTAGTAAAGATAAAATTTCTGTGTGTGAAAAATCAGCTTGCTGGAATTTTCTGAGTAAAAAATCAGCAACTTGTAATTTTTCTCTTTGCTGCCCCAAACTGCACTTTCAGCACCCAACCTCTGATACCATGTAGAAATTTCTATTTTCCCACCTCGGTTTTCAGTTTCACCTTATTTCTCCAAATAGTTAAATGCCCTTTCCCATAGCCTTCCAGTCAACAAGTTGGAAAATAAATATTTTCTGAAAACACAAATTCTGGAAAATTTTCACAGTGCTGGAAATTGCAGAAATTAAAATCAGCAGACTAAAATAGCCACACAAAACATTTTAACACAGTGATTTTTGGTCAACATGACCCTGGAAAAACCCCCTACAACTCTTTGGGTAAATCAGTTCGAAAGCTTATATTTATTTTCTGAATATTGCTTCTACAGTGATGCAGAAATTTACACAGCAAAAAAAATTACTGCAACTTCGAAACAGAACTTATCTTGAAAACCGTGCCAAACTCCAACTCGGTTTCTGTGCCCACAAAATAGAAAAATTACAGCCTTCAAAACTGTACGAACAACCTCGAAAATAGTGTCGAAATGGCTATATGGCCACCCTCGAAATCTGCAGTTTTCTCTTCTTGAAATTCGTGCCCACTTGCCTCGAACTTCGTGCTTTCCCCTGCTGTACAGATTTGCTGAAAGTTAGTGCTGCTACCCTCCTTCTTCTCACTGTTTAAAAAGTTCTCTTCAGCTTTCTCTTTTTTCTTCTCTCAATCTACTCATGAAAGAGTTAATGAATGAATGACCTTTTCTCTCCTTTTCCTCCTTTAATAGAACTCTAAGTGACTTTTGGGTTATCCCGAAATCCAATGGCTGAAATAGCTTTAGATCTAGGGCTGAGATTAAATGCTCTTTTAAATCTCACTTTCTATTTTATAATTCACCCCACTTTAATAAAGACTTACCTAGTCATTTATTTCCAAAGTCGCTTTTCCTTTCTAATTTTACATTAACTTTGTTAAAGTCACTTTAAAATTAGACTTTAGTAACTTTATTAAAGTCACTTTTAAATTAGATTTTACTTTATAACTTTATAAAGCTACTTTAGGAGAAAAATTAAATTCCTTTGGACACTTTTCCTTAGGCCAAAGATAAAAGCCTTAGGGAACCACTTGTCCTCCGGTAACCAAATTTCAACATCTTCATCGTACCCAACCAAATTCTCCAAGTCAGCTCATGATGACATCAACAATGCATCATGATCTCCAATAATATCTCCAAGTTTAGTTTCAAAGTGTCTTCGCAAGATGCTCCAAGGTGTTGTCAATGTGCTTCAAAAAGATGTTATCAATAATGCTTTCCCAAGCTCTTTTCAAGAATTCCAAGAACTTCACTGCTCCAGGGGTCCTAATATTCCATTGTCTAAAGGCTTCCAAGGCTGCTACACTAGTACAAGCCTCCAAATTTACTTAGTCTGGGCTCTAACTATCGAATCTCTATACACTTCATTGATCTGCACTTCAATGATCTGCTCCAAGGGTGACACATAAACTCAAACTGTTTCAAAAACCTGCCTCAAAAAATAGAATGACGGGAAGCCTTCTTTGACCCTTGACCCATGCTTCCTTGGTTTACTCTTCACCGAGACTGTAATGCCCACAAATCTTGTTTACACCGTGATCACACTACTCACAGTTCTGGGTTCCACTAACTGCACTTGCCACAAAGTATCACTGTTATGAATCATATCATTGATGAAGACTCTTTTTAACTGTTCAGAGTATCATTGCAAGAGATTCGTCCCAGAACTGATGACACAATCCGAGTTCTTCACTATCCTGTACACAGTTCAAGGAAAGGATCCGAGCCTCTGAAAAGGGAATTTTCTGCACTTGACCGAGAGACAATCTTACTGTGTTGAACGAACTAAAAAGAGGATTGCTGCACCAAACAGAGAGATCACAGGTTGCTGTAGCTATTAATCCGAGTTTTTAATTCCACTGGTCTGCAATTCGTAATCGGCCTGTTCAATAAACCTTTTCACAAGTCTGTCCGAGTAGCTGTAGCTTGAATGATAATCCAAACAAGGAAAATAGCCCAATATAATTCTTCTTTTATTCTCCTCGGCTTTCTTTCTGTCTTCTTCCGTTTCCGTGCCTCTGTATGTATGTTCTTGACTGAGATGATTTTCTTTTTATTTTTTTTCAACGTTTGAACTTTACGATATATTTATAGTGGTTTGCCTTGTTTCAAGAGACGTGACTTTATGGAGAGCCGACATGATTAATTTGGAGCCGAACAATACAAAATACACTTTTCTTATATCATGAAAAATATATAATATGACTCCATTATTTTATGGAGAGTTTAACATATGATGAAACTAATTTCAATGCATAAAATCTCTCAGTTGGTCTAGTTGTATTGTACGTGGTGATAAAATATGGATATGCTTCTTATGTGGACATGCCAAATATTGGTCTGCCAAATGGAAGATGGATCATATAAAAAAATATGCAAAAAGATCTTGTCTGCCATGTGAGTGATGTAGTACACCATGCTTTCTGCATAATACATTATGTTTGCCATGTAGAACATGTATGCCATGTTTGTACACCGTGTTGCCTGCATTATACATTATGTTTGCCATGTAGGAACATGTATGTCATGTTTGTACACCATGCTGCCCAGTGCCAACATTAAACATTATGTCTGCCATGTATGGTCATAGGGAACATGTCTCTTTGCATTATACATTATGTTTGCCATGTAGGAACATGTATGTCATGTTTGTACACCATGCTGCCAATATTAAACATTATGTATACCATGTATGGTCATAGGGAACATGTTTGTCTGCCATTAATCAAAGTTAGTTCATCCTTGTAATAAGGAATCTTTACGTTGTTTCAAAACATATTTGGAGGCAACGATTATGTTTATTAAATATGTATGGTAGTGTGTAATGTAAGATAGTGTATCGTAGCCTAAGGAAATGTATGGTAGTGTAAATGTATGGTTATGGTTTAGGGATGTTATAGGATAGGGCTTTTAAGGTTTCATGTGCTTAGGATCTTGGGTTTGCGCAACAACAAAGGTATTAGCATAGACCTAGGGTTTTCATTATCTTCAACGATGACATCATTTTATTGACATCAATGACAATGTTAATTAACAATCTCCCCCTTTGTTATTGATGGCAATATTCTTGCCCTTCTAATTTCTCTCCCCCTTTGACATCAATGGCAAACAGGGTGCTTAAATACTCCCCCTATCAAGCTGCTTCTTTCTTCTGGTAATATCATCCATGATAGATGTGTTTGTATTTTTTCATGTGATGTACCGTCTCCTCCTGTCTGGACAAATTGCTTTAGGGCATGAAGGATTGCTCACCTTGTGTGATCAAGTAGAAGGCATCATCATAAAATCATGTTTTTCTTGAATGGAGTTACTTTCGAGAGATGATTTATCAAGATTGTCCATGTGTAACTCATCAAGGATTTCATAGGGCCCACTCACGGATCACTTTTTGCAAGAATACTCAAGAATCACAAACTCCCCCTAACTGTATGCATGGTCTCTTTTTGGCAGGGTTTCACCATCAAATACTTGGAATATCAAGGATGACTTGATCTATTCAACAACATGTGTTGTTCATTGGAGTGTTCAAGAGACATTATATATATACATAATAATATGCTCCAAATGCACTATCGGCACGTCCAGAAATTAAAGGGAGGACAATACTTTATATACAACAGCCAAAATTTAAGAAATGCGTGGCCTTGCTTAAGGAATGATATGTTTGACCCACCAATTTAGAAGCTTGCAGGGGCAAATAAGGCTCTCAGAATATCCAATAATTAACCTGTTAATTCTGGTGATTACGCTATTGGTATGCGGCCCTGGCAACTCTGAGAGAATAAATGTTGCCCCTGAGCACAACTTCCACACTCAGTTGTCGGTGTCTGTGACGTTGGAAGTTAGACGATTGTAGGCGTCGACCACTTTGACAATGCTTCTTGATTCTGAGAGCGACCGGCAATGCAACGACAATTTGCCCCTTTAATTCTTGCGCTACCAATCACAGCGAAGAACGGACAATCATCTGAAACCCCATCGATCCCCTTCTGCGATTTGTGGTCTGTGATGGTTGCGCCTAATCGACAACGTTTTTGTTGTATTCACGTAGGCTGCCACCTTTCCTCTGTCAGGTGCACGGGATGCTCATGCACAATGTCACACGCTGTAATTAAGGCAATGATGAACCGTCCATCGGTGCTCTGCGTACACGCTCAGGGTAGTTAACATGTTAACTCTCCTTGCTCGTTCTATCGCTTTACTACGCATCATATTTTTCTTTCACACTGTGTTGACATAGTAGCTCAATGTTCCAACTCACTCCATGAAACTCGTACTAGGGCTCACAATAGACGCACACACAACCAATGATGACCGCGACCCTCAGGAAAGATAAATTGATTCCCCAACACCCATAACTCAACCTTCTGGATAAGAAATCCACTCAATGTATTACACTCTTCCCAAGTTTGTGGCAGACTCAGCGAGTGAATCGAGCCTTCTCGTAGTGTGGCGACGCATTATGCTCCGATATCTCTACGACTAAATTGACTTTAATTTTGTTCACATGCCTCAGAAACACCTGCAAGAGCATTTAATCGAAACCTTGATCCAAGAAAATAAAAAGAAAGACCATGACACTTTCAGTAGTTCGATGTTCATGCTCGTCACCTAGAACACTTAGAAATGCCACGCTGCCCTTGCTGGCTCCTCCACGCTGAAGGTTAGGGCACAAAACAACCCACGCTATCATTTGCCATGGTGGTATGGCCTGCGGCCTACTATGGCACCCTCCCAATAGAGTTTCCAGCCCATACAATAAGCCCCAACAGACCTGAAAACAGAGGTCTTCTAACTCGACCTTCTCGGTAAGGCTACTCGGCCTTCTTCTAGAAACTCTGTCACCTTCTTGGTCCTGAAAACAATGCTTATCTCCCTCGTTGCCCTAGATACAAGATGGGCTTTGTCTTCTCCTTGGCTCTGATTCCATGCAAATTTCTGAAGATGTTCTATGCTAGATGCAAATTTACTTTAAACTTCTAGGGCTCAATCACATGAAAGTAAGACGCAGATAGAACATACCAATAGATCGATGGAAGACAAGCCAAAAACAAAGATAAAGAATAGTGGTGTTACGGTGATCAGCAGGATGCTTCAACCAACAAAGTCTCCATAAGGTCATCCAACCCAATGTGTCACACAACCCCAAGACTGCTCATAAAAACACTCCATGAAGACGTTGCATCAAGAAGCCCTAACCGCATCACCATGAGAAGCCCTAATCGCAACACCATCTGTGAGAGAAGAGACTGCCTCCAAAAAAATGTGTGTAAAATGAACTCCAAGTCTCTCCAATATATAGTCATCTGTGGGTGTGTGTGACACATGTAAATTTTCTTAGATGTTCTATGCTTGATGCAACTTTACTTTTATATCCAATATCAAACAACAATCACATAAACAAGAAAGTAAAATGCTGATAGAACATACCAATAGATCGACGAAAGACAAGCCAAAAATACACTTAACTTGATTAGCAAAATATATGTGTTGTGGTGCATTATGGCAGTCAACAGGATGCTTCAACCAACAAAGTCTCTACACGGTCAGCCAACCAGAATGTGTCACACAATCCTCTCGGACAGCTTTATAATAGTCAACCCAAAGTCAACAAAAGTCAACGTTGTCCAGTAAATGGTCAACGCAAAATGACATCAACAAAAAATCAACGCAGCTAGGTCAAAGTCAACGTCCAGCCTCGATTTTTGTGCCAGAAAATGCGGGCTGCAGAAATCAAAATTTATGGAGAGTTTGAGGTCAAGTTGACCATGCATTGACCAAAGTCAACGCTGGTCAAATCTGCGCTGAAACCCTAGGTCAAAACCCGAAAATCCCTTGCTACGTTTTCCCACATGTGAGAGAAGAAGAGCCTCCAAGATGATGATTGAACCAATCAGATGATGAGAGAGAATGTGTGATGAGTGATGGTGAAAATGACCTCCAACGTTGACTTATATATATCCATTAGTGAGGGTGTGTGACACATCTGTTGGGGCCTCAAGCCTACATTACAATTCTGGCTAACCTTGCACATAAATGGAATTAATTCAAAATAAATGTTCTGCTCATCGGATCAAGATTGTCTTTAGATCGATCTTGTGCCTCTTCGAAAGAGGAATCCAACAAAAATATTGACATCTTCATCTGAGCATCACAACATGGAGTTTGGACCTTGTTGTCCAAAATTAACATGTGGGATAAACACGTGGGATAAAATTGGCCGACCTTGCACATGTGAACTAAATTCAAAATACATGTTCTGCTTATCCGATCAAGATGATATTTAGATTGATCTTGCACTTCTCCAAAAGAGGAATCCAATAAAAATATTGGCATTGTCATTTGAGCATCACAACGTGGAGTTTGGACCTAGTTGCCCAAAATTAACAACTGCCACCTGATTATACCCAGAGAAGCCGTAAATCATGGACATTCTGTAAGCTCCTGTCACTTTTTGTAAGACATAATCCATCTTAGGTAAAGGATAATTATCCTTTAGAGATGCTCTAATCAAATTCCTAAAGTCGACACTCAATCTTATCTCTCCTTTTTTCTTCCTCACAGGAACCGGATTAGAAACCCAATCTGAATATCTGAGAGGGACTATGATTTTTGCTTGTAGCAATTTCTTCACTTCCTTTTCATTTGGAGCTAACAGTAATGGATTAATTTGTCTGAGCTTTTGTTTGTGTGGTTTGATTCCTTCTTTCAATGGGATCTTATGTTGTATTATGCTTTTATCATACATTTTCAAGTCTTCATATGACCAAGCAAACACATCCATATACTTCTTAAAAAGATCAATGTATCTTTCTTTATAATTTTTGGGAACACCCTTGAATAATTTCACCATTTTTGGCTCCTGCTGAGTTTCCAAATTACAATCTTCCATCTCTTCCTTTTGATGTATTTTCTTTGAATTAACAGCTACATCATTAGAATCAAATAGTCTTTCAAGGGGAACTAGTCCTTTAAGGAGGATATTGTCTTTCAATTGGATAATCTCTTGCTCACTTGTTGACTACTTAATATTTCTTATCTCTCCTTTCTGCTCTGTTTGTTCTTCTTCTTGATCTATCTCAACATCTTCAAAGTTTCCAATCATTGTCAAGAAATGATTTATCTGCTCATCATCTTCAAACACCTGGCAATGTTTCACATTGTCAGGAATAGAGGGTCTATGTCTAATTTCAATCTCATACCTTAACCTTGGATTCATTGGAGGCTTAAAGGTACTAGCTGCAACTGCTAACGAATCTGCCAACCTATTCCCCTGCCTCGGAATGACCTGAAAATTGAAGGCTTCAAAATAGTTCTCTATTAGATCCCAAACTTCATTTCTGTATGATCTTAATCTCGGATGCTTGGTCTGACAATGTTTTTTTAATCTGTCTTATTATCAATTTAGAGTCACCGAAAATTGAAATACACTGAACCCCCATCTGTTTAGCAACTTGAAGGCTTTAAATTAAGGCCTCATATTCAACCACGTTGTTTGTTGAATCAAATTCTAATTTAAAAGAAAAAGGCATGAGATTACCTTCTGGTGATATCAACAAGAATCTAGCTCCTGTGCCATCCTTGGAGTAGGCACCATCAAAATAGCATTTCCATATCTTCTTTGAATGCAACTCATTATTTAAAATTGCTGAAGAGAGTTGCTTCCCTGTGTCTTCAGCGAATTCTGCATCTTCATGCAGCATGAAACATGAAAGATCCTCTGTTTCTTGACTATAAATAGGGGAATTTCCTGCATCTTTCTTGGTAGTAGTCTTCACGAACCTTGTTTCCCTGTACAATCTCCTTTCTTCCCCATTGAAAACAGGAATGGTAGCATAAGTGAAATCCAATTTTAGAACACCTCCCAACTTTGCTCCCAAGATCTTGACAGGAGCATTCCAAACCTGGATGGAATGTATGCAACCACTATATCCATGACTATACTCTTTGCTGGAATTTATGCCACAGAAACTGCTACATCTTTAATTAACCCAACACATTTCACCCTTTCAGAGTCAAATGAATACAGATCCCTGTAAGGTTTGGTAATCTGCAAGTTTAGTTCCTTCATAACAGACAATGACATGAGATTATGGGATGCTCCTGAGTCCAACATACAATTTTGGAGATTAAAATCATGAAGCAATAGAGAAATATAGTATGGTGGAACACAAGGATCTATTTCTTCTACATGCAGACCAAAGGTGACCACTGGCCTCTCTTCTTGTAAGTTCACAGTCTCACTTATATCTTCAACCTGTGTGAGATTAATAAATTATGAAATTTTTTTCTTGTAGATTGGTATTTTAGCTAATTCTAGAAGAAGTACTTGAATTTTTACCTTCTCCAACTCTTTTGTCAAATTGAAAGCATGAGTTTGTTTAACATTCTTCTCAGGTTCTTCTTCACTCTTTCTAGAATTTGCCGCTTGTTTGGGTACAGGAACAACTCTCTCCAAAATATTAGTATGAACTGATTTTCTCTAGGAAGGTTCACCCTGCTGCACATATGTTTTATTAACTGAATTTACAGGTTGCTTCCCATTACTGACTTGTTTTACAAGGTCCTTTTGTTGTGGAATCGCCATTGGAGGAGGGTCAAGGTCTTGTTGTTCACCCTCAATGTCTTGTAGCCTTGATCTTTTCCTTGATCTCAAATTATACTTGTGCAACTCAGGCTGCATAAATTTGCAAATTGTTTACAGTATTCATTGATCTCGTCTTCAACAAAAGATACTTCACCTTTAATATATTCTCCTTCACAATCTTCCTCTTCATCCTCTTCTATTGTGTACATAGCAGATATTTGATCTTCACCCTCCTTTTGGTCATCTTTTGCTGACTCTCCAGGTGTTTCTTCTATATACAATGGTGCTTGAACCTGGTCTTGATCTTTTCTTTCCCTCTGCAAAATTTGCAGGGGTTGTCTTCTGAATTGAGGGTTAAATCCTCCTTGGTTTTGTTGTACTTGTCTTTGGGAGTTTCTACTTTCCAATTCCATCTTAACTAGTTTATTTGACAAATTTTTTATGACCTTTGTCATATCTTCAATTCTTTGATCTTGTGATGATTTTTCTTTTTCTTTCCCCTTCTCTTGGACTGGCTGTTTCCCTTTCGCCTTCCCAACTACAGTCATATTAGCTTCAATTTCTAAAGCATCTGTCTGTATCTGCTCTAGAGTAGGGGATCTCCTTTCTCTAAGTGTGAAACTAAAATCGGCTTCAAAAGCTCAAACAAAAACCACCTTTGCTCCAAAAGGAGGGGGCTTCATTTCTACAAGCAATTTGTTATACAATTTATTGAATCTTTTGATAAAATCTGATATATTCTCATCAGGTTTTCTTTTGATTGCATTGAATTCTGTTAGTGAATATCTGTGATCACTTTTTTCACCCCATCTCTAAGTGAATTGATTTTCCAGTTCTTCCCATGTATTAATAGAATTATTTGGAAATCCCTTAAAACACTTTCTAGCCTCTCCATCCAGATACTGAACAAAAAACCTCATTACAATATCAAGATGTTCTATATTTAGATTTTCAGCAAAATTACAAAGCATAGGCAAGTGTTTTTCTGCAGTTATTTCATCTTCTCCAGTAAAACGTGGGAGTTATTTAAGATACTCTTGAGGCATCACATTCATTGGTTGTGGAAGGTTAAGTGGAGGATATCTGTTCAACAAAAAGGCTGGTGCTGCCATGTTTGCACCTTGATTGACTGTTCCTTGGTTAGATGCAGTCGATGAACCTGCTGTGAAAATGAACGGAGGTGGAGGTAAAACTAATATGGGAGTGGGTTGATGGACAATGGCAGAGGGACCAGCAACTGGATTTTGTTGAGCTTGAATAAAAGTAAAAGAAACAGAGTCAAAGGAGTGTTCTTCCAACTTAGGTTCTTGAAAATAAATTGGTGTGAAAGGTGAATCTTGTTCCGAGAAAGGAAGTACTTTAGAGATATCTTCAAACAAAGGATTACTAGAACTACTGTCAGGAGCAGACAGTGTAGGACTAGGTGTTGAGGGGGTTTTGGGTTTCCGAGCCCTTTTAGAAACCAATCTTTTAGGGTCTGACAAAGCAAGGGTCTTCTGCTGTGAGGTATTCGACCTTGTGTGAGGCCTTTTGTGAGCCAGAATTCTGAGAATAACAAACACAACCAAATATTTCCTCCTCGCTGAACAAGCAGAGGAAATAATGTGAAAAACCCAGGGAAAATAAACTTTGTCTCTTTGTCCCCGACAACGACGCTAGAAAATGTTGTATCTTAAGAGACAATTCCTTTGCTGTGGTAAGGAATCAATGCTTAAGACATTTTTAAAAAATGTGTCAAGAAGTAATTATATCAGGTGGTCCTCATTTAATCCCTTTGGAAACTAATTCTTTAAAACTCTTAATAATCTGATATAATAAAAGACTCTTCAATGCCATTAACTGCTGATATCTGAATGGAAAAGACGAACTGTAGAAGAAACACAAAATGATATGCTATAACACATAATCTATCACTTTAAATTTCAAAATGAATTTATGGAGAGAGAGGAAACTCAAAATAATATGTTGTAAACACAAAATCTATTACTTTTAAGTTCTAGAGAGAATTTGTGAAGGGAGAGGAGTTGGAGTGAAGGAGCGCAAATTAAGGTTAATGAACTCTTACTCACAGATGTAATTAAGAGATCGAAAACTACTTTACTTCACTTCATTCCAGGAAGAAGGAACACAAAATGGCATAGGAAAAACGAATCACCATCAACAGTTGTAGGAAACTTGATGCTTCTTTCATTAATTCCTCAAAAAAGTAAGTATCAAAGTTTTAGTCTTCCAGAGGTCCAAAACTCAGAACCCCTCTTCTTTCTTTCTATCTTGCTTAAATACATCAAAAATAGTTCGTAATTGCTAGAACTTCTTGAAACTACTTCGACTATCTAAACTGTTAAAACTACTTATTACATTGCAATTGAGGACATCACTATAGCTTCGATCTTAACAAACAAAGAAAAAAAATTAAAAATTGAAATATTGTTCTTTTTGCTGAATTTGATTTGTTGCTGATGCGTCTCCCTGAAGTGCTGATGTGTCTCCCTGACAAACTGGACATCCTGGCCCTGCATTTCTTCCAGAGTTCAATATTTGTCTTTTTTGCTTGCTGTCATGCCTTTTCTGTTTCTGATGTGGTATTCGAACAATTCTGCAATAACGCATCTTTGCCTGACTTGACCCAGCTGTTGCATTTCCAACAGTGCCACCATGTTCTCCTTTTGCCCGACTCTGCCTATGCCTCTACGTTTCAAACAATGTTATCATGTCTCCTTCTGCCCGACTCTGCCTCTTCTGCTCGTGCCTGCAACGTTCCCTCTCCTCTACTCCTTTGCTCTGTGTTGGGTCATTTACCCGAGTCCATTCCCCGCATTCATGTTTCTTCATAAAACAACGCAACTGCAGATAATCCTGGACTTTAAATAAATTCAAATTTTCCTTTGAAAACTATCGCGTCCATCCCTTTATCACATTTCGCATTTCGGCATTCATAACATATTCATGAGTGCCATTCCTCCTGAGCTTGCGATGTGCGATGTATGATAAAGGTAGCGATGACGTGGCAAGTGAAGGTGGGGCCAATCGCAAACCACAATCGACGATATAAAACCTTATCGCATTTCAGCATTCACAACATATCCATGAGCGCCATTCCTCCTGAGCTCGCGATGTGCGATGTACGATTGGAATATTATAAATCATAGTTTTGAGCTGCATTGCGTCCGACCCTTGTCGCACTTCGCATTTCGGCATTCATAACATATTCATGAGTTCCATTCCTCTTGAGCTTGCAATGTGCAATGTATGATTGGAATATATTAAATCATAGTTCTGAGCTACATCGCGTCTGACCCTTGTCGCACTTCGCATTTCGGCGTTCATAACATATTCATGAGTGCCATTCCTCCTGAGCTTGCAATGTGCGATGTATGATAAAGGTAGGGATGACGTGGCAAGTGGAGATGGGGACATCCGGCTCAACCCTGGCATGTAATGTTCTGGACGCATCAATCAGCCCAACTCTTGAACTGTTCTGCACGCGAATAAGCACGACTCGACCCGCCTTCACATCTCCGCACATAATGTTAATACACCAACATGTAAATCAAAAATTCTTTTTGAATATACAAATTTTTTTACATTTTCTAACGTATATGCTTTTTTTTGGTGTTTTGAGAAATATTTCAAAAATAAATGCAAATGAGCCAGAATAGTTAATTTGCCCCATAAATCCCATGTTCGAGAAAGTTTAAAAAAAAGGACATAGTTATATAAAAATAAAAGAAAATATATATTATAAGGGTGGCGGGCCACCAACCCCGCCACCCACCGCAACAAAGGGTTAAGTATGGATTGGGGGGCGGGCTGTCACCCCGCCACCCCTGTGGAGGTTACAACAACCACGGTGGGGCAGGTTTCAAACATTTGTTATATATATGACATTGCGGTGTAATGTCTTTCCACTAGAGGCGGAACGGTGCCGATAGGGGTCAAACCCGCCCGATCCACGTGGCACCACCATAACGAATATAAAATCCAAAATAAACCAAACGATATGCTATGTTGGGAGCGGGTGGGATTCGAACCATGATCTTCGCCTTGCCAGAAAACTCTGCCACCGTTGAGCCATGGGGCTCAGCGTTGGTGGCTCCGCCCTCAAAATGTTATAAAACCTCTCATTTCCATAGTGCACCCAGGCAGAGCTGAGCAGCGGAGTGGAACCACAAGCGAGAAGAGGGGTAGAACCATGTTGAGGGAATCTTGAGGGGCATTAAAAAGATTCCCCGGGGTGTAGAACTTGCCAGTGTTCGTTTGGGACAAATTTTATGTTGTTTTTACACCTCTCGGCGATAGGAACTCAATGGTGACGTCTGTTTCTACATCAGACATCTCCATTTTACGGCCACTTTCCAGCTTGGAGGTATAAGGGTGTTGTATGTAATTTTACTTGTACTTCTTCTTCTTCTTCTTGCCACTTAATGAATGAAGGCCTCCCCACTGTTGAGCAGGGCCCAAAGACGTAGTCCAAATTTGACAAACTTCGTTATCAACTCTTGTTGTCATCTTTTCATGCTTTCATGTTCTTCCTCTCTTCTTTCATGTGCACTTTAAGTTGTTAAGGTTAACATGTCATGTTTCATGTAATTCTTTATACATCTGCAAGTAAAAGGTCTTGGATCAAGTGGTATCAGAGCTAGTCTTTGTTAGATGTGAATTGCATGATTGTATGCTAACCAGAAACAGGCTCCAAAGAGGCGAAGGGAAGCTTAAGTCCTTCGATCTTGAAGCAGGGCATGCATGTCGAAGGAGGAACATGGCAGATGACGATGCTCGTCATGAAGAGGAGAAAAAATACCGCAAGGCCTTGTATACAATGGCAGATAAGGTTGACCAGTTGTTTTCGAGACTCGAGAAGACTGTGAAAGCAGAGGAGAATGGCTCGGAAGAACAATGTTCAGTGCATGGTGGTGGTGGAGAAGAACCCCCTCCTTCTCCTTCCAGAAGTGAAAGTTCTTCTTTATCTCCTCATCATTCTCGTAGAGGTCCAAGAAATGCATCTAAGAAACCATTCTTTAAATTAGATGTTAAATTTGATCTTCCAATATATAATGGTGAAAGTAATGCAGAAAAACTCAACAACTGGATTAGGCAGATTGAAGTCTACTGCAGGATTCAACAGATCAAGGAAGAAGAGGCAAAGATCCAGTTGGCTTCTCTTTGTCTGAATGGCACCGCTCTTGTTTGGTGGGAGAGCAAATTGTGAGGCAGTATGAATTTGGGTAATCTCCTTTCTTCATGGTCCAATTTTATTTCTGCACTAAAAGATCAATTCTATCCTTTGGGTTATAAGCAAAAAGCCTTAATGGAATGGTAGTATTTAAGGAAAAGCAATGGCCAAAATGTGCAAAGCTTCACTGAAGAATTTAGAAAACAAACATTGAATTTGGGCATTTCACTAGAGTCACCCGAAGTTGTAACTGAGTATATCGATTCGTTACATAGTTACATACAACATTCATTATTATTGTCTGAGCCTACTACGATTGA
Organism: Pinus albicaulis; assembly: GCA_034641835.2. NCBI lineage: Eukaryota > Viridiplantae > Streptophyta > Pinopsida > Pinales > Pinaceae > Pinus > Pinus albicaulis. Next base: position 1,953,441,272 of record CM076578.1, on the reverse strand, counting down.
TTTGGCCAGTGTGAAGGTCATTCATCTTTAAAACAGGGGCAAAAATGAGAGAGATGATCATTCAAAGAAACCACCTTTCAAACCTTCAAATAGAAAATCGAAAGGAAAAGGAAAGGGAAAGGAAAAGAAGACGACATCAACCAAAAAAGACAAAGGAGAAAAGCCTTATTGCACTCACTGCAAAAAGGAAGGTCATGATGATGATCACTATTGAAAGATGTACCCGAAAAAGAAGCCAAAGAGATATGGTGGAAAGGGAAAGCAGAAGACGGTGGCAACCTTGCAGTAAGACCTTGGATCCGACTCTGGCAACAAGACATTGATCACAGCAGCAGGCACAAAAGGTACTCTTTCCCTTCATGTTAATTCTGAATCGCATGCAAGCATTAGTTCAACAGATGAGCCTCTTCCGAATGAATGAAAGAGAATTGAGTTATTTCATATTAGAGTTGTGATAAACCATACAAAAGTGGAAACTCTATTTGATTCAGGATCTCAAGCAAATTTAATCTCATAATCCTTGGTTAAAAAGTTAGGCTTAGAAATCAAGCCTCATCCGAAACCTTATCCCCTTGGATGGATACATGACAAAGAAAAATTAAATGTAACTAAGCAATGTAAGGTTAAATTTGTAATTGCTTCTAAGCTAGTGGATGAAGTAGAACTGGATGTAATACCAGTGGATATTTGTGGTATTGTGTTGGGGAGTCCGTATCTATATGACAGGAAAGCAATTTTATTTTGACATGAAAATAAATATCAAATCACAAAAGATGGGGTAGAATATATTGTAAGAGCTCATCAAACTAAGGTCAATGCCAGTCTTGTAAGTGCAGGACAGATGAAGAGATTGGTGAATTCTAGCAAAGGGTGCATGCTCATGGTTGTGAGAGCAAAAGATGCAGAAATATCTAATGCTTTCCAAGGTTGTGATCTGGTTCATAAAAATGAACTATGTGAATTTATTTCTAACTATGATGAGTTGTTTCATGATCCAAAAGGATTTCCTCCAAAACGGGAAAGCCAATGTGAGATTCATTTGCAACATGATGCTCCATTACCAAACATTGGTATGTACAGGATGTCGACTATCAAGATGGAGGAGATCAAAAAGCAGGTGCAGGAGTTGTTGAACCAAGGGGTCATCAGACCAAGTACTTCTCCATGTGGCTCGCCGATTGTGTTGGTTCCAAAGAAATATGGCACATGGAGGATGTGCGTAGGTTACCGGGTACTAAACAAAATCACGGTGAAGAACCGATACCCTCTCCCTTGCATTGATGATTTGTAAGATCAATTAAAGAATGCTATCTATTTCACCAAATTGGATTTGCGTAGTGGTTATCACCAGGTCAGAATTGCAGAGTTGGATGTGTGCAAAACCGCCTTCAAGACCAAACAGGGGTTGTTCGAATGGATGGTGATGCCATTCAGATTGTGCAATGCTCTAGCCACATTCATGAGGGTCATGAATGATCTTTTTAGGCCTTTCATTGATGAATTTGTTCTTGTACATTTAGATGATATTCTTGTCTTTAGTAGAACTTGGGGTGAACATGTATGCCATGTAAAGAAAGTGCTTGATGTATTGAAAAGGGAAAAATTGTATGTAAAATTGTCAAAGTGTGAGTTTGGGAAGACCTCCTTAGTCTACTTAGGTCATATTGTCGGTAATGGTCAATTAAAAATCGACCCTTCTAAAGTTGAGGTGATTGTATAATGGCCTAAGCCTACCAATGTAACATAGCTCCGTAGTTTTCTAGGTACAGTACAATATTGGAGAAGATTCATTGCCAACTTCTCTGTTATTGCATCATCCTTACACGCACTGACAAGTGTGAAGCAAGCCTTTCAGTGGGGAGGAAAGCAACAAAAATCCTTCGAAGCATTGAAACTTGAAAGAGAAGATTAGCATCGCGTCAGTCTTGGCTTTACCCGATCTCCACCAGTCTTTTGAGATTGAAACAGATGCCAGTGGATATGCCATGGGGGCTATACTGATGCAGCAAAGAAAGCCTATATGTTACCATTCAGAGAAATTCTCCCAGACTGTTGTGAATTATCCCACTTATGACAAGGAACTATATGCTTTGGTCCAAAGTGTGAAAATGTGGAAACACTACCTGATCGACAAGGAGACTATCATCCATACGGATCACCAACCCTTGTAATACCTTCAGTCACAAACCAAGCTTCAACAGGCTTGTCATTTCAGGTGGATGGGATTTCTTCAACAGTTTCATATGGTAATAAAGTATAAGAAGGGCACTAGCAACAAAGTAGCATATATGCTTTCTCATCCTCCTATCCTTGCTTCTATCATTTTGCAGAATGCTTCCTTGTCTTTTGAAAGTTATGCTGAACAATATGCTAACGATAATGATTTTAAGGAGATTTATGCAAAACTGACTCATGGATCATGTAGCAACAAAACTTGTATGTTTGTTGACTTAATAGCAAAAATACACAAAGGTATTTTAATAATAATATTTTATTAATAAATGTATGATAAGATAAGATGATTGAAAGTTACAATGAGGCCCTACTTATATACCTATGCAGGTGCCTTTTCACGAATGGGCATGTCTTTTAGACATGCCCTTTCACTAACCTAATGAGTACTTCACATAATTACTATTTGATTAATTAGTAATCATGTTTATTCTATTTATCTTATTTTATACAAATTTTATTTGTTACATTGCCTCTTCCTTTAGAGGCTTTGTCCTCAAAGCTATAATGTTGGCAATTGTCTTCATCTTGCAGTAGTCACTGATACCTTCTTTATATATTTCACTAATACATCGTCCTGAACTCCATGTTCTTGTTACGATGATTTTTTTTTTTTAAATTAATTAATATTAAATTAATTAATTAAATTATTATATATATATATATATATATATATATATAGTTATTTATTATTATTATTATTTTTTTTAAATTAAATAATAATAATTTTTCTCTCTATATATATATATATATATATATATATATATTATAACTTTTACTTATCATTTTAATTAAATGGAAACCGTCGCCTCTTTACGTCACACCGTTTATTAACTTGATACACCGATACATGTTTCGTAAACTGTTCACCCTATAAACATGTCTGTTCATTAAACATCACACTTGGGTTCGTAAATACCGTTTCTTAAACCTGTTCGTAACCTTTTCCAACTATTCGTTGTTAAATTTTTTTTATTTGATACGACCGCAGCAATGACTGGCGACCAGCAATGCTGATTCACAACTGCCCTCGATTTGTGCAGCGGAAAATAGTGCGGGTGGCTACGACCGGGCCTTTCTTTCTGAATCAGCATGCTGCGAAGAAGGTGTAACTGTAACTTCTATTTTATCGAAATTTTCCCCAAGTGTAACATTCTTTTTGGGAAGGCTACGGTAAAAATCAATCCATACAATTCGCTGGCACCAAACATCCCCGTCAGAACGACTCCAATCCTGACAGCATCTAGCCCGTCTTTGCCATAGAGAAATTGAATGATATCCCCTAATGAATTCTTGAAATATTCTTCCTTCACATCTTTATCTATTTTTCGAAGGAACATGAAGGGCTTTAAAATCGCATGCAGTCTATTGAGCTGGTGTTCGTTCAATGCACCTCCATGCTCTGCGTGATTCTCTATGCCTTTCGAGAACCATTCATCGAACTGCTCATGGCTATCAAATAATGTTGGCATGATAAAATGAAGCAGTGTTCCAGTAAGCAAGAGACGATTTCGGCAGTTGAAACTGAGGAGTTTTTGCCATCGTAAACTGAGTGCACTTTTAATGGCTTGAGCTTCATCTACAATCATATACTGCCACTTAAGTCTTTTGAGGTGCTTTTCATCAGTTACTGCTCGCTGGTAACTTGTAATGAGTATGTGCCAACTTCCTTGCCTTCGATAAAGTTTCTTAGAGTTTATCGTTTTCCGAAGTATAATACGTTCTTGATATTTACCCCAATAAGGGATAACATTCAAATCAGGGCAGAAATTGCTAATTTCATCAACCCAATTATTCAACACAGAAGCAGGTGCAACCACCAAAAATGGTCACCATATATTATTTACCTCAGCTAAATGAGCAAAAAATGCAATAGCTTGGATTGTCTTGCCCAAACCCATCTCATCAGCTAGGATGCTATTCAGTCCATGTTCATAACCATTGACAAGCCACTGAAGGCCCTTTAATTGGTATTCTTTTAAAATTCCTTTGAACATCTTTGGTGTTTGCACAGAGGACGTTTGAGGCATTGATGAAGGATTAAGCAAGTCCATGTCATGAGAGCCTTCAGCTATACTCTCCTGTGACAACTCATTAGTACCCACATTTTGAAACTTCAAACATTCACTATCAAATGCAGTTATTATTTTTTTCTGCTCGGAGGCAACATTTTGTGCAACTCTCAAGGCTTTCTCTTTCAAGGCAGCCTCTTCTATATCCTTATCATTTGTTAATGTCACATTGTATGACTCTCGTGCTACATCTTCCTCATCAATAGAAGCTCCAGCAATAGGTTGAGAACTTGTCTTGTTCTGCATAAAATGACTATAGAGTTCTGTCTGCGTGAGTAAAAAGTTCAGCCTCTATTGTTGTCTTTTTGTTGGGCAGCAAGTGCGTTGAGGATCAGGTAATTCAATATATCTATTGTTTGATCTTTTCCTTCTGCAGTTGAGCAGGTCCTCATCCACATCATCTTTACTTGGATCCTCATCAAGACCAGCTTCATCTTCATCTTTATCAAGGATTTTTTCATAAATTTTTTTAAGATGGGCTGTAACTTCTGTACATGAATTTTCTAATTGCTGAAGCTTTTCTTGAATTTTTTTTGTTTTTTCGTTTTCTTCAGGATCTTCACGTAATGGCACATTGTATGGTAAACAATGCTCATAGGCTCGTACACTACGTTCATAGGCTTGTAAGACTATATTGTGTGACATGGCTTCGATGGCTTCAACTTGCCTCTAATACCACTGTAGCAACAAAACTTGTATGTTTGTTGACTTAATAGCAAAAATACACAAAGGTATTTTAATAATAATATTTTATTAATAAATGTATGATAAGATAAGATGATTGAAAGTTACAATGAGGCCCTGCTTATATACCTATGAAGGTGTTTTTTCGATTTAATGTGCATGTCTTTTAGACACACCTTTTCACTAACCTAAATGACTACTTAACACAATTACTATTTGATTAATTAGTAATCATATTTATTCTATTTATTTTATTTTATACAATTTTTATTTGTTACGCATCGTCAGTGGACAACTATCATTTGTAGGGACAACCATTGTATCACCTTGGAAAATTATGCATACCCATGGATGAAAGGGTACATGTAATCAGTGAGGCCCATACCTCTCTTGTGTTAGTACATTTTGGTGTCGAAAAAACTTTATGTCATTTACAAAGTTTTTTCTTTTGGCCTAATATGAAAAACATTGTAACTCGATATGTAAAGGGATCTGTGATGTGTTCTATTTGAAAGCCCTCTAATAGAAAAATCGGGCTTTACACGTCACTCCTTATTCTGTATTGTCCATGGGAAAGTGTGTCGATGGACTTTGTTAGTGGTTTGGCCCTAAGTTGCAGGAAACGCTGGACAGGGGTCCGTTTCCGTACGAAAACGATACGGAAACGTGGAAACGCGTACCGTACGGCCTGGAAACGCGTTTCCGGCCGTACTGGCACGTTTCCCGTACAGGAAACGTTGCCAGTACGGCCGGAAACGCGTTTCCAGGCCGTACGGCCACGTTTCCTTGCCTTTAAAGCGATTTAAGTTGGTTTTTTTTTGTTTTTTTCCGGTTTTCGTGCTTTTTAACATTATTGTAATCGTTTATGGATGCTTGTAGATGGATTTTTAAAGCCTATGGCCCTAGTATTTATATGTGATTCATGGTAATGTTAAATTCTTAAAGTAAAAGGATTCCTTTTACTTAAATTTTTAACATTACCATGAAATGACTCAGGATGTTTGAGAGTGGTTTCGACCTCATTGAAGTTCATATGGAGAAAGTAGAATTTTAGATCTCATTCAAAATCCAGCAGACTTATCAGTTTTTCAGGATTTCAGGGTTGGGTGATTGCAATGTTTCCATCGTATTTTGTCATGTATTAGGGTATGGAACTCATATTTAATCAAGAGCACCAATCCGATATTCCGAGATTGCTATTTCCATTGTGTCCGTTATCATTCATGAGTAAATGTGTTGTAACTTGTAATAGTTTATGCTTTGAATTTATCATGTATCATGTATGTTTTAAACTTTTATGATTTCACATAATATTTCTTAAATGTCCTAAATTCTAATATAAAGTTAAATTATATATATACCACGTTTCCCCGTTTCCAAAATTTGGGGAGGTCGCGTTTCGCTTCACTTCCCATTTCGGAAACTCGTTTCCGTTTCCCCGTTTCATGCAACTTAGGAACTTTGGCCCCGTCTAGGAAATGTCACGACTATTTGTACGTCGTCGTGGACTGTTTCAGTAAAATTTGTATATTAATGCCTTGTAAAAAACAGGGCACTGAAGAGCAGACTGCTTATCTTTTCTTTTAGTTTGTTTGGGTCCACTTTGGATTGCCCACATCGATTGTGTCAGATCGAGACTCTTGCTTTCTTGGAGATTTTTGGACCGGCTTGTGGAGAATGATGGAAACCAAGTTGAAGAGAAGTACGACATTTCATCCACAGACCGATAGGTAGACAGAGGTCGTCAACCGTACTGTGGTACACTTGTTACGAGGCTATTGTCGTAAACATCCCAAGTTGTGGGATGAGCATCTTCCTTATGTGCAACGTGCCTACAACCGAGCAGTGCATTCTTCTACGCAACGTTCACCATTGGAGACATGTTTTGGTTACCTACTAAAGGATCCTTTTGAGATGGTCTTTGGAAGGGATGAAGATTCCAGTGGACATGATGATAGGGACAAAGCGCAGCAGTTCATCCAACGGATACAGTCAATTCACCAAGCAGTACAGGTGCAGTTGGAAAAGAGTCAAGCTCGATACAAGGCTCGACATTATAAACAACGAGTCAACCACCAATTCCAAGTTGCGGACAAGGTGTGGTTCCATATCAGCAAGGACAGAATGAAGGGAGAAGCAAAGAAGTTGCGACCAATCCGGTATGGTCCATTTACCATATTGGAGAAGATTGGAGACAATGCTTTTCATCTCGATTTGCCTGCATACATGAAAATGTACTCGGTAGTGAATTTCGAAAATCTAAAGCTTTATGAGCCACCATTGATTATCAACAACGAAGAGGTGGGATCAGTTCCTATAGTGGATGACTTTTCACCAGAATATCTCGACGAATTTCCAAAAGATATCATCCTCGATAGGAGAGCCAGGACTTCATGACGGGGAGATGTGGAATATCTTTGTTTTGGTTTCAAAGGGATGCACCCAAGCAAGGTTAGATGGCTGGAAAAAGAGAAAGTGAGGGAGCAATTCCCTCACTTGCTAATGGACTGATAATGCTTTTGGCAGTCCAAAAGCTCCTTAGTGGGGAGGAATGATCGAGGAGGATCTCTTAGGTACAATTACAAGTGGTATTAGGAATGGGTCAAAATTCAAAGTGGTCGGATTGCTCTCGAACCAGGCTCAGATTGAAGTACTCGTCGCCCTAATTCCAACGGTGCGAACAGATATCCAATCCGAGCCCGTATGGAGAAGTTAGAGCAAGTCAAAGTTTTGGTCAGAGTGGGGCAATGGCCAGGTTTAAGTATCCTACAATTTCACCGTCAACCAACAGGGAACCTAGCATCCAAGAAGTGAGCGAATTCGTGGGATGGTTAATTTTCCCAATAACTCCCATGTTCGAGAAAGTTTAAAAAAAAGGACACACACACACACACACACACATATATATATATATATATTAAGGGTGGCGGGCCACCAACCCTGCCACCCACCGTAACAAAGGGTTAAGTATGGATTGGGGGGCGGGCTATCACCTCGCCACCCTGGTGGAGGTTACAACAACCACGGTGGCGTAGGCCTCCACCAGCGGACTAACAACCCATTTCAAACATTTGTTATATATATGACATTGTGGTGTAAGGTTTTTCCACCAGAGGCGGAACGATGCCGGCGGGGGTTGAACCCGCCCGGCCCACATGGGTAGCCCCGATCAGGCGGCACCACTGTAACGAATATAAAATCCAAAATAAAACCAAATGATATGCTATGTTGGGAGTAGGTGGGATTCGAACCATGATCTTCGCCCTACCAGAAAACTCCACCGTTGAGCCACGGGGCTCAGCCTTGGTGGCTCCGCCCTTAAAATGTTATAAAACCTCTCATTTCCATAGTGCGCCTAGGTAGAGTTGAGCAGCGGAGCGGAACCATGAGCGAGCAAAGGGGCGGAACCATGCCCGGGGAATCTTCAGGGGCATCAGAAAGATTCCTTCGGGTGCAGAAATTGCCAGTGTTCGTTTGGGACATTTTATGTCGTTTTTACACCTCTTGGTGACAGGTACTCAACAGTGACGTTTGTTTCTACATCAAAGATCTCCATTTTTCGGCCACTTTCCAGCTTGGAGGTATAAGTGTGCTTTATGTAATTTTTCTTGTACTTCTTCTTCTTCTTCTTGCCTCTTAATGAATGAAGGCATCCCCACTGTTGAGCAGGGCCCGGAGACGTAGTCCAAATTGAACGAACTCCGTTATCAACTCTTGTTGTCATCTTTTCATGCTTTCATGTTCTTCCTCTCTTCTTTCATGTGGAGTTTAAGTTGTTAAAGTTAACATGTCATGTTTCATGTAATTCTTTATACATTTGCAAGTAAAAGATCTTGGATCACTGCTACTAATATCTGCGCTGTCACTGAAGGCCTTGTGCTGCTGCCGACTCTGCACTATGCCAACTGCATTGCTGCTGCCTCTGCACTGCGCTGCCCAACATTTGAGTGCTACTAGACTCTGCATCTATCACTCTGGCATCTGACTGCACCAACTGCCACTGGTCCATCCTGCTATTGAATACTGTGGGCCCCCATAGCAAGGTATTGATTCAAGAGGTGGACCTCCTCAAGAATCCTTCCCAACTATAGCGCTCTGGGGATACAAAACCGAGTCACCCCACCTTACTCCTGGAGGGATGTCTGCAAACATGGCGAAGTCTTCCTCCAGCCTTGAGGACAGCCTATCGATCTCGACAGAAGCTACCTGTTGGTCCTGCGTCTCCTCCTTGTCCTTCTTCCTGAGAGTGTTGAGATTTTTTGTATTTGGGGTAGCATCAGTTGTGCTCTAGGTCCCAAATTTTGAGGAAGGACTAGAGTTTTCCTTATTTACAAGACCCAGAAATGGATTTGGGAAATTTCATCTGGTTTAGGAGATATTAAATTAATTAATTATTTTAATGTATTTCCTAAGTTAAAACTTAGGAATATAAAATAATTAAAGTGAATTTAAACATGTGATGAAATTGTCTTAAGTGACATGGATCAAGCTTTTTTTTAATCTTAGCCATTGATTAAAGATTTAATCTTGGTCGTTGATTTGTCAACGAGAAAAGTATAAAGGAAAGGCTTGGGGTCATTTGTAAGGCACACAGAGGCAAAGCACTGAAGCTAAGCTGAGATTCTAGGGCGGGGTTGCTAAGAATTCTCAGAAGTGTTTCAGTTGTAGAGAGGGGAATTTAGACCAAGGGGATGATCTGATCCCGGGTCTAGAATACACAAGAAGCAGAGAAGAGATCGAGAAAGACAGCGTAGAGGAAGGCAGCAGCAACAACAACAACAAGGACAATTTGATTTTCAGGAAACACTTCAGGGGTTACGTAGAGACCCTTAGGGGCAGCGTAGTGACTGCGTTACCCAGTCTGGGGTAAACAGTCCCTTCCAGTGACAGCGTTGAGAATTTGGAAGCCTTCAGAGGCTGACGCAACAGTGTCTTTCAGGGGCAGATCTGGGGTTTCTAGGCCTAGATCTGGTTGAGTTTTGTAAATCCCGTTTGAGGGTGTGGATCAGTCAGTATTGTTGGTCTTAGATCAGCCAGGTGCTGCAGATCTAGAGTTTTATTTGTAGGGTTTTCTAGATCTGGAACCCAGAGTTGTGTATTTAGAAATATTCTTAATAATAGAGCCCTCCAGCAGTTAGAGACCGATTTTCCTACATTGGGTTTTTCCGGGGATAGTTTGTCCAGAAATAACTCACTTTGTCTATGTGTGCATGTGCTTATTCTAGATCTGAATTGGTAGAGATCTGTAATGTGTTTTGCTTTGATGTTAACTTGAATTTATTCAGTTGATAACTTGTATAAGTAGGAGAAGCTTAACCAGATTAACAGAAATAATTTCTGCATAAGAATTAAGATTCAGAAATTTCTACATGGTATCAGAGCAATTGCAGATCTATAAGTGTCACCGGCTGAAGAATCTGAAGGATCTAGCTGCAGAAAGCAACTGGAAAGGCAACAAAAAAGCAGATCTGAAGGGACAATGCAATTTTTAGGAGGAGATTCACGCAGAGGGAAGGGTGATGCTGTCCAGCGCTGTGTCTTAGCAAGCCCACGCAATTACTGTGCAGAGGCAGCTCAAAAACAACACTGGTTAGGTCTGAAGCCAGTCAGTGTGATTCAGATCTGAATCTATCAAATCCAAAAAAAGTCTGCAGAAAAGTTGTAGAAATTCAGAAGAGCTGGTGGGGTTAAACTTTTGAAGTTTTCAGATTTTTAACCTTAGCACAAGTGACAAAGTTTAGAGAAGAGATCAGCTTCTTAGAGAGTTTCTTGCCAAAGGAAACTTGCAGTTTGATCAGAGGATCAAAGAAGAAGCTGGATCATAGTTGATTTGGAAGATTTCCAAGGAGGGAAATCAAGTGTCAGAGGGAGCAGAGGGTGCCCAGTTCGTAAAGGACCCTAGATCCAGGTCTCTGGCATAGAGAGAGGGAGCTTCGACACATTTTGAGCAGATGGCTCCTCATGGACTACGCGATCAGGATAGGCTAGAGGGCCTTTCAAACTTTTCGGTATGGAAAGCTAGGATCCTGATTGTCCTAGAGGCATATGGTTTAAGAGACCATGCAGAGCAGATCCTGGCCACACCGACAGATACAGATCTCCTACGGAAGCATAGAGAAGCTGCTGGGCATCCAAGTGGCTGATAATGGACAGTATCAAGGATCATATTGTGCCACACCTAGCTGAGAAGATGACAGCTAATGAGATGTGGAAGGCCTTGACTTCCCTATATGAGGGAAAATCAGTCCAAAGAAAGATGTTGTTGGAGGCCCAAATGAGGTCATTCATGATGACTAAGGGAGAAGACATCGAGCATTTCCTCTTCACATTGCAGTCAATCAGGGATCAGTTGACTGCAACGGGTGCAACCATAGATGATGTAGTGATAGTCAGGACTGCCCTCAATGCAGTCACGGATGAGTGGGAAACCTTTGTCCAAAGTATCTTGGGCAGAGCAGACCTCCTAGATTGGGGCAGCTTGTGGTCAATCCTGCGGCAAGAAGAACTACGTAGATTCACCAAGAAGCAGCACAACCCTGGGTTGAGCAAAGTAAAGAAGGAAGGGGAGGAAGATGCAGCCTTGGCATCAAAGAAGCAGCCAAAGAAGAAGAAGGATCTTTCAAAGATCAAGTGCTTCCAGTGTGGCGAAATGGGACATTTTGCCAGCCATTGGCCAGAAAAGAAGAAGGACAAGGAAGCATCTTCTTCCAAAGCAGTAGTGGTAGATGATGGGTCCGGAGATGATGTAGCCATGAGTGCTCATGAACCAAAGAGGTGGGGTGACATGGACATGTAGAGGAGCTACATGGAAGTAAGGCGAGATCCTTGAGCAACTCATCTCTTGGATCACAAGTGAGCTGCGACAGCCTTAAGACAATAGCCGGACAAGTGGAGTATTGGGTGCATAGATCACAGATGAGGCATAAGCAGAGGCATATCTGGAGGCTGGGAGGAGCAGCGTAGAGCATAGCAGCAACAACGTAGAAGCAGTAGCAGCGCAGAGGCTGATGTGACTTCAGCAGTGCAGTGTAGTACTGCTTACGCAGTGCAGAGCTGCAACAGCACAAAGAGCTTCAGAGGGACATCACAGTGCAGCGACAATGTGATAGATTTCAGCAGAAGGAGCTGATGTGACTTTAGTAGTGCAGAGGGAGTCTGATTACGTAGGCAGAGCTGTAGTTGTGCATTGTTCTTTAGATGCCAACACAGATCTGTAGCCTATGGAGCTTCAGTGATAAGGATGCAGCCCATCTGACCTGTCTGTCAAAGATTGGGCAGGAGATTCAGTTGTTTCTCTCAACAACTGAAGTTGCAGTGCAACAGATCATCAGTGGCAGTGCTATGAGCAGCGCAGGTGCAGCATATTGAGAGGGAGCTGCAATACAGTGGTTGCAGTGGCAGTGGCAGAGTCATGGGCAGCAGTACAGAATGGCAGCAACAGTGCAGAGTTGAGTGGCAGGAGGCCAAGCTTCAGCAACACAGAACCAGTGCCCAAAATCATGTAATGCATAAGTGTGATATATTGCTAGAGCACACCCTTGATGCTAAGAGGGAGTGTTGAGATTTTGGGGTAGCATCAGTTGTGATTTAGGTCCCAAATTTTGAGGAAGGACTAGAGTTCACCTGATCTACAAGACCTAGAAATGGATTTGGGAAATTTCATCTGGTTTAGGAGATATTAAATTAAACATGTGATGAAATTGTCTTAAGTCACATGGATCAAGTTTTCTTTTAATCTTAGCCATTGATTAAAGATCTAATCTTGGTCGTTGATTTGTCAACAAGAAAAGTATAAAGGAAAGGCTTGGGGTAATTTGTAAGACACACAGAGGCAAAGCACTGAAGCTAAGCTAAGATTCTAGGGCAGGGTTGCTAAGAATTCTCAAAAGTGTTTTAGTTGTAGAGAGGGGAATTTAGACCAAGGAGATGATCTGATCCCGGGTCTAGAATACACAAGAAGTAGAGAAGAGATCAGGAAAGAAGGCGCAGAGGAAGGCAGCAGCAGACGGCAGCAGCAGCAAATGGCAGCATTAGTAGCAGCAGACGACATCAGCTGCAGCAGCAGTAGACGACAGCAGCAGTAGCAGTAGCAACAACAAGGACAATGTTATTTTCAGGAAACCCTTCAGGGGTTACGCAGAGACCCTCAGGGGCAGCATAGTGATTACATCACCTAGTCCGGGGTAACGCAGTCCCTTCCAGTGATAACACTGAGCATTTGGAGGCCTTCAGAGGCTGACGTAGTGTCTTTCAGGGCCAGATCTGGGGTTTCTAGGCCTAGATCTGGCTGAGTTTTGTAAATCCCGTTTGAGGGTGTGGATCAATCTGTATTGTTGGTCTTAGATCAGCCAGGTGCTGCAGATCTAGATTTTTCTCTATAGGGTTTTCCAGATCTGGAACCCAGAGTTGTGTATTTAGAAATATTCTTAATAATAGAGCTCTCTAGCAGCCAAAGACCAGTTTTCCCACATTGGGTTTTTCCAGGGACAGTTTGTCTAGAAATAACTGTCACTTTGTCTATGTGTGCATGTGCTTATTCTAGATCTGAATTGGTAGAGATCTGTTATGTGTTTTGCTTTGATGTTAACTTGAATTTATTCAATTGATAACTTGTATAAGTAGGAGAAGCTTAACCGGATTAACATAAATAATTTCTGCATAAGAATTAAGATTCGGAAATTTCTACAGAGAGGACATTGGGTACTGTAGTGGCCTAGCTCGCCACACCTGAAGCACTTGACCTTCAACAAGTCCTTCCTGCGCTACTCCCCTTGTCCCTGACTGGGACCCTTCGATGTGAGGGCCACATTCTCCTCCTCCTTCACCTACTTCGATCCACTGCTGCTGCTGCCACTGATGGTGCTCTTCATCAAGTCTTGCCTCAACTCCTCCTCTTGCAAGTCTTCCCACATCCTGTGCCATCTTGGCAAGTTTTCTCTTCCCAAAATACTTTGGATGAATACTTGCCACTCTTCTAAGACACTGTTGAGAGCTACTCAAAGTAGCTCTGTGGCTTGAGGCGCTGACCCAACAACTACCAACTCATCTCGGATCTCTTGAATCCTGGTGATGAAAGGGTCTATGTGCTCCCTTTTCTGCATCCGAATGCATCTCAGTTTCTCCTCCAAGGACATCTTCCGCTACTCGAAAGATCCCTGATATAGCGTGGAAAGGGTATCCCACATTTGTTTGGCGGTTGGCTTGGGCGTTATGTGTGATACAATGTGATCCCAAACACTATCAAGGATCAACTTGTTTGCCCTCACCATCTCCTTTCTGTACTTTTTGAGTTGATCGGCATCCATGGGGATTGCTACCATGTTATCAATATACGTTTTGAGATCAAACTCATTTAGAAGGAAGGAAATCCTTGCCTTCCAGATAACTTAGTTGGAAGCTCCGTCCGACCTGTACTGATCTCGAAGTCCAGCTGTGGCCATCTCAAAAAAAAGTCGAAAATATCCTCTTCCCTTCTACTCAGCTATACACAATTCCTTATGGAGTGAGAAACTCTGCCCATTATGGTTGCTAGTCTGCAAGGGAAATCAAACTGCTTGAGACTAGAAGTTTGCCGAGGAAAGTTTTCCCTCAGTGTGCGCTCGTCTTCCACTCGATGCTAGTTTTTCTCTAGCAAACTGCTGCAAAAATACTGCATCCAGCTACAGATCTGCTTTGCAAGAAAATACTAGCTGCTCCCTTTGCCTTTGGAATTCCCCGATCTGGAGAAAGTTTTTCTGTCGCTCTCTTGGAAAAACTGATTTTCCTCAAGAAATACAGCCTCTTGGCCAAGGTTACTGCGCTGCCCTCTGGGGTTTCGAACTGTTGTTCACACTGAACAACGCAACTCCATCTTCTCTGCCACTGAGCTCTCCGACTGATCTTTTGCGCTCTGATACAGTGTGAAAATTCAGAGACCCGAATCCTATTGCAACAACTAATATTATGTTTTCAATTTGTTTATTTAACCAAGAAATTTATCTGTTGTTTCCTACGACAAATATCGAAATAAATACATCTCAACCTTCATAAATAAAAACCGCGGAAGAAATAAAACGTTGGAAGAAATGCTAGCACACACACATAAAATAACACAATTATTTTTGGACAATGTGCCTGGAAAAACCCAACTTGAGAAAACTGATGCAGCGGCTAAGGGTTTTAATATTATGCAGCAGTGAAATGATCAGAGTACAAATGGATGCCCAAACTGGCAATCCTACAAAGAAAAACTGGCAAGAAAAACTAGTGAGGAAATTCCTCACTCCATAGGTGAATTCGAGCACCGACCTCAACTCAAAATTGAGCCGTCCAAACTGCCTTTGCTTAGTTAGTTCATCACATTGGCGCAGTTACTGCGTCACTCAGCTCAGAATTGCTCCTCCTCAAGCTGTCTGGTTACCTGCTGTCTGGGAAACTGACTGTCTTGGCCTCTGGAACCTCTGCCCAACTTCCGACACTGAATCACTGCTTCTCCCCAACAAATACGGATTTGCCTCTAGAGGCTACTATGCCGCATTTGTGTCAGTCTCTCTGTGGCACTTCTGCCTCTCTGCAAATGCACTCACCGGATTTGGAATTCTTCCTCCGGCTTCACTGTCTCTGCCCCTTTCTCACTGCTTCGATGTCACTAACTCTCTCTCCGACATCTGACAATTTCTACTCTAGAAATCGATCTGCCAATGAAATCGAACTGCTGAAGTGTGTCTTCTCCAAGCCCCATCGACTTCTCTTATAATCCTCTGTTGAGACTTCAACGACCAAGATTAGATCTTAATCAATGGCTAGGATTAACTTGAAATCGATCCTTGTGAGTTTCTAGAACATTCACACCTTGACTTAATTAATTCTTATTAATTAATCATATTCCCTAAGTTTATACTTAGGGAATATTTTAAAACAGACTAATAATCTCATTAAGTCCTCTCTAGGTGGAATTTCCAGAAACGATTTCTGGGTTTTGTAGAACTCATGTATTCTAGCCTCTCCACAAAATTTTAAGGCTAGAACACATCTGATGCTACAAAAACTAACACAATCTTCATCAATTTCATCATTTTTAACAATGGCAATCCTAGGGTTTCACAAACCCTACAACTTTCTTGATCAAAATTTTACTATAGATTTGCAAACCCAAAATATTCCAAGTTTTTGGTCAAACATTTAGACTTCCAAATCTTAGATTCTTTACATCATCAATTGACCAAGAAACCTTTTATCCATAGTAGTATTTTCCTCTTCACAATGTAATAGACTTTATTAATCTAGTCTTTGTCCATATAAGCAAGTTCTTCGGATCAGAATGTTTCAGTCATTTATGACTTGATCTTTGATATTCAAAACTTGAAATCTAATTTCAAATATTTCAACAAGGTCTAATCCAAATCTTTCTTAAGTCAGCTACAAGGGATCTCAACAACAACTACAAGGATGCTTCACCTGACTTCAAAGTTGACTACTAGTACAAAGAGTTGTTCTCGCTTTAAACATCTGTTTTAAAAATTCTCTCTATACAAAATTGTCAAATATGCTACAGAAAATGCTATTCTAGGAGCACCTCTTGACTTTATGTACAGGGTTACTTAATTCCACTTACTTGGAGATTGTAGGTCTCTTTGAAATACTGAGCCACCCATCACTGTAGAAACTCTAGTGTTTCGCAAATTATTTCAAAATGATTCAGAAATTGCAACAAACATTTGGACTTTTTGACAAACTACTTTGCAATAGACCTTATGCAACATACTTGAATATCAATTCGTAACCAAGCAATGTTATCGGAACCGAATCGGTCATCGAACCAAAAAACCTTGTGGACTGGGAATTGGTCAGAGTCGGACCGGAACTGGAACTGGAAAAAATGGAAAAAAAAACTGGTTTACCAAAAACACATAAAATATTCATATTTTAAAGAAAAAACAGATATATTCATGTGCATCCATATGAATCCAAACTATTTATACACAAATATGCAAAAGTTCTCATTTATATAGCAAGTAATAGTGCATACAACCAAAATAGCACTTAGTGCAAAACATTGTTGAACCAAAAATGTTACAAACATCAAGAAGCAGGGTCTAAAAGGCCTTTATAGTCGAAAATAACATCATACATCATAGTATTATACTACAACCTACAATACTACAAGCTACAGCTGCAACAAATCAATGGTCAAATCATCAATCATCAATCATCATCAGAATCATCATCTTGATCATCCTCCTTATCCTCATCTGAAGAATGAGTAGCATCCAAGTTTGCAATGGGATTATGGCTTGATTCCCATTGCCCTTGATTTACCCTCTAAAATTTTGGAGAAAATCAGCTCCAAAACCCTTTGAAATCAACTATGTAGCAGCCCCAACAAAATAAAAAAGAAATCTTCCACCAGTTGCAAAAACCACTTAAGGAAACCCAAAGATCTTTAGGAAAAAAAAACTTTGAATTAGCTTGAAAGTTTGCCAACCCAACAACTCTCCAAGACTCCAATCAGCTCTTTAAATCTGCAAAAAATCTCCCTTAGAACAACCCTACAAAAAACTCTCTGAATTCTCCTCACCGAACTCAGCTCAAGAATTGCAAAAGACTCGAAAGAATAGTGTGAGTGAAATGGAGGAGGTGGGGGGGCCTAGGGCAGTGTTAGTATCTAGGAAAAATAATAAGTAAAAAAAAAAGAAAAGAAAAAAGTAATGTCCAGGCTTGTGAATCGGTGGAACCGGTCCGAAACAGACTGGTATTGAACTGGCCGGTTCAGTGCCGAAACCGACGGGTTCGGTGCTGAATCTGGCTGATTCGGACTAGTTTTGCCTCCAAACCGGTCAGACCGACTAGTTTTCCGGAACCGGTTCGGTTCCGATAGCACTGCAACCAAGACTCACGGTGATATATTTAGGTCGGCTCTCAGATCAATTAGGTTGGCTTACTTCAACTGTACTTACACTTCTATATATAAAATACATACTATTTAGATTCAAATCAAACTTCTCAGATCTTCAGTGATATTCTTTAGAGATTTTGACTTTATCGTTAATCCATAAATGCCACAATACACTGACTGCCTTAATTGTGGATGACACGGGGCTTCACACTTTTCTCAGACTCCGAATAGACTTCATCATCAATATTTTTGGCTTATAACCTCGTTTTTGACTTCTGTAGCCTTTGCTCAAATTACAAGGGATTTGGTATACTCGGCGTATAGCAGACTTCAGGAGTCTCGACCCTTCTTTAATAACACAGTGATTTGCCATACTTGGATACCTTGATCTTAGATATGATTCCATTGGATCTCCTTAGGTTTGAGTCTAGGATAGACATGGATCATTCACACTCTTGAACAACTGTAATGAATAAAATAATATAAATAGTGATTAATTAGTTAATTTAGTAATTAGGTTGAAGAGACATGTCTGATGGGACATGACCTTTCGTGAAAAGGCACCTGCCTAGGTATGTAAGCATGCCTCATTTGTAACATTCATCATGAATTCATTCTTCATACCTTTTATATAATAATATTTGTATCCTCATGGATATTTTCATATTCCAAATCTTCTGGAGTATTTAACTTGAGAAGGAACTTTGTTCACTTCATTTGGTATCAGAGTAGTTTGATCTTCTGGCCGCTCACACTGCACAGAGCCACGCTCTCCGATCCAGGTCCTTGACCGTCAAATTTGTCAACATTGTTGTCGTTGAAGCGTTTTGCTACTCTTGGAGTTTCTCCATTTTCACTAGTAGTCCTTTGGCCAGAATTAAAAATTGAAAAAAGAAGAAGAAAACTTTATTAAAAAAAAGATAAAAAAAGGTGAATATATATTGAGAACAAAAAAATTATTATATATATATATATATATATATATATATATATATGATCGACCCTCAAACCAGGTTGGCCGCCAATTACCAGCCGCCATAGCTGCTCGACCCATCCGCTGCAAACGCAACCACACACAAAACACAGTAGGGTCAACGTCACTGCGAGAGCCGCCAAAACTTCTGGAATCTGCTACGATTCATCCAAAGACCATCGCTGCTTCATCGCCGCTGCCTGGCGCTCCCAGTCCATCCCGTCAGCCATCGCCGAACACAGCTATTAAGTTGTAGCTGCATTCCTGTCTACCGCATTCTCCAACAATAGCCCCTGCCCCATCGTCTGATAACTTTCTGCGTTGTTGTTCCATTGTCACCATACACCGATGTCGGAATCACAACCATCATCCCACTGCATTCCACTTATAGCCGACAATATCAACTAGCCGCCATACATCGTATGCCACTCATTAAAACACAGCATTGCCATGACCTACGATCACTGATAGACCACTGTTGTGCTATCGATAAACATAGTGCCGCAGTAGGTCAATTCCTCTGTCGAGTATAATTCTCTTGTTGCCTCTGTTTATCTCTGCCACTGTCGGCTAATCTCTACATTGGCACAATTGATATTTTAAAAATTAAAAACCACTAAGCATCGATATAGCCATCAATTGCTATTTGACCTTTTAAAAATAAAAAACAATCGAGTGTCCTGTCAATTACATGCACAACCATTGCAACCACCATTGTTATCTTCGAAAATACAGGTGCAACTCTTCGTTGTAATAAGCGTGACTTATGAAGGATATAATTGTCTGAGTTGTTAAGAATTAAAGAGACTATCAAAGAAAAAAAATATTACTAAGGGAAAAAATGATTATTTAGTACAATAAGTTTTTCATGAAAGTATACCCTAAGTAGCACTTAGAAGAGTTATAAAGGAAATTATATTAAAAGGGTTAAAAGGAAATTATATATATATATATATATATATATATATATATAAGGGAGAAGAGAGAAGGGAATTTCCAAGGTTTTGAATCATATTTTAAAGGAGTGTTATCATAACAAAATGTCGAGAAGAGTTATTTTAATATATATATAAAGGAGGGAAGATTAATAATATAAAAACAAAAAAATATTATAAAAGAAAATTGAAGTATAAAAGTACACTTAAAGGACAAAGGACAAAATTCAAAGAGTTACCCTTAATTTCTGGAAGAATTCGAAAATAATGAAACAAGAAAAAATGGAGACCGGTAATGAAAAATTTCCTAAAACTTTTAGTAAATGTGTTGATACACTATTTAAAATTAAAGGATCACTCGCAGGAAGAGATATTATAATCTCTATCAGTCCTACTGAAGGGAGTAATTATGTTAGTCCTAAATGTGCTAACCAATTAGTAATTCCTGAATCGAATATAATTGAAACAAATTTTGTTGACACAAGCGACAAACAATACGACATAAATAATCTACAACTAAGTATTGGGGTTATACTTTTATCTCGCAATTTACTGTGATTTCCTTATTTTTTAACGATAGTGACATTGTGTTGGGTTCACCCTAGATGGAAACACTAGGATCCTTTATCCTAAATACAAAAAAAAATGTTTTTGACATTTGCCCACAAAAAGAAAAAAATAACGCTACAAGATGTTATCGTGAAGCCAAATTCAGTGACGCCTGAAGACATATAAGAAATCTCAAAAGCAATTCTTCAAGAAAGTAAAAAGGCAATCCAAAATATGCAAAAGGAAATTGACAAAATCACCACTAACAAGAATGAAGAAGTTGCTCGCCTCAAGGTTCACAACGAAAAATTACTAACGCAAATTAAGAAGCTGAAGAAGGACAAGAAGTCATTAGAAAACAAGGTGCAACAACTTGTCGAAAAGGAATCGTCGAAACCTTCAAATGTAGAAATTCAAGTTGATGAAAATACATCAAATAACGATCTAGTTAGTAACACAAATCCAGAAAACGACACAAACAAGATAAGGGAAAATCAAATCACTACAATTCCCTATCGACATCTGAATCACGGGAATAGACAACTCAATGAAGCTAGGTATTCAAAACAAAATCAACAAACTAATGTTCCGAAGACTACTAAAGTCGGTGCGATCCACTCATGTAATAACAATTCATCACAAGTTGTCTGTCATTGCAAGATTCCACAGAAGATTGATTTAGGATGGTTTGATCCCTTCTCAGTGGGACAATTTTGTTTGTCACTTAGAGGATCATATCAACTTGTATTGACAAGGATGACTACTCCGAGACGAGAAAACATTTGTAGTAGAAAAAGAGCTCAAGCCTTTCATCCACAAACTTTGAGGACAAAACTTTTTGAGGAGGAAGGCAATGTAATGAATAAAATAATATAAATAATGATTAATTAGTTAATTAGTAATTAGGTTGAAGAGACATGTCTGGTGGGACATGACATTTCGTGAAAAGACACCTGCCTAGGTATATAAGCAGGCCTCATTTGTAACATTCATCATGAATTCATTCTTCATACCTTTTATATAATAATATTTGTATCTTCATGGATATTTTCATATTCCAAATCTTCTGGAGTATTTAACTTGAGAAGGAACTTTGTTCACTTCGACAACCACAAAGATCATGTAATTCGGATACCACAGAGTTGCGAATAGGTGCCATAGAGCTCGCACAAAGTGCCACAAAAAGCTCACATGAAGTGCCACAAAAGCTCACATAAAGGGAGCCACAGAACGAGACAAAAAACTCACAAATCCTAGCGTCAAAACTTCGCGCCTTTGAGATATAAGAAGCCTCAGGAAATTTTCATACCATGCCACAGAGAAGCTCAGGTGCTTATCTTTGTAATTGTTGTCATTTGGAGTAGTCGTATTCATCAAACTCCATATTTCAGACCCCTTTTGAGAGATAAGTTACAGACTTTGGGCTTCAATCAATGAACCACAAAGCTCAGATTACTTGCACAAGGTAGAAAATTTGTCCTTCTTTGCTCAGAGAATGTGCTTGAATAACTTGTGTCACAGAACTCGCAAGAGATGCCATAGATGGCTTGCACAATTACAAGGAAACAAATTGTGCCACAAAACTCAAAAGATATTCAGTCGTTTGTTACTATAGGTTCGGTCTTCTTGCACAGAATTTGGATCTCTCTTAATCATAGAATTATTTGCCACAAAATTTACAGAACCTGCACATTATCTCAAACCAAGGAGTTTCAGCATAGAGATGGATGAGAGGACCTTTGAATTTAATAGATAGCTCCTAAGATCCTTCGTTGCCTTTGAAGAAGACCTCAGCCTATCACATCTGTCATCAACAAGGGTCTCGACACTCTCTGAATTTTGCTCGGCTGTAAGAGAGAGTATCATAGAGCCCAGAATTTGTATAGCTTCAGAATCTTTGCATGGCTTCAGAAAAAGAGCCAAAAACTTCGTATAGGAGTGCATAGGATTGATCACGATTCTCCTTATCCCAACTGCTCTTCAAACTTCTCTCTGATATCTTGTTGATTTTCTAGGGCTCAAGCTAGAAAATAATTTCCTTCATCATGATAACTACTTCCAATGATCAGTTAACATTAATTCCACATCATATTCATTCATAAATAATTAAGCAGTTATACAGAAGAAAATATCAACCATTAAACATGAAAGAGCAGTAGAAAATAACCATGAAACCATGAGACAAGAGACACAGAAATTAGGCCTGTGGCCAGGGCAAAACCCACAAGGGGAAAACCCAGAAAAGTCTTTCCTTATGAGAGAGTCCAATTCATCAATACATCTAGAAAAAACAAAAACCATAATAGCTGACTAGAAACAAGAGTATCTACAATTTGCCAAGTCTCCTGATATTTTCATTTGTCTTGCTTCCTTTCTTCACTGGAACGGAGCTTCTTGAGAGATAGATTGATGTGCCAAATAGGGAGAAATGGTCTCCCTTTTATAGTCTTAAAAAGGGGGTTGAATGGGTGCTGCTTAGGTGCCCAGCCGACTTGAATAAAATGGAGGCCTACTTGAATAATTTATGGAGGCAAAATTTGAAGTTTAAATTTTCTATTTCTTCATGATTAAAATACCGACCATGGCTACTATATTTCCAACATGCTTGGTGAATGATTCTTATTTAATCTTAGATCACTTCAAGAAATTCTGAAAAGAGGCTGATTTTTGCACTGTTTAAGTGTTGTTCCTGAGTTATTTTGGAAACCTAATGACCTGAGAATTGCAGGGAATTTGGATGGACATAACAGATGGCAGATCTATAGATTTAAGTTCATTATTATTAACTTCTATACAAATATATTGCCTTCCACAAGTGTGAAATTATTGTTCTGCGACTGACAGTTTACAAGAAACCTAATTGTTAATGTTTAAATCTTACATGTGTACTGAACAAATGATAAAGGCAGTTTTTTCGTCAAACTTGAATTAGATCATCATGCGTGTTTTGTCTCTTGTGTCATATTATCTTTGAACCATCTGCAGTACCAAGGTCATATAGATTATGTGTAAAAAACTGAAAAGTTGTATTGTACATTGCTATAAAAACTGTTGTGAATCTTATTTATTAGGAATTATATTTGAGCACCATAGTCTAACTGGAATTTTAACATTGAAGTATATTATTCAGGGAAGGATGATCCGCATGCTGAAGAGATTGTAGGAACCCAAGCTGGTTTAGATGTCTTTACTGTGCGGTCAAAACGTAGTTCCCTTGTCAGAAGAGCATCCAGTGTGACAAGGAATGGAAGTTTATCACCCTCAGGTACTTATGGCAAGGTGAGATCCCACATTTGGGTGTTTGTCATTGTTCTTTGATATCATTTTCTCAATGTATTTGAAGGTTGTAGAAAAATGCAATTGATGGTTGTTTAAAGATATATATCGAGTTAATTAGCTACAATGCCCCAAATTCCGTAAATGATGCCAGATAAATAGATGGAGTGAGGTCATGGAATACTTATAATCTTCATTTCTTAAATGGTTGTAGTGACTGTCTATTAGCCTGCTGGTCACTAATATTTTTCAAAAGATTACCTAAATTTCCAAGATATAATTTGCATGATTTTCTTCAACAAGGTACAGTCTTTGTGAGGAATCTGTCTGATGAATTTACGAGTCTTAAGCGTTGTTGTCGTACAGGTTCACTGTACATGTTTTATAGATCATGATGCTCCAAATATCCTAAATGATGCCAGATTAATAGTTATGAAGTGAGGTCTGTGACCTACATGGAGTATTGAATAATTTTAAATTTCATTTCTGAAAATCTTGTAATGACTGTCCATTAGCCTGCTGGCTACTAATATTTTGCAAAAAATGACTACCTAAATTTCCAGTAGATAATGTGCATGATTTTCTTCCACAAGGTACAATCTTTGTCAGCAGTCTGTCTGATGAATTTATGAGTCTAATTGTTGTTGTTGCACAGGTTCACTGTACAGATTTTGTAGATCATGCTTGGGATTCCTGGAAATGCCAGTGCTAGAAGGCGTCATAATGAATGCCATTTTTGCATGCTTTGCCTGTCAAAGATTGCATATGACCTGTCATTGTTCATTTATATAATTAGTCGTTGGTTCCTGTTTGATTTTGATTGTATTTAATAACAGCTCTAAGACCAAAATATTATACAGGTGTATATTTCAGGGACTCGCAGGCGTGCTTGTACTGGAAATGGAACTGCATATTTGACAGTGATTGATAATTCAAGGGAAGTTAGTTGCCCTATGTCCGGGGAGACCAAATTTGCTGAGGATCTCGACTGTGATGGATCTAATCCTGGAACTATTCAAATGGAGGTTTTTCATATGATAAAGAAAGGCATGGAAAATTTAGAGAAGGAAATTCCTTGGATATGCTTTCAAAGAATGTGGAGGAGACAGCGGTCTATCTGGCGCAAGGGACTAAAAGAATCCAGTACTTTTCAGGTTTGAATTTTATGTCATGTTGGTGCAAGCAATTCATGCCTAATTTATTCTGGCCATGCATGTGTGTTATTCATACATTTATTGTAGTGATTCCTAATTTAGTTGGAAAGCTTCTTGCTGTGTTGCACTGAAAACCTACACTTTAAAACATAAGTCCAATCATCAAGTGCAAACCCTAGGGAAACTTGACCAACCTCTTTAGCCTCTAAAATAATAATGTTTGGGGAGCTGACCTTGCACATTTAAAGGTTGAGTGGAGCAGATGTGGAGCTGGTGTTGTAAGGCCGACCTGTATTTTAGAATAATGATAAATTATTTACTAGATTTGGGTGGCGACCCTTGAAAGGGGTTTCAATCTGTGATTTGGAGAAGCTTATCCACCTTATGGAAGACAATATGCCCATGTGGAAAGAGATTGTGGGACCTATATGGCTGGTTTTTGCTCATGCATATGATAGGGATTTGGTCCTAGATGAGCTATTGAAGCCCATTGACCCACTTTGAAGATTTTTAGGAGGTTGGGCATTGACTTGAAAGCCCACATTGTGAAAAATCCTAGATCTGGATTCCTATTGCAACAAATCTGAATTACTACTCCTATTATTTGATAATTATTTCATTACATTGAAATACCGAAGTAATTATTGAAGCAGTCTACACAAATAATACTGCAGAATAAATCTAAGTGCTGAAACAATCTGAACAAAACTCAATGAAAAACAACCACATTGACACAGTTATTTTTGGACTAAGTCCTCAGAAAAACCAACTTGGGAAAACCGGTGCAGCAGATCTGAGGGTTTGTATTATTAAGCAGTAGAATCTTGAATACAACTAGGGTGCCAACATTCGACAAACCCTTCAGAGAAATCTAGACAGCAAGAAT
This sequence comes from Pinus albicaulis, assembly GCA_034641835.2. Taxonomy (NCBI): domain Eukaryota; kingdom Viridiplantae; phylum Streptophyta; class Pinopsida; order Pinales; family Pinaceae; genus Pinus; species Pinus albicaulis. The sequence goes on along the minus strand of CM076578.1, from coordinate 1,953,415,637 downwards.
GACTGTGAGATATACCTCACTCAACAAGTCTTCGACTGATCAAAAACATCGCTGATGAAGCCCTCACTGCCTCTGCATGATTGCTTACGCTAGATCTGCGTAAGCCTGCGTAGGCAAGCTAGAGGGACTGCATCACCCATTCCTGTAACCGCGTCACCCTAGCCAGAAACTGCGCTGTCTCTCTCCTGCATTGATGCTGCCTCTCTCTGAAATGTATTGTTGGCCCTCTTGACCAATCTCTGCTTCTGCGCCTCTCTGGATTTGATCACTAAATCAAATCACTTAGCAAACCCAGCCCTAGTGATTTGTTCTTGATCAAAAGCTGTGTCTCCTCACACAAATTTGAAAATGCTCAATGGTTCAAGTGTCAAGTGTGTTTTCCATAGGCCCTTCACCCTCCTTCTTATAATCTTTCATTGACTTTTCAACGGCCAAGATTAAAACATAATCAAGGGCTAAGATTAACTTGGAGGTGATCCATGACTTTATCTAGAAGATTCACACTTGATTTAATTAATACACTTTAATTAATCAGTTTCCCTAAGTTTAGACTTAGGAAAACATTAAAAAACGATTAATTAATTTAATTAAATCCTCTTTAAGTGGAATTTTCCAAAACCATTCCTGTGTTTTATGGAATACTTGTGTCTTAGCCTATATACAAAATTACAAGGCTAGAGCACATCCAATGCTACCATAAATCAACACTCCCTCTTAGAAAGGAAAATGCTCTAGCAAGACAACTCAATGTGCTGTTGATCTGACTTTTGTAACATCTGCTGCTGTGCTGTTGATGCTGCTCACCAACACTGCACAAAAAATGCTGCAACTGTATTGTTGCTGACTCTGCATGCTGCTACCAACTGCCATTGTACTGCAACTCCCTCTAAATTCTGCAACCATGCTGCTGCACTGTGTGAACACTGCTCTGCACTGCGCTGCCCCTCTGTGCACTGCGCTGCTGCTGCTGCTGCTCATCTCTGTTGTTGCTGCACTGTTGCTAATTTCAATAGAAAAACATTCAAAATTGGACAAGTAAGTTTGCAATTGAAAATGAGACCGACTGTTGCTAGTTTCTCCACTAGGTCTCTGAAAATACTGCGTTGTTGCTGCTCTGCACTGCGCTGCACCAGTGTGCACTGCGCTGCTGCTACTATTGCCTCTTCTCTGCGCTGATCAGGCTCTAGTATTGCTAGCCACTGCATCATCTCAGCGTCTTCTGCTGCTACTGTCTTTAGGCTGCCGTAGCTCACATGTGATCCAAGAGTTTCAGAAATACTCAAGGATCCCGCCTCCTTGTAGATTCTAGATTTACAACTCCAAGTCAGCCCATTTCTCTCCTCTTGGAATATGAGCTAACATAGCACAATCTCTTTCTGCCTCAATCTTGGCAGCTCCTGCTTGTGGATCTTCTCTTTCCTCTTTATCCTTTTTCTTAAGAGGACATTGTGTGGCATAATGCCCCATTTCACCACACCGGAAACACTTGATCTTGGATAGATCTTTCTTCTTCTGCTTCTGTTGCCCTTTTGATGCAAGGGCAGTGTTATCTTCTTCCTCCTTCTTGACCTTTGGACTGTTACTGCCATCCTCCAAGTGGATTTTTAGGAGATCTCTCATCAACTCTTCTTGTTGTAATGCTGCCCACATTGCTTCCCATCCTGGAAGCCTTTCTCTGCCCAATATACTTTGGACAAAGACTTGATAATCCTCTGAAACATAGTTCAGTGTGAGCCTTATTAGCTCTGAGTCTCTAGGAGCAGATCCTACTGCAGACAGTTGATTTCGGTTTTCCTGAATCCAAGACAAGGAGTCAAAATGCTCTCCCTTCTTCATCCTGATATTCCGCATCTTCTCTTCAAGGTACATCTTTCGCTGCTCGGAAGATCCTTGGTACAACTTTTATAGACCTACCCACATTTCTCTAGCAGTGGCTTTGGCTGCTATATGAGGTACGATATGATCCTTCACTCCATCTAGGATCAATCATTTGGCTCTAGCCATATTCTTCTTGAACTGCCTCAGGTGTGCTGCATCAAGAGGTTCTGCAACTGCGCTGTCTATGAGGGCTTTCAGATGGTGTTCATCAAGGAGAAATTCTATCTTTGATTTCCAGATAACATAGTTGGAGGCACCCTCCAATCTATCTTTGTCACATAGTCCGTTGTTGGCCATCTCCTCAATTGTCGATACCTTGCTCTAACCCTCTTCTCAGCTTGACTTATGCACTCCTTGTGGAGTAAGTCAGTTCTTTTGCTGCTGCACAGGAAAAACTGAGCTTCTTTGAGTAAGAAACCCTCTGAGATCAAGAAATCCCCAACTGTGTTTTTCAGAGTTTTCTGATGCTTATGCACCAACTCTTATTGTTGTGCAGTAATTGCGTCCTTTAGCTACGCTGCCTCTTTTGCAACTGAAAAAGCTTACCCCTCTGTCAACTCTCTCAGAGGGAGCCTTTTTTGCACTGAAATGCCCTCCTGGCCTGGACAACGTAATTTTCTAGGAGGGTTTGCTGCAAATTACGCATATCCCAGACTCTTCAGCGTTGATCTACTGATTCTCTTCATTTCTCTTGCACTTCAGCTTAAATAAGCTCTGATACCATGTGAAAAATCCTAGATCTGGATTCCTACTGCAACATATCTGAATTACTTCTCCTATTATTTGATAATTATTTCATTACATTGAAATACCGAAGTAATTACTGAAGCAGTCTACACAAATAATATTGCGGAATAAATCTAAGTGCTAAAACAATCTGAACAAAACTCAATGAAAAGCAACCACATTGACTTAATTATTTTTGGACTAAGTCCCCAGAAAAACCCAACTTGGGAAAACCTGTGGAGCAGATCTGGGGGTTTGTATTATTAAGCAGCAAAATCTTAAATACAACTAGGGTGCCAACATCCGGCAAACCCTTCAGAGAAATCTAGACAACAAGAATGACTGTGAGATATACCTCACTTAGCAAGTCTCCAACTGATAAAAAACAATGTTGATGAAGTCCTCACTACCTCTGCGTGATTGCTTATGCTGGATCTGCGTAAGCCTGCGTAGGGAAGCTAGAGGGACTGCGTCACCCTTTCCTGTAGTTGATTTGGCTGATCTGAAGCTAGATCTTGGCGCTCCTGGCTCAAAACCCCTGCCTCTATCCTTCTCCGGACTGACTCCAAGAGACACTGCGCTGGCTCTGCGCTGGCTCTGCGTGATTCTCTGCAGTGACTGCGTCACCCTAGCCAGAAACTGTGTTGTCTCTCTCCTGCGTTGATGCCGCCTCTCTCTGAAATGTATTCTTGGCCCTCCTAACCAATCTCTGCTTCTGCCCTCTCTGGATTTGATCACTGAATCAAATCACTTAGCAAACCTAGCCTTAGTGATTTGTTCTTGATCAAAAGCTGTGTCTCCTCACACAAATTCAAAAATGCTCAATGGCTCAAGTGTCAAGTGTGTTTTCCATAGGCCCTTCATCCTCCTCCTTATAATATTTCATTGACTCTTCAACGGCCAAGATTAAAACATAATCAAGGGCTAAGATTAACTTGGAGGTGATCCATGAATTTATGTAGAAGTTTCACACCTGATTTAATTAATACACTTTAATTAATCAGCTTCCCTAAGTTTAGACTTAGGAAAACATTAAAAAATGATTAATTAATTTAATTAAATCCTCTCTAAGTCGAATTTTCCAAAACCATTTCTGGGTTTTATGGAATACATGTGTCTTAGCCTATATACAAAATTACAAGGCTAGAGCACATTCGATGCTACCATAAATCAACACACATGTCCACATAAAACAGAGGTTTGGGGTCATGTTTTGCACAATTGGAAAGCCTGTTGAAGTGGGCAACCTATTTGAAGGTTCTCTTTCCCATGTTTTGACTCTTGAGGACTTATTTGGGCTGCCATGACATCATGTAACCCACAATTTGCATCACCATGAAGCCTGCATGTTCACATTGGATGTATGGTAGGCTGTTTAGGGTTCTTATGACAACTTTGGATGGTTGCTTGGGAGATTCTATGTGATTGGAGGGTCTGTGGAGATTGGACGTTGCACCAAGATCACTTTGCTTCCTTTCATTTGTGGAGGGGGTTCATCTTTTGAGGGTTTAAGCCCTTAATTTTTTTACATGTGGGATTAGAAGCTCCACCTTATATTAATTTAGATTAATTAATTTGTAGATAGGGCCTTTTGCACCTCTAAAGACTAAAATAGGGGATTTTAGGCTAGAAAATATTATTTTATTGTAATAATGAGTTGAGGTTTACTCCTATAAATGGAGGTAGCTCTCACCTCATTTTCTCATGGAGTTTTGGTGGAGAAATCCCATTCCTAGTCTAATTTTTTTTATGATTTTTCTCTTGTAAATTAGCTATGGATATTTCAATTGAGTGAAATTGTCTTGGAGAGGATAGTTGTTTGGATGGTTCTCTCTCTTGGATGATTATTGGTGATTTCTTGATGATATGTGCTAATTTATTGTGAATACTTTCATTTTGTCCTTGTTGAAGAATTAGGGTTTCAATGAATTTTTCACCAAAGCGTTGTTGAATGTTTTATTGCTCTAACAACTCCTTGAACAAGATTTTCATCAAGTTTCTCGCGAGTAACCTGATTGTAGATTCCTCCATTTCAATCTCCAAAGAAGATAGGACACTAGGGTTTATGGAATTGAGGAACCTGAGTGTATCTTTCTCTTTCTTCTTGAAATTGCTTCCATCAATTCTCTTCCATAGATTTACTCCTTGTCTAACTCCACATACCCATAAATTCATTGATAAGCTAAGGCATTGATTCTTCATTCTCCATCACTTTATACCTTTTTGTAAATCATAAAAACCATTTTGGTAGGGTTCCATTCTTTGGGGAGACTCATGGTTATGTATGTTTGGGGACATTCCCTTTGAAGTTTGAACTATAGCCATGCTCACACTAAAGAAACTTGGCAAGGCTATCTTCCACTCAAACCCTAATTGATCAAATCATTTGATTGGTGGAGTGGGAAGTAGAAATGTTGGAGAGCTCTTGACTTCTTTTGACTAGACTATTTAATCTCTAATATCTATTGGGAGAATCCCCCATGAGTAAGAGGAGAGCTAGCTAGAAGCAAGAAGAGGGTTGGTGAGGTGATAGTGGCCCCCTCTGAGGTGCAGTGGGTCTCACACTTGAGATTTTGAACTTCATCTCAAGAGGTGTACAATCACCTAGGTGATTTTCCTCCTCACTTTAGGTTTGCTCTCCTTTGGCACAAGTGGGAATTTGTATTTGAACACAATATATTTTTAATTTATGAATGTGTTGATAGATAAATAATTGATATAGTGATGAATATTACAATGAGGGCCACCATTATAAATACTAGGCATGGTGCCTTTTACACTAATGGATGTGTGTTTTCAATAAGACACCTGTCACTAACTAGTTAACTAACATTCATTATGTTTTATTATGTTTATAACATTGCCACCCTCTCAAAGAATGCTTTGCCCTAATGCATAGGAAACCTAATTTTCTCTAGTTGGGCATGTCTCTGTGGCGAAGTGAAGTTTATATATTTTTATGGGTTTGACTTCATTTGCAGTTTGAGTGTTGGTGATGTTCCTGTGTGTTGTTTGCATCTTATTCACAGTGGAAACTTCAACATCATATAATTTGTAGTGTTGTTTTTGTCAATTGAACTCCATGATTTGTTCTTCAAGGTTTGTAGTATAACTTCTCAACCGCGTCAACCATTTGATACCTAACACTATACCCATCTCTTCGAGCGATAGAGCATAGAGTTTTGTTTGTAGTTCCATGTCTTATATCTGAATTGAAATCGTATGATATTTGCTACTTCTTTGACCTTTTGTCCATTAGAGACCATCACAATGAGGTATTTCGTGGGGTACCCAAAAAGGTTCAGTTTAGCAACAACAATGTTTATATAATTGTGAGTGTTGTTGGAAATATTGTCATTGATGGCAAAGGAGCACAAAGGAGCAACACCATGACAAGGGAGCAGATCACATTTAGATGAAATTGTTGCAGAGAAAGAAAGTAAAGTGGCAGAGGCTACAAGAGGAGGGTTTAGACAGGAAGAAGTTTTTTTGAACAGTCAGGGTTTTGTTTTGTAAGCCTACGAGCAAATTAGACAAATGGAAGAAGAATTTCCGTCATTTTGGTATGAGACTGTGTATTCTTAAAAGGCCATTTTAAAGCATTTCAAGGAGAAATTACACATTCTGTTGTGTATACTTAGTGCAGTGAGATCCGAGGGTTGAGTCACATTGAGGTTTTATCGTATTTATAACCGATGGATGAGAACCTCAAAAGATGAATAAGCCATGTGTTGTCTGAATGCCAGAATGGGTTTGAAGATTGGATGGAACCCTGGCCTGTTTGAAATCATGAGTTGAACAAAGACGAAAAACACAAAGTAATGGCGCAGTGAAATGAATTGATGGATTGTTTAAGTGTTTCACCAAGTATACGGAGGTGCCGTATTGAAGAGTTGGAAGCGGAACTGTGGACAACAACATAGCAGAACAGTGAAGGCAGAATCATAAATGATGGCACAGAGGTGGTTTTTGCAAACCAACAAATGGTTTTCGCGTGGGTAAGACCTGGTAAGTGATAATTCCCTGAATGAACGCGATACGCCTCCGCAAGCGACACGTAGATGTCCAAAACCACTTATTTCACGTACCTTGGAGTCATTAACTGTCGAAGGTTATTTGGACGTGATAGTCATTGGATTAGAAGCATTGCATTTTGGGTGTGCGTCCACCGTTAGATGAAGGAAGTGGATAGATCGATTAAACAAAGTGGAAGGGTGAGTTGGAAATGCTGTGGGACCTGGACATAATGTTATACCGGCAGTTGATATTATAATCAAGGTAAGAACTTTATTAAGTGGAGGTTATATAATATAATTGACGGAATAAGTGGATTGGTAAAGCTGTGGCCGAGAACATATATATATATATATATATATATATATATATATATATATATATATATATATATATATATATATATATATTGATACCTTTGATAAACTTTATCAAAGTCAAAAGTATAAAACGCATTTCCATATGATGGTTGGTAAATGTGGGCCGAAACCTTTATATTGTTATTATTGGCATCTTTGGTAATTTAACCAAAGTCGATATATGATTTGAATTTCATAAGACGGGTTTATCATGGTTTATAACCATATTTCTTTGAAAAGTGAGACTGACCGTCAGGAATTCTGTGGGCCCGGATATATATTATAATATTGATATCTTGTGTTTAAACCAAAGTATATAAAAGGGCGGAATGATAAAAGGTGTGGGACTGGCGCGATCAACAGATGAGATTAAAGGAGATAGACGGTAGAGATTATATCGGACATCGCAAGCGAATGCGATAGCCGCTGGATGGATGCAAAGATGCGATGCGATGCGATCGCATATTGCAATCGGCGGTGCTCATGTGATAAGAATTCATAAATCGTAGAATTTGTGATGCAATGGATAGATGCGATGCGATGCTATCGCATATTGCAATTGGCAATGCTCATGTGATAAGAATTCATAAGTTAAGTTGCGATGCGAAGTAGCGATACAGCCTGGTGGGACCCTTCGCATATTGCATATCGGGAGATCAGATGGCCGAAGGCACATGGGATAACTGAATCGCCGAAGTGTGATAAAGAAAGCAGATGCGATACAGATCGAAGCTGAAACCTAAAGCATTTCAAGTCCGGAAGTATGTGGATTTCCTTTGTTAAATCGCTTCGGAGAGCAAAGGAGGATTATAACGTAAAACAAAAGGAAAAGGTTGAACATGGCAAGGAAAAGCTCGCACAGTTAAAAGGACCCGTTCCCATGCAGAACAGTTAGAAATATAATAGAAGGTAGAGAAGATAAAGGGACAACAGGCAGAAAAGACAAGATAATCAGAAAACCAAGAGCTGAAAGGGCTGAATTGAAATATATTTGTTGTAAATGTAAATGTAAATGAATTAATTATTTTTGTTGTATGTGATGCAAAGGCAAGTCTTCGCAGGTAAAGCAAAACTCCAATTTGATACTGTAATGACTGTATATATTGTTGGAACATCCTGAATATGCTGAACGAGAAAATAAGAAGGTGGAAGGCAAAGAGTCATACCTGTTCATTTCGAATTCCCTGTGGAATGCAAACAGTTATGAGATGTTCTCTATAAATAATGTTGCCAGCATATGCATAAGGGAGAGAGAATGGAGAAAGAGGTTAGAGAGTGGAAGAAGAAGAAGGAGTAGAGAGAGGAGTTGTGAAGATCCAGAGATGATATAAAGCAAATTTGAAGGCTGGAAGGACAACAGTAAAGAAGGAGAAAAACAGAGCTGATATCCAGGTAAATTAGCATATGATTTTATTGTACATTGAGGAAGTTGGTGCTTCCATATCAAGTTGTAGCTTGATAGATGTCCAGTTGCAGTTGGCTGAGGTAGGAGCCTCCTGTAGGTTGCAGTCTGCAGAAAGTAGATGGGAGTTGGAGCTTCCTTGCAAGTTGTAGCTTGCAGGATTGAGGTAGTAGACTCCTATAGGTTGGAGCCTATAGAAAATCAGTGGTGAGAGGGAGTTGGAGTTTGCCTTTGCATCACAACAATAATAAGATGTGGTTTTCTCCCTTATGGGTTTCCACTTATATATGTTGTCTATGTGCATGATGATTATGTGTTGATTTTCTGTATTTAATTTGCTTAATACCTACTGCTCAGTTATTAAGATTGTTGTTCCATTGAACATTAAGGTGATCACTAAATGAAAATGTAAATAAGTGTAAAAGAATGTTTACAAAGACCCTGAATGCACTAAACTGATTCACCCCTCCGCTCTTAGTTTAACTAAGGGTTCAACAAGTGCTGCTAGAATCTACAAGTAATATGACATTTCTATCTTTTATGACTCTTTTAAGCTTCAAGGTATTATGTTGTGGATGCCCTATCATGGTTGTCAACATAACTGTAGGATTGCTTTCTTTTCTTCTTAGAGACTATATCATTTCTTTTTTGAGACGTGATGAAACACATTTTATAATCTATGGTTGTAATTGGTATTTTGGAGTATTTATACTTTGTTGAAGTTTGTTGTCTTCATTTCTATTTAGTTGAGCACATGAGATTGAAGCTAGTGATGCTTTTTGTGGTGTATCATCATGGTCTGAATCTACGTTGTATGCTACCATAATTTCATCATCCATAATTTTATAGTAATGTAAGGACATATCTTTGTTGGCTGACCAAATTGTGAAGAACCCGTGTAGTATTGGATGAGAACTAGCGTTAGAGCTGCCTGCGTTGAAGACAAGCGTGAGAGCATAGAGACTTGCATGTTGCGTGGAGTGGCCAATTTGTATTGCGTTAAGAATTCAGAGTGTGAATTTTGTTTTGACTGGCGTGGAAAATAAATAAACGTGCACACATTAATTTTTGACCTGTGCATTCTGTTGACCATGGAAGTTTGGTTGAACATGTTAAATAATAACCATGTGATTTCTGTTTCTTATTCATTGAATTGGATTACATTTATACTTCAGAAATTAGTTATCACTAACTACTAACTTCCTAACTTCCTAACTAACTAACTACCTAACTCTACAGGAGCACAGGACCCTTAGGATTCTCGTAGAATTATAACATTTCCCCCCTTAATTCAAAGGGACATCTGACATACCAAGTAAAGATCTAAATTTTTCGAACTTTTCACGCCCTAATGCTTTGGTAAAAATATCCGCAATTTGTTCAGAAGTTGGACAATGTGTCAAATGAATTGTTTTGGCCTCTACATGATGTTGAATCAAATGATATTTGGTGTTGATATGTTTGGTTCGATCATGAAACATTGGATTCCTGGCCAATTGAATTGCAGAAGTGTTGTCGACAAATAGAGGATTTGAAGCTCTTTGTTTCTCCTGCAAATCTTCGAGTATTTTTCGAAGTCAAATTATTTCCTTAGTGGCTTGAGCTGTTGCAACATATTCGGCTTCGGTGGTAAAATCAGCAGGAACAGATTGCTTGCGCGATCTCCAATTGATGGCTGTTGATCCGAGATTCATCGAATATCCAGAAGTTGAGACTCCATTTTCTTTATCTCCATCAAAATCTGAATCTGAATAACTAGCAAGATGGAAGTCTAAAACTTTGGAATATTTGATGCCGTAAGTTTGAGTTCCTTTTAAATACTTCAAAACTCTTTTTGCTGCTACCCAATACCCCTCACAAGGATGCTGCATAAACCTGGAAAGTATTCCGACAACAAAGGTTATATCAGGACGAGTAATAGACAAATAAATCAAGCTTCCAACAAGTTGACTGTAATTTGTTGGACCTTCAAACGACTTTCCTTCTTCGGAAGTCAGTTTCAAATTCTGCTCCATTGGAGTAGCAACAGGATTACATTTCGTCATACTATATCTGTTCAATAATTTATCAACATATTCCTTCTGAGAGATGAAAATATGTTTTGATTTTTTATCAACTTCAATTCCAAGATTATAATGAAGTAAACCTAAATCTGTCATATCAAAAACCTTTTTCAATTCCTTCTTTATAGATGATATGTATTCATCATTGTTTCCTATGATCATCAAATCATCAACATATACAACTAGATATACAACTGATCTTCCAACTTTCTAACAAAAAGAGTTGCATCATCTAGGTCAAATTGTTTATAGTTTAAATTAAGAAGATGTTCAGTTAGCTTCTCATACCATGCTCGTGGCGCTTGTTTCAAGCTGTACAAAGACTTCATTAGTTTGCAAACCTTTTGTTCTTTCCCTTTAATGGAAAAACCTTCTCGCTGAAACATGTAGACTTCTTCTTTCAAATCTCCATTTAAAAAGGCAGTTTTGACATCCATATGATGAATTTTCCATTCTTTCTGAGCTGTAATAGCAAACAAAGATCTACTAGTGCCCCATTTAGCTATAGGAGCAAAAGTCTCTGTATAGTCGATACCCTCTTTCTATGCATATCCCTTTGCTACAAGTCTTGCTTTGTACTTGTCTAGCGAACCATCAGCTTTAAACTTAGTTTTATAAATCCATTTGCAACCAATAGGTTTGATGCCAGCAAGAGGATCCACCAACCTCCATGTGCTATTTTTTATGAGAGCATCATATTCCTTTTGCATTGCATCTTTCCACTGTTCATAACTAACAACTTCTTCAAAGCAAGTAGGTTCACAATCCACAGAAAAATTAAATTCATAATGAGAATAGTTACCTGAGGAACTTCCAGCCTTAAACTCATCATATTTCTTTCGAAATGTTCGAATACGAGATGACCTTCGCAAAGGTTGTGTAGCAAGTTGTTGAGGAAGTTGCCCATCTTCTTGATCTGGCTCAATTCTTGCCATTTCTTTCATTGTATTTGTAGAAGCACTTGCATTAACCAATTCGTCATCAGCAACAACGAAATTATCATCATCAACCAATTTCTCATTATTGAGAGAAGGAAACTCCACAGACTGATCTAATATAGGAATCCCCCCTTCAGGATGGGGAAGTATATTATCGAATTCATAATAAAACTTTTGAGGCACAAACTTTTCTATCTGATTAAGTTGTCTATCAACAGTGAGAGAGTTTTTATCAGTTTCAAGAAAAATTCCATCTCAATAAACTTTTTGTTTGCTTCATCATATAATCGGTATGCCTTAGAAGTCATGGAATACCCTAAAAATATGCATTTTATGCTGCATTCACTCAACTTATTCCTCTGATGTTTAGGAATCAAAGCATAACATTGAGAATCGAAAATTCAGAAATGTTTAATAACAGGAAGACGACTGTACCACATTTCATATGGAGTTCTGTTGTTAATGACAGAGGAAGGGCACCGATTTCTAATGTATGCCGCACAAAGCACGAGTTCTCCCCAAAACATTAAGTTTACATTCTTAAAAAACATCATTGACCTTACCATATTAAGCAATGTTCGATTCATTCTTTCAGCAACACCGTTTTGTTGCGGATTATATGGTATTGTGGTCTGGTGTTTGATGCCATTCTCTTGCAAATATGTTTCAAAAGCATGAGAAGTATATTCTCCTCCATTATCAGTCCTTATAGTACCAATAGTAAGTTGTGCTTCATTTGTTATCAAGAGATGAAATTTCTTAAACACATCAAAAACTTGTGATTTTTCTTTAAGAAGATAAACCCAACACATCCTCGAATAATCATCAATAAAAGTGACTATGTATTTATTTCCATTTGCAATTGGTACAGGCATTGGACCACATAAGTCAGAGTGTATGAGACTTAATTTTTTTGTAGCTCTAGACTTAGAATTCTGAAAGGACTGTTTGTGATGCTTGCCCAATATACAAGCATTACATGGGGTAAATTTTTTGGGAACTGTCCCTTAATCCCCTGTTGTTTCATAATTCAAATACTTTCATAATTAACATGACCGAAGCGTGCATGCCATAATAAAGAAGATCACAGATTATCATTTTGCTGAACCAAATAAGTTGTGTTCAATGCAACAGACGACATACCATGCAACTTCAATAATTTATCTTCTTCCACACTAGACATTATAGTTTTATTGTCAGCTGCTCTTCTAATTTCTACTTTATCATCAAATATGTGAATGGAATGTCCTTGTTGTCTTATTTGTATAAGAGATAACAAATTAATTTGGAACTGCGGAATGTAAAGAACATCATTCAAAATATAATTTGGAAGTCCAGGAATTTTTAACTGAATTGAACCTACCCCTGATGGTTTGATTTGGGACTTATCAGCAAAATACACTACTCCGTCAATATTATCACTTAATTGATCAAACAAATCTCTTCGAAAGGTCATATGACACGTGGCACCTGTGTCTAGAAACCAACTGTCATACCATGAAGAAAAAGAAGTACTAAAAACATCTTCCATGTGGAAATTACAATGTGCGACAACATAATGTGCATTCTCAGAAGACTATCCTCTGTCCGGAATTATATGATCTTTCTTTTCAAACAATTGTTCTCTTTTTTCATTAATTTTATCCCAGAGAATTCTGCAATTTGCAGCAGCATGTCCAAGTTTACCACATCTAAAACATTTTATAGCTGGTTTATCAGAAAAATTTCTTTGTTGTTCATTATGATGTTTATCTCTGTAATATCCCCTTTTCAGGGATATCTCTTAAACACAGTCAACTCTAAACCAGAGATGGATTGGAGAGGCGTTTACCAGATATTTCACCTCTGAAAGAGGATGAGATCTAGAGGCTACCTGGCCCTCACTAGACTCCGTCTATAGAGTATGGGAAAAACACAACAGATGTTATAGCAACGGTATGTCTCAGAGCAGTGATGCGGATCATACAACAGTGCATAAAATGCTAGGAACAATATATGCAACAAATACACATAAAATAGAGAGAATACTGAGCCATTTTATTATACTGAGAATAGAAATGAGTACAATAGGTGATCAGAGTGATGGCACCTAGACTTGCACCAGGCAAGTGAAGAAATACTCTCAAAATATCGATGGAATGGCTGCTCTCTGATCTGCGTCCAAGCCGCTGGAAAACTGCCGTGTAGCTGCTACTGCTGGAACCAAATGAGTAGTTGGGGCTGCTCCCCTACTCGGAATGAGCTGAAACTTTGGAATCTGCCTCTACTCACAATACCCAGAAAAGCCTAGAGAGTGTTTCTGGAATGGACAACCTCCGAAAATCACCCCCTTGAGGATCTACGCTATCCTCCAAGGCTCTGCGCTGACACTGAAGGGAATCCACCAAAATAATGCCACAAACTCTGCCAAAATCCTCCAATAGGCAAGGGCTGCCCCCTTGCTCAATCTCACAGCTCGAAACTTCCAAAAGAACCCAAACCGGAGCTCCCAAGAAATGGACTGCGTCCTCCCTTTCAAGACTGCGCAGTCTATGAATGCACTGCTCCTCCACAAAAGCCAAACACCAATCCTCCTACAAAATACTGATGGGACAACCTCACCCGAGCAGGCACTCGAAGTCCCCCAGGGCTGAGGGTGAGATCTCTGAACGGAGACACTCGGTGCACTAAACAGTGCTGTAGACTAGCTAAACAACCAGCGTGCTCAAGAAGTCGAAATGACCAGCTCAATATCATAAACATCCAATGACCAAAATGAGGAGGCTCTCCTCCTTTTATAATGTTGGCCTCTCTCTCAAACCCTAGGCCCATCATCTCCAACGTAGCCTCTCTTGGCCCCACGTTGCCAACTCAACCTGCACAGTCCCTCCACATGCTCTAGTGGGTCCCCTCTCTACGTGGTCTCTTTGCCCCCCTTGGCCCACTTAAGTTACAACGTTGTGTCTACTAGGGAGTGAACTTTATGTTTAGAGTGAGTTATGTTCCCCTCTACTCACTTTTATTTATAATTTAACTATAGTAGACAAAATTGATCAAAATTAATATTTCCACTTAGCTGCTGCTAATTGGGAATATTACAGTCCTCCTCACCAAAAATTGTTTGTCCTCAAGCAATGCTTGAACAACATCCTCTCTAGCTGATGCTTCCCACCATCACTGTAAAATGTGCCTGGGTCTCTGATGCACCACTGAATCTCCCTTGTCCTCTCTATCACCCTGATATGGAGGGATCTCTCAATGTCGGGATCCCAAATTGATCTCTCACTGTACCAGCGAACAAACAATCCTTCCGGATCCCAACGCTACCATGGCCAATCATCGCCCAAGTCCCACGGCTCATGTTGCGCACTGCCTCTGGCTATAGTTGATGCCCCATGAAGTGAAGCCTGCCAACAAGCATCAATGCTCCTTGGCTCTTACTGTGTTGTACCTCTAACTGTATAAGCTGCCCCACCAACTGTATACCAACTCATCACCTCTCTCCAATCCAAGTCCTGACTCAATTCCGCACTGATCCTGCTCTCCTGAAATCGGGATGGAGTGCTGAAGAAACGACGACCTGTGCCCTCCTGCCAACTGGAATCTGTAACATCTACTATGTCTAAGGGCCCCTGCTCCGCTGTGCTCCCTACGAAGAATATCGTACCATCAAGAGGGTACCAAGTCATGATCTCCTGCCAATCCATCCTAGAAGAAGAATCCAATGTAGCAACAACTGCATATGGAACATGCCTAGAGTGTTGCTGCCAACCCGTAATCAACTCCCACTGCTCTGCCCTGTCTGCCAATGAAAGCTGCTTGTAGAAGGAAGCCCCTCTCTCTATAATGGGCCAAAGTGGGCAAGATATGCTGCAAGCCCCATCGATGTACTCCTGGAGAGTGCTACTCACTAAAAATACTGCAGCTCTGCTGACTACGTGTA
Organism: Pinus albicaulis; assembly: GCA_034641835.2. NCBI lineage: Eukaryota > Viridiplantae > Streptophyta > Pinopsida > Pinales > Pinaceae > Pinus > Pinus albicaulis. The sequence continues at coordinate 1,953,400,335 of CM076578.1, read as the reverse complement.
CATCTAACTGCGCCTCATCCCTGTGTCGACCCACAGATGGATGCCCCACCATCTCCAACAGCTCCTGCTGTCTACTAGCCCCCTGCAGAACAATCCCATCAACCTCCAACACCTCCAGAGGATATGGATCTGCAACTGCTGTCACCGTACTCGATGTCAGTGCATCTGACTGCTCCTCCTCAGTGGTTGACCCCGCGGTTAGCCGCATATCCATCACGGACTCGATGTGAGCCTCCATCTGGCTCTCCCCCAAAGGACTATCATGCATGATGTGCATAGTATCCTCCTATGCTGACTCAGGCTCCATCATATGCAGCTCTGGCTGAATCGTCACAAATGACTCATCGCCCAGAGTATCTCCAGTAGAGTCCCCTGACTGCTCACCCTGTACATTGGAATGCAGCTCCGGTCTACTGTCTCCATCTCTGCATGACTGCCCTTGCTCCCCAGAAGTGTCCTCGACTGATCCTATGGACTCATATAAAGGAGAGTCCTCACCCTGGCATACAGAAGGAATGCCCTCCTGTTCTACCTCCGCCACATCATCTGCATTGAATATGCCATCCACCCTCTCGATAATGTGTCGATACATCGTCTGGAGCCCAGACACATACTGGGATGCTACCTCTGTTATACCCAGTATCCTCTGCTCATGCATGGTCTCGACACGCCTTGAGAAAAGAGTGACGCATGTCTCCCTCATGACCTGCTCCCAAATCGTAGGCTCAGCGATGACTAATGTGCCACCCCTGCAGAGGATCATCTCATCCCCTGACCTGTGGCTGTCAACTAGTGCACCAACCTAGCGCCACTGCTGAGAAGTCTCTCCCATGGTGTGCTGAGTGCCATCCAAATATCTTGGGTGAGCCTCGCATACCCCGCTGCTCATGCCAAAGTGCCCAAGGACAACAACAAAATTGGTTGTGCCTGTGAGTGATGTAGAAGAGAGTCGGGTGCGTGAGTCCCCACTGATACCATCAAGTATAGCTCATCTGTCTCCCCATCAATCCTGGGTGAACTACCCCCAAAGGTAAGCCTGGTGTCCCTGTCCGTGAGTCTCCCTGGATGCAATACTCTAAGACCCTGCCGTGCAGCCACATACGCCCTCGCATACCACTGATCATCCATGTACTCCTCGACATGCCACTGCACACTGAGGCCTGCTGGATACCCCCCTGTACCGTCTCGTGCCCTGTCTGTGGCTAGACATCGGTCACTCCCTGCGTGTCCTTAATGTGATGTAGGACACTCCTACTCCACAATGCAGTCCCAGACACTACAATACACCACCATGCAACTCCATGCCCACCGGTAGTCCACTGCTCAATGCTAGAGGCTCCCACACATCCTTGGATGTGATGACCTAGAGCTGTGCCTCTACATGTCGGACCACCCCCAATCGGTATCATCATCTCCACCGTCACATTGCTATACCCGCCAACGAATGGATCACCACTCCAAACCCTCCCCGAGGGGTTCGAGAAGTGAATCTCCCTGTGTCAGTAGTGATACCACCACTGCTCGGCTCCGCTGTGTCCTCTGTGGCCCACACAAAGGTGAAGAATCCTTGGCCCCATACAAGGCGCCATCTGGTGGCCTGCCAATGCCACCTCCTCCGACAAGCTCCTGCCAAGGTATGTTGATCACCCTGTGACCACGTGTACAAGTGTCATACCAAGACAACCAAGGGAGTCTGCCCATAAACTGGTTGGCCATTGGAGCTAACCGAAACTCCCCTAGCGAATGCGCATGCTCAACTGCTAGGCCAATTGTACCTTGCAAGACATCCTCAGCCGACCTGCCTGGGAAACGACAAGTAGTCTCGCCTAGATCCCAATGCCAATCTGGGGTTCCTGTATTCCCAGCACCTGAAAACTCCTGCTGAACTACACCCGGGTCCACCACTATCATCATAACCCACGTCACTGGGTACCAACTCAAAATCTCTCGCCATCCAACCTCAACATGTGGATGCTGCACCCTATGCAACTCCGATCGTCTCATCCCGCTAACCAAGTCAACGTATGAGATCTGACTAGGTGGCTCCGCCTCTCTCTCTCCAATGGAAAGAGGTGACCCAACAATGCTGGTAGCCCCGTCTATGCATGCCTGAAGGGGGCTGCTCTGACACTTAGATGTGTCCTCTAGCTGTACCATTAGGGAATTTAGCCGTTCCCCAGGGTGGGCCAATTTGGCCGCTGACTCGACACAAACCACTCTCATGCCCTCTAGCTCCTCGTTCTGTAACAAAACAGCCTCTCGTACTGATGTGGCCTTCCCTTTCAAAACTAGAAGGTCAGCTCGAAGTTGATGGCACTGATGTGTGCGACCATCATCCAATACCTATGTATCTCCGAGTGCCTCATCAAAGGTGGATACATCTCCTGGCACCGTGCCCATCTGCTGCGTGCTGCTACCACCCGGCAACTGGGACACTACCCCGGTCATCACCTCAATGGATGGCACTACTAGGGTAAGCTCTACTGTCTCTGCTGAGGTGTCAACCGATATGGTCAAAGAAGTCTCCAACACAGGTGTCCCCTGCGTCATGCTGGGTGTATCCACCTGCTCCCCATGATCCTGTGTGCCCTCATCCTCCAAGTGCGAGGTAGCCATTTTGATGGCTCCCCCCTCCGTTATTCGGTCAAGCTGGAAAGAGGTATCCAACTTTCCCACCCGATCTCGAACCATGAAATCAGTGGATCCCTCATGCGTAGGAAAAGGTGTCCTCCTAGTGGTACGCTGCAACTCTGAACTCTGCATGCTAGACCCCCCACTATTCCTTCCTCCTTCATCCTCCCTGAGTTGACAATAATCTCTGAAGGGCAAAACCGCTCTGAAGTTTTCCCCCATGGACTGCCATTCGCGGAAATAATCTCCAAAGGGTATATGATCATGCCGCCTCCTTTTCTCACTCGGTACTGGAGGTAAGAATGTAGGCATTGTGATCCTGGTTGGCCTACTGAAGGCTGGTAAATGCTGGTCACACTGTTGTGAGACCCCCATATATTCCACCTCTACTGCGTTTGGTGGGTAAGATTCTGCTACCCTCTTTGTTCATAGAAAAATATCCCCACGGTAATACCACTGTAATATCCCTGCGGTTTCTCTTCCGGTGTCATAGACAACTAGCTCCACAGGCTGAGCTAGATCTATGCTCTGATACCACTGAAATATCCCCTTTTCAGGGATATCTCTCAAACACAATCAACTCTAAACCAGAGATGCACTGGAGGGGCGTTTACTAGATATTTCACCTCTGAAAGAGGATGAGATCTGGAGGCTACCTGGCCCTCACCAGACTCCGTCTATAGAGTATGGGCAAAACACAACAGATGGTATAGCAACGGTATGTCTCAGAGCAGTGATGCGGATCATACAACAGTACATAAAATGCTAGGAACAATATATGCAACAAATACACATAAAATAGAGAGAATACTGAGCCATTTTATTATACTGAGAATAGAAATGAGTACAATAGGTGATCAGAGTGATGGCACCTAGACTTGCACCAGGCAAGTGAAGAAATACTCTCAAAATATCGATGGAATGGCTGCTCTCTGATCTGCATCCAAGCTGCTGGAAAACTGCCATGTAGCTGCTACTACTGGAACCAAATGAGTAGTTGGGGCTGCTCCCCTACTCGGAATGAGCTGAAACTCTGGAATCCGCCTTTACTCACAATACCCAGAAAATCCCAGAGAGCGTTTATGGAATGGACAACCTCCGAAAAGCACCCCCTTGAGGATCTACGCTATCCTCCAAGGCTCTGCGCTAACACTGAAGGGAATCCACCAAAATACTGCCACAAACTCTACCAAAATCCTCCAATAGGCAAGGGCTGGCCCCTTGCTCAATCTCACAGCTCGAAACCTCCAAAAGAACCCAAATTGGAGCTCCCAAGAAATGGATTGCATCCTCCCTCTCAAGACTGCACAGTCTATGAATGCACTGCTCCTCCACAAAAGCCAAACACCAATCCTCCTACAAAATATTGATGGGCCAACCTCACCCGAGCAGGCACTCGAAGTCCCCCAGGGCTGAGGGTGAGATCTCTGAACGGAGACACTCGGTGCACTAAACAGTGCTGCAGACTAGCTAAACAACCAGCGTGCTCAAGAAGTCGAAATGACCAGCTCAATATCATAAACATCCAATGACCAAAATGAGGAGGCTCTCCTCCTTTTATAACGTTGGCCTCTCTCTCAAGCCCTAGGCCCATCATCTCCAACGTAGCCTCTCTTGGACCCACGCTGCCAACTCAACCTGCGCAGTCCCTCCACGTGCTCTAGTGGGTCCCCTCTCTACGTGGTCTCTTTGCCCCGCTTGGCCCACTTAAGTTACAACGTTGTGTCTACTAGGGAGTGAACTTTATGTTTAGAGTGAGTTATGTCCCCGTCTACTCACTTTTATTTATAATTTAACTATAGTAGGCAAAATTGATCAAAATTAATATTTCCAATTAGCTGCTGCTGCTAATTGGGAATATTACAATCTCCCTGAATATTTCTGCCCTCCCTGCCTCTATAATTCTTCCTACCTCGACCTCTATTACCTCTAGTAATTCAGAAAGATTCCTTCGAAGGTTTTTGGTCTTTTTGAGCAAGACATAGGGTTTCGGTATTAGAACTGTGTGATGCTTCTTTCTTGCCAAAAGCCTTCTCACTTTCTGCAATTTTGCCTACTAATTTGTCAAAATCTATATCTTTTAATTGCTCACTAGCTTGGAGAGATTCCAAGTAGTGTGAATAACTAGGGTAAAGAGCTTTTATAAAGGCAGTAAGCGGCAAATCAACGTTAACTCCAGTATTCAATTTCATGATTGATGGCTTTAATTTCTGAGGCAAGTTTTAGAGGATCATTATCACTCATTTCCAGATTAAATAACTTCAACAATAACTGAATTATCTCCAATTCAGAATGTGAATCATAAAGCTCTTTTACTTTTGTTATGGCATCATAAGCTGTTTTACTCTGAGTGATGTATCTGCTTACCTCTTCTGAGACTGAAGCGGATATTAAGGCAAAGGCCTTCTTATCCTTACTTTGCCAGATTGCGAGTTGTTTCTGATCATCAGGCTGCACTGGTGCATCCTCTCCTTCTCCTTCACAAACTCCATCCCATAAATCATTAAAAATGAGAGTATTTTTAACCTTTCTAAACCCTTCATGGTAATTTTCTTTTCCGTTCAAAACAACCCCGATTAAAGATACCAAAGAATTCATCTTCAAACTCTGATTTGATCTTAAAAAATTATGATTCAACCACAAAAAAAAATTTCTGCAATCATCGGCAGAGATTCCTCCGAAAAAAACTTTGTTTTTCACTAACAGAGTGGACGCACACTTCTCTAAAAAAAACTTTGTTTTTAACTTGCAAAGGTTTTTCTTTGATAAAAAAAACTCTGTTTCAACTTTCAACCACAGATTTCTTAAAAAAAAATATTGAATTTATTCTTTTAAACTTATTGATCCAAAACCGATGTTGTTGCACTGGGTTTGAATCTATTGCAAAAAAGTGTTGTTGCCACTGTCACAACAAATATCGTCAGCAAGACTCCGCCGACCACCTGAAAGAAATCTGTTGTACAAAGAAACTTCAGAACAGATCGAATGCCTCTGTTAGCCTCCGATCTCCAATGCTGCAAAGGGTGTTGCTGCCACAATTCGTGCGAGGACAGAAGTTTTGGAGAATTCGTTGCTGCCACATGCAGTAAGGATCTCCCACAACACCTCCCAGCCTTGCTCTGATACCACTGTTAAATAATAACCATGTGATTTCTGTCTCTTATTCATTTAATTGGATTACATTTATACTTCTGAAATTAGTTCAGAAATTAGTTATCACTAACTACTAACTTCCTAACTACCTAACTGCACAGGACCCTTAGGATTCCCGTAGAATTACAACAGAACATGTGTTGTGTTGAACCTGAACATTATTTTTGGTATGCTCACAAATTTATTTTATGCTTAAAGTGGCATGCATTAAAAGGCTGAAGGTAATTTTTTAAAAGTAACATGGAGTGAATATGAAATAAGGAGTGATTTAAAAAAAAAAACATTTTATATACCATTAAATGTGGACATGAACGGGAAAGTGTGAGTTGAGTGACTCTCCAGAATGGATTTAAAATTCTCCCTTTTTTTCATTTATGTTAAATATTTATGAGTTGGAGAGTTGGTGAACAATATTTTTTTGGTATGAGAGAGAATTAGTGGAGGAATGGAATTTTCTATGGAAATTTTTTTTAATATATTTTCTTTATGTGGATAATTTGTAATGTGGGAAAATAATTTTAATTAAAAAGGATATTGTATGTATTTTCTCACAACTAGTGTAAAAAGGTTATATTACCTTTTCTCTTTCATTAAGAGATATTGTACTCATTGAGAAAATGTATTAAGTGAGGGATTCTTGAAGGAGTCATGTTTCATCGATATAATTGAGCTTCTTAAGCTCTTAACTTGATATCAAGATTTATGGCAGAATCCAAGGAATTGCATTGGAAAGTAGCCAAGAGGATTTTAAGATATCTGCGGGGAACAATTGGTTATGGTTTGGTATACAGGTCTACAGAAGATTTCAGGTTGATTGGTTATAGAGATTCAGATTGGGTTGGATGCATGGATGACAGGAAATCAACTTCAGGGTATTCATTCAGTATGGGTTCAACGACATTTGCTTGGAGTACTAACAAGCAACCTACAATTTCTCTCGCCATAGCAGAAGCAGAGTATAAAGTGCTGAGATTTTGTGTGTTGGGGTAGCATCGGATGTGCTCTAGCTCCCAAAATTTGTGGAGGGACTAGAGTACACCTGATCTACAAGACCCAGAAAGGGATTTGGCAAATTTCATCTGGTTTGGGATATAATTAATTAATTAATTGTTTTAGTGTATTCCCTAAGTCTAAACTTGGGAAAATTAAATAATTAAAGTTAATAAAATTAAACATGTGATGAAATTGTCTTAAGTCACACGGATCAAGCTTTCTTTTAATCTTAGCGATTGATTCAAGATCTGATCATGGCCGTTGATTTCCCAACGAGAAAAGTAAAGGAAAGGCTTGGGGTCATTTGTAAAGAGACACCGAGGCAGAGCACTGAAGCTAAACTGAGATTCTAGGGCCGGGTTTGCTAAGAATTCTCAGAAGTGTTTCAGCTGCAGCGAGGGGAGTTTAGGAAAAGGGGATGGTCTGATCCTAGTGCCTAGAATCAACAAGAGGCAGAGAACAGCTTCCAGAGGCAGCCCAGAGAACCAGGGGCAGCAGCAGCAAAGAGGGCAACAGTTGTGCAGCGCAGAGGCAGCTTCAGCTACGCAGGTGCTACACAGTCTCTCCCAGGGAAACGTTAGGCAGCAGGAGTCCCTCAGGGGTTACAGAGTCCCTCAAGGGTAGCATAGGGTTTGCGTCACCCATTCTGGGGTTACACAACCCTCTCTAGGCTAGTGCACAGGGACGTAGACGAACACAGAGGCTTTAGGGGCAGCGCTGACGTTTCTAGGGCCAAGATCTGGCTGAGTCTTGTAAATTTTGTTTGAGGGTGTAGATCCGTCAATATTTTGGCTTCAAAACAATAGTTTAGCTGTAGATCTATATTTTCTCTGTCGGGCTTTCCAGACCTGGAACCCAGATTTGTTGTATTCAGAAAACTCTTAATAATAAAACCCTCCAGCAGTCAGAAGACCGATTTTCCCGCATTGGGCTTTTCCGGGGACTATTTTCCAGAAAATCCTTGTGTCACTTTGTCTATGTGTGCATGTACCTTTTTGTTTTAGATCTGAATCGGTGAAAGTCTATTATGTGTTTGCTTCATTGTTAATCTGAAGTTTCAGCATTAATAACTTAAGTAGGAGAAGCATAACCAGATTTAATAATAGATTTATGCATAAGTAACATTCAGAAATTTTCACATGCTATCAGAGAAATTGCAGATCTGACAGTGTCACCAGCAGAAGACTGAAGGATCTTGCTGCAAAAAGTAGCAGGAAGAGCAGTAGCAGCAGAAGAAGGCTAGATCTGAAGGGACAACGCAGTTTCAGAGAGAGAAGAATCATGTAGAGGGCAGGGTGACGCAGTGTTACGATGTCTCCACGCAGGCCCACGTACTTATTGTGCAGAGGCAGCACTGGGATTGTCTAAAGCCAACCAAGGTGACGCAAATCTGAAGTTGTCTGATCCAGAAGTGCCTGAAGCAGAGCTACGGAACTTTAGAAGGTGTTGGTGGGGTTAAATTTTTGAAGTTTTCAGAATTTTTAGCCTAAGCACTAGTGACAAAGAGCGGGAGGAGATTAGCTTCTCTAAGAGTTTCTAGCAAAAGAAACTTGCAAATCGATCAGAGGATCGAAGAGAGCTGAATCGTTGTTGATTTGGCAGATTTCCAAGGAGGGAAATCAATTGTCAGAGGGAGTAGAGGGTGCCCTTTTGCAAAGGACCCTAGATCCATATCTTTAGCAGGGAGAAGAGGAGCTCCGATAGATTTCTGAGCAGATGGCTCCTCATGGACTGCATGATCAGGATAGATTAGATGGCATATCCAACTTTGCAGTTTGGAAGGCTAGAATCCTGATAGTCCTAGAGGAATATCATCTAAGAGACCATGCAGAACGAGTTTTGGCCACACCGACCGATGTAGATCTCCCGAGGAAACATAATGAAGCTGAGAGGCATGCCAAGCAGCTGATAATTGTTGAGATTGTGTATTTGGGGTAGCATCAGTTGTGCTCTAGGTCCCAAATTTTGAAGAAGGACTAGAGTTCACCTGATCTACAAGACCCAGAAATGGATTTGGGAAATTTCATCTAGTTTAGGAGATATTAAATTAATTAATTATTTTAATGTATTTCCTAAGTTAGAACTTAGGAAAATAAAATAATTAATGTGAATTTAATTAAACATGTGATGAAATTGTCTTAAGTCACACAGATCAAGCTTTAATCTTGGCCGTTGATTTGTCAATGAGAAAAGTATAAAGGAAAGGCTTGGGGTCATTTGTAAGACACACAGAGGCAGAGCACTGAAGCTAAGTTGAGATTCTAGGGCGGGGTTGCCAAGAATTCTCAAGTGTTTCAGTTGTAGAGAGGGGAATTTAGACCAAGGGGATGATCTGATACCGAGGTCTAGAATACACAAGAAGCAGAGAAGAGATTAGGAAAGACAGTGCAGAGGAAGGCAACAGCAGACGACAGTAGCAGCAAGGACTGCGTGATTTTCAGGAAACCCTTCAGGGGTTACACAGAGACCCTTAGGGCAACGTAGTGACTGCGCCACCCAGTCTGGTGTAACACAGTCCCTTCCAGTGACAACGTTGAGCATTTGGAGGCCTTCAGAGGCTGACGCAGCATCTTTCAGGGGCAAATCTGGGGTTTCTAGGCCTAGATCTGGCTAATTTCTATAAACCCCGTTAGAGGGTGTGGATCAGTCAGTATTGTTGGTCTTAGATCAGCCAGGTGCTGCAGATCTAGAGTTTTCTCTGTAGGGTTTTCCAGATCTGGAACCCAGAGTTGTGTATTCAAGAATATTCTTAATAATAGAGCCCTCCAGCAGCCAGAGACCGGTTTTCCCACATTGGGTTTTTTCAGGGACAGTTTGTCCAGAAATAACTATGTCACTTTGTCTATGTGTGCATGTGCTTATTCTAGATTTGAATTTGTAGAGATCTGTTATGTGTTTTGCTTTGATGTTAACTTGAATTTATTCAGTTGATAACTTGTATAAGTTGGAGAAGCTTAACCGAATTAACAGAAATAATTTCTACATAAGAATTAAGTTTCAGAAATTTCTACAATAATGGATGGAGTTAAGCAACATGTTGTCCCACACATAGCTGAACAGAAAACAACTAATGAGATGTGGAAGGCCTTAACATCCCTATATGAGGGAAAGTTTGTCCAGAGGAAGATGCTTCTGGAGACTCAGATGCGGTCATTCATGATGACCAAGGGGGAAGACATGTAACATTTTCTCTTCAGATTACAGTCGATCAGAGACCAGTTGACTGCCACGGGTGCAAAGGTGGAGGATGATGTGATGGTCAGGATTGCTCAATGTGGTCACAAATGAGTGGGAAACCTTTGTCCAAAGTATCTTGGGCAAAGTGGACCTTCCCAACTAGGACAACTTGTGGGCAATCATGCGTCAAGAACTCTGCAGATTCACCAAGAAGCAGTTCAGCATGGGATCGAGTAAGGTGAAGAAAGAAGCTGAAGAAGATGCAACCTTGGCATCAAAGAGGCAGCAGGGAAAGAAGTGTGAAATTTTCAAGAGGAAAATATTTCTGCAATACTTGGTTTATTTCTCCTACTTATGAGATAAGTTATTTACAGATGCTTCAGTAAATTCTGAAATAAACACATTTGCAGATCTTCACTATCATTAAGAGCATAAGAACAGAAAGATAATTTACATCAGTAGCACAATAGAAATAACCACATGAACACAGATGTTTTTGGACAATTGTCCCCGGAAAAACCCAATGTGGGAAAACTAGTGCAACAGATTAGGGTTTTATATTTATCTTCAGAAATGGAATGTACATTTACAGGAATTTGATGAGCAGAGAAAAAATAGCAAACACCTGGCTGAATTTTCTAGACCTTCCAGACAAATTTCAGGCCCTCGGGGTGACCTCCTTCACCCTCTGCGTCATCCAACGTGAATGCTCTGTGCAGTCCCTCTCCAAACTGCGTGATTTTGCGTGGAGGGGTTCTTGCTGCTAATTAGCTCACCCTTCCCTTCACCCTCCTGAGTTCTACTTCCCGATAACTGACTCCTCCCTCCTCTTTCTGCTTCTGCAACCCAGCCTCTACAAACTCACCAACTGAAATCAAATTCTCTTTGCTTCAGAATCGACTTCCTTCGAGTACTGAGAATGTCCCCAACTTGATTTCCAAATGGCCCTCAAGTCTCTTCTTATAGTCTTCTTGCCGAGGAATCTATGGCCAAGATTATATCAATAATCAATGGCTCAGATTAAAAGATGACTTGATCTTCGTCTTCTAGAAGATTCACTCTGCTCTATTAATATCCTTTAATTATTTAATTTCCCTAAGTTTATACTTAGGGTCTGCATTAAAATAATTAATTATTTTAATAAAGTCATATCCGAGCGGAATTTCCACAAACGATTTCTTGGTTCTCTGGATAACTGATGTCTAAACCTCTCTGCCAAAAATGAGACTTAGAACACTTTTCGATGCTATAGAAATCAATAAGAAGAAGAGGGATCTATCAAAGATCAAGTGCTTCCAGTGTGGCGAAATAGGACATTACACCAACAATTGTCCTCAAAAGAAAAAGGACAAGGAAGCCTCTTCTTCCAAGGCTGCTATGGCGGATGATGGGTCAAAAGATGATGCAGCCGTTAGCGCTCATGAACCACGAAAGTGGGGCGACATAGATCTATAGAGAAGCTATAGAATGGGGCGGGATCCTTGAGCAGCTCATCTCTTGGATCACATCTGAGCTACGGGAGCCTTAAGATAGTAGTGGGACAAGTGGAGCAGTGGGTGCATAGATCACGGATGAAGCAGATCTGAAGGCTGGAAGGAGTAGCGCGGTGCAAATGCAACAGCAACGTAGAGGCAACAACAATGTAGGGGCTTCAGGAGGACAACGCAATGCAACAACAGCTTGAGAGATTTCAGCACAAGGTGTTGATGTGACTTCAACAGTGCAGAGGGAGTCTGCTTACGCAGTGCAGAGCTGTAGTTGTGCATATTCTCCAGATGACAGCGCAACAACTGATGGAGATTCAGTGATGAGGTTGCAGCCCAACTAACTTGTTTGTCAAATATTGGGCAGGAGATTCAGTTGTTTCTCTCAGCAACTGAAGATGTAGTCCAGCAGGTGGCAGCACAGATGCAGCAGATTGAGAGGGAGCCGCAATACAGATGTGGCAGTGGCGGTGACAACGTCATGGGCAGCAATACAAAATGGCAGCATCGGTGCAGTGTTGAAGGGTAGCAAGCCCAGCATCAACAACATAGAAACCAGTGCCCAAAATCTTGTGATACATGGTGTGATGTATTGCTAGAGCACACTCTGTGCTAAGAGGGAGTGTTGAGATTTTGTGTATTGGGGTAGCATCGGATGTGCTGTAGCTTCCAAAATTTGTTGAGGGATTAGAGTACACATGATCCACCAGACCGATAAAGGGATTTGAGAAATTTTATCTGGTTTGGGAGATATTTAATTAATTAATTATTTTAATGTATTTCCTAAGTCTAAACTTAGGAAAATTAAATAATTAAAGTTAATTAAATTAAACATGTGATGAAATTGTCTTAATTCACACGGATCAATCTTTCTTTTAATCTTAGCCATTAATTCAAGATCTGATCATGGCCGTTGGTTTCCAAACGAGATAACTATAAAGGAAAGGCTTGGGGTAATTTGTAAAGAGACACAGAGGCAGAGCACTGAAGCTAAGTTGAGATTCTAGGGCAAGGTTTGCTAAGAATTCTCAGAAGTGTTTCAGCTGCAGAGAGGGGAGTTTAGGCAAAGGGGATGGTCTGATCGTAGTGCCTAGAATCAACAAGAGGCAGAAAACAACTTTCAGAGGCAGTGCAGAGAAGCAGAAGTAGCAGCAGCAGAGAGGGCAGCAGCTGCGCAACGCAGGGGCAGCTTCAGCTATGCGGGTGCTATGCAGTCTCTCCCAGGGCAGCGTTAGGCAACATGAGATCCTAATGGGTTATGCAGAGCAATGTTGCGAACATCGGCATCGAGATAAAATCAGCAAGGGTCCGGAAAACCAAAAAAACGGGAAAATATCGGTAAAAATCGACAAACTTCGGCAAAATTAAGATACCATAATAATATCTTTAAAAATCGGCAAGCATCGTCTAGGCCAAAAAGTCGTGATTTCAAGATAAAATCGAGAGTTTGTCGAGATGTTTGCAACACTGACGCAGAGTCCTTGAAGGGCAGTGTAGGGTCTGCGTCACCCATTCTGGGTTTATGCAACCCTCTCCAGGCCAGCACAGAGGGATGCAGAGGCTGCAAAGGTTGACGTAGAGGCTTTAGTGGCGGTGTTGGGGTTTCTAGAGCCAAGATCTAACTAAGTCCTGTAAATCCCATTTAAGGGTGTGGATCAGTCAATATTTTGGCTTCAGAACAACAGGTTAGCTGCAGATATGTATTTTCTCTGTCGGGTTTTCAAGATCTGGAACCCAGATTTGCTGTATTCAGAAAACCCTTAATAATAAAACCCTCAAGCAGTGAGAAAACCGGTTATCCCACATTGGGTTTTTCTAGGAACTATTGTCCAGAAAATCCTTATGTCACTTTGTCTATGTGTGCATGTACCTTTCTGTTTTAGATTTGAATTGATGAAAGTCTGTTATGTGTTTGCTTTGATGTTAATCTGAACTTTCAACATTAATAACTTAATTAAGTAGGAGAAGCATAACCAGATTTAACAGTTGATTTCTGCATAAGTAACATTCAGAAATTTTCACATAAAGCAGCAACGACAACAACATGTGAAGCAGTTTGGTTGAGAAGAATTCTAGAGGATCTACATGGACATCAAGAGGAACCCACTCAATTGATGTGTGATAATCAAAGTGCTATTCAGATGACTAAGAATCCAATTTTTCATAAGAAGACCAAGCATGTTCATATTCAGTATCATTTTGTTCGGGATTTGGTTCAGCAAGGAGTGATCGAGATCGAGTTATGCAAAACAGATGAACAGGTAGCTGATATATTCACCAAAGCACTAAGGGAAAGTTCTGCAAATTCAGAGATGATCTTGGAATATTTCCAAATGATTATTATGGGGGGTAAATGTTGGAATAATGGATCGTTTGTGAAATATAAATAATTAAAGTTGTTTTATTTTAGCGAGAGATTTATCAAGAAATTGGTGGAATTATAGATGAGAATTTTGTGGATGATTGTTGAGATAATTATGCAGTTATTTGTGAATTACTTATGGAGATGAGAAATCCCAACATCTCTCCTCGTGTATAAATATATATCTATGTTAATGAAATTTGATTAGAGTTCTTGTGTGAGCGCTGTGTGCATTATTGGTAAATATTTTTATGCTCTGTAATTTATTTTTTACTTTATTGTGCTTTTTGTGATGTTAGTGACGCTTTTTGTGGTGTATTATCATGGTCTGAATCTACGTTGTATGCTACCATGATTTCATCATCATAAATTTTATAGTAATGTAAGGACATAACTTCACATATTTGTCCTGGTGTCCAATTTATTTCACACTCATGACAATTATTTTTCTTCTTTTTCCCTCTCACTAATTCACTATTAGATGTGTATGGGTCATTTTTTGCATCATAAGTATATAGTTTCTTATTGTTGCATTTGTGTTCTCGACCATTGGTCTCCACAATATTTATATTTGTTTATTCCTTATCTGAATCCGAGAGTAGCATCCTCAACTATTTTAGGGTTCCATAGCTAAATTTCACTACGATTGTAATCCTTTAATCCACATATGCACATTTTTAGTAATTTTTCCTCTGTGAATCCATTTTGTCTTGTGGCCAAGTTTTTCCATTTGTTCCTGTAGTTTTTCACATTTCCCTTTTGTTTAATATGAACAAATTTGTTGTACAAAACATCATCTTCCTTTCCATAATGTTGATTTCTGGTAGCATCAGATGTGCTCTAAGCCTTGAAATTTGCAGGGAGGCTAGGACACATGTATTCCAGAATACCCATAAATTATTTTGGGAAATTCCACTCGGAGGAGGTTTTATTAAACTAATTAATTATTTTTAATGGATGCCTAAGTCTAAACTTAGGGAATTAAAATAATTAAAGTGTATTAATAGAACTTTGTGTGAATCTTCTAGAAAAGGACGGAGATCGAGTGTATATGATCTGAGCCATTGATTAGAATCTAATCTGGGCCGTCGATTTCTGAACGAGAAGATTATAAGGACTTCGATGGGCATTTGGAAAGACACATCGAGTGAGATCAAGAGATCGATTTCTCAAGTGAGTAGCACAACAGTTGCCAAAGAGATTTGTGAAAATTTCTGAATATGCTCAAACAAAAACTCTACAGTTAAATTGCTGATTTACTTTTCCTACTTACATTAAGTTAATTATTGAAATATTCAACATTAACATCGAAGTAAATACGTTAAAACTTAAAAGCCTACACATATAGATCTAAACTGAATAACATGCACAATGACAAAGTGACACACAAGGATTTTCTGGACAACTATCCTCGGAAAAACCCAATGCGGGAAAACTGGTCTTCTGGCTGCTGGAGGCTTTTTTTATTTATTACGCAGAATCTAAGTACAACAGATCTAGTCACCAAACTGGTTAACCCGACTGAGAAATAAAAATATTGCAGCTATACCTGTGTTCCAGAGACAACAAACTGACTGATTCACACCCTCAAACGAGATTTACAGAACTCAACCTTTTCCAATCTGCAGAAACCCCAATGCTGCTTTGAAGCCCTCTGCGTTAGCCTTGATGGCCTGTGTCAGCCCCTGCGTTGCCGCCCCTGCGTTGCCCTTTCTGGGCCAGCGTCAAGCCTGCATAGCTCCTGATGTCTCTGCGCTGCCCCTGTTGGGCTCTTGGCTGAGCTGCATAGTTGTTGCCTCTGCGTTGCCTCGGTCTACTGCTTCTCTACCCTCGTTGTACTCTTGGCTTGGGATCAAACCATCCCCCTCGCCAATACTACCGCTTGTTGTAGCTGAAACACTTCTGAAATTCTTAGTAAACCACACCCTAGAATTCCAGCGTAGTTTCAGTGCTCTGCCACTGTGTGTGTTCTTTAGCTGACTCTAAGCCCTCTTCTTATACTTTTCTCATTGAAACATCAACAACCGTGATCTAATCTTTAATCGACAACTAAGATTAGAAGATGCTTGATCTGTGTGACTAAATTCATTTTCATCACATGTTTAATTTTACTAACTTTAATCTTTTATTTTCCTAAGTTAGACTTTAGGTCCTTAATTAAAAAGATTAATTAATTAAATATCTCTTAAACAGGATGGCATTTCTTAAATTGTTTTGTTTGTCTTGAAGATCGTATGTACTCTAGTCCCTCCACAAAGTTTGGGAGCTCGAGCACATCCAATGCTACCCCAACTCCCCAAAATCTCAACACTCCCTCTTAGCAAAGAAATGTGCTCTAGCAAAAATACTTCACCCGAAGTTTTTCACTGATCTTTGGTGTGGGTCTCTGCACTGATGCATGGCCTGCTGCCCTTCATCACTGTGTTGTTGCTGCGCTCCTGTATTGCTTCCCATGACGCTACCACCGCCATTGCCACATTTGTACTGTAGTTCCCTCTCAATTTGCTACATCGTGTTGCCAACTATTGCACTGCAACTATGTTGCTGAGAGTAAGCAACTGAAGTACTCCTACCCAATCTTTAACAGACAAGTCAGTTGGGCTGCATCTCGTCAATGAAACTCCATAGGCTGTTGCTCTGTGCTGACATCTAGAGGTTGTTGCGCTGCTGCAACTCCGCACTGCATATGCAGACCTCCTCTGCGCTGAAGTCCTCTACGATGCTGCTGCGCTGCGCTGTCCTCCTGAAGCCTCTGCACCGCTGCAGCTCTACACGGCGTAAGCAAGCCTGCTCTACACTGCTGAAGTCACATCAACCCCTCTGCGTTGTTGCTGCATTTGCACTGCGCTGCTCCCTCTAAGCATCAAGCTCTGCCTCTGCTCCGTCTGTGATTCTGTGCACCCACTGCTCTGCTTGCCTCACTACGGTCTTAAGGCTCCTGTAGCTCGTATGTGATCCAAGCGTTGGGCTACTCAAGGATCCTTCCTAGACTTTGTAGCTACTCTACAGATCAAGATTGCCCCACTTTTGTGGTTCATGAGTGCTCATGGCTACGTCATCTTCAGAGCTATCGTTTGCTACAGCAGCCTTGGAGCTAGAAGCTTCCTTGTCCTTTTTCTTTTGAGGACAATTGTTGGCGAAATATCCTAGTTCGCCGCACTGGAAACACTTGATCTTCGATAGATCATGCTTCTTTCTCCCTTGCTGCCTCTTTGATGCCAATGTTGCATCTTCTGCTTCTTCCTTCCTCACATTGCTCGAACCATTGCTGTACTGTCTTTTGGTCATCCGACGGATTTCCTCTTGTCGGAGGATAGCCCACATGTTGTCCCAGTTGGGAGGGTCCGCTCTGCCCAAGAGTATTTGGACAAAATTTTCCCAGTCCTCTATGACTGCATTGAGAGAAGTCCTCACCATGACATCGTCATCTACCTTGACCCCCATGCCAGTCAGCTAATCTCGGATCGATTGTATTCTCGATAGAACCAAGGTTGATCTCCTCTCCCTTGGCCATCATGAATAACCTCAGCTGGTTTTCCAGAAGTATCTTTTTCTCTGGATGGACCTTCCTTCATACATTATGGTTAGAGCTACCCACATCTCATGAGCCGTTGCCTTCTCGGCTATGTGTGGAACCACATGATCTTTGACCCCGTCCATAATGAAGCACTTGGTATGTGCCGCTGCTTCATTGTGCTTCTCCAGGAGCTTCACAGCGGTCGATGTAGCCAATACTTTCTTTGCATGCTTCCTCAAGCCGTATGCCTCCATGACTACCAGGATTCTGGCCTTCCAGATTGCAAAGTTGGACAGGTCAACCAACCTATCCTAATTACGTAGTCCATGTGGCGCCATTTGCTCAGAAGTTTGTCGAAACGAATCCTCCTCTCTATGCTAGAGACTCGGATGTAGGGTCCTTGGTGAGACATGCACCCTCTGCTCCCTACGACAACTGACTCCCTCTCTTGGAAGTCTGCCAAACAAAATGAATCAGAGCTCTTCGATCCTCTGATCGATCTACAGAATTCTTTGGCAGGAAATCTTCTGAGAAGTTGTTCCCCTCCCACTCTTCGTCAACTTAGCTTAGGCTAAATTCTGCATCGACAAAATTTTCATCCCACCAGCAACTGCTGAAGGTCTGCAACTCAGCTACCGGTTCTCGGCACTCTACACAACAGTCAGCCTCTGGACTGCATCACCCTGGCTGGCCTCTGCGTGAGCAGACTGGCCCAGCACAACCTCTGTGCAGCGCAGACTGCTCATGCGTCCCTCTCGGTGGCTCTACGCTACCTCTGTGTCACCCAGTAGGGACTTTGTCAGTGGTGAATCTGACAGGAAAGCAGATGAAGACACTGCGTTCAGACAATGGTGGATACATTGATAAAGACTTCACAGAGTTCTGCGCAAGGGAAGGCATTAGAAGAGAGTGGACCACTTCGTATAATCTAGAGTAGAATGGAATTGCAGAGAGAGAATATAACTATTGTCGAGGCTGCAAAGGCAATGATGTATGATCAAGACATGCCCAAATTCCTGTGGGCTGAAGCTTGTAATACAACCGTCTACATACAAAACAGGATTCCTTACAACGCATTGGGTAAGATCACTCCAGAAAGTGTCTTCACTGGCAGTAAGCCTAAAGTGAACCACTTGAGGATCTTTGGCAGTGCTGTGAAAATTTTCTGAATATTACTTATGCAGAAACCCTACTGTTAAATATGGTTATACTTCTCCTACTTAATCAAGTTATTAATTTGAAATTTCGGTATTAACATCGAAGTAAACAGATTAACAACACTCACTTGTGACTTCTCTCTCCACAACAGAAGCAAAGTATAAAGTGTTGAGATTGTGTGTAGTGGGGGTAGCATGAGATGTGCTTTAGCTCCCAAAATTTGTGGAGGGACTAGAGTATACATCTACAAGACCCAGAAAGGGATTTGGGAAATTTCATCTGGTTTGGGAGATATTTAATTATTTATTTATTTTAATGTATTTCCTAAGTCTAAACTTAGGAAAATTAAATAATTAAAGTTAATTAAATTAAACATGTGATGGAATTGTCTTAAGTCACACAGATCAAGCTTTCTTTTAATCTTAGCCATTGATTCAAGATTTGATCATGGCCGTTGGTTTCCTAACGAGAAAAGTATAAAGGAAAGACTTGGGGTAATTTGTAAATATACACAGAGGCAAAGCACTGAAGCTAAGCTGAGATTCTAGGGTAGGCTTTGCTAAGAATTCTCAGAAGTGTTTCAGTTGCATAGGAGAGTTTTGGCAAAGGGGATGCTCTGATCCCAATGTCTAGAATCAGCAAGAGACAAAGAGCAGCTTCAGAAAGGCAGTGCAAAGAAGCAGGAATAGCAACAACACAAAGGGCAGCAGCTGCGCAGCGCAAAGGCGGCTTCAGCTACGCAAGTGTTGCGTAGTCACTCCCAAGGCAGGGTTAGGCAACTAGAAACCCTCGGAGGTTACGCAAAGACTATCAGGGGTAGTGTAGGGACTGCGTCACCTAGTCTGGGGTTACGCAACCCTTTCCAGGCTCGCGCTGAGGGACGCAGAGGCTATAGAGGCTGACACAGGTGCTTCAGTGGCAGCGTTGGGGTTTCTAGGGCTTAGATTTGGCTGAGTCCTGTAAATCTCGTTTGAGAGTGTGGATCAGTCAATATTTTGGCTTTAAAGCAACTGGTGAGTTGGAGATCTATATTTTCTTTGTCGGGTTTTCTAGTTCTAGAACCCAGATTTGCTGTATTAATGAATACTCTTAATAATAAAACCCTCCAGCAGCCAGAGGTCGGTTTTCCCACATTGTCACTTTGTCTATGTGTGCATGTACTTTTTCTAGATCTGAATCGGTGAAAGTCTTTTGTGTTTGCTTCGATGTTAATCTGAATTTTCAGCTTAATAACTTAATTAAGTAGGAGAAGCATAACCATATCTAACAGTAGATTTATGCATTAGTAACATTCAGAAATTTTCACACCTATATGGTGGTCGAGAGATATAGTAATGCAGGAGCCAGTATGAGCATGTTGCATCGCCGATTATGACTAGGGAGCCGTAGCATCAACATGGCAGTTTCCTTTTACGATCAGCACGGGATCCCGACCACTCAAGGCTTGGAAGTTCAACCACATTTAGGGATGTGCTAATTTCTACAAGGGAATGTCATATAGGTCTTCCATCGGGCTTCAATTGCACAAAGAGTAGTTTGGACTCTAGAGATCCGTTGATGACTTGGGGCACTGCACTAGTATGGCAGGATGACTGGCACCTGTGGTTTTTGGCTGTCATTGGTACTACTCAATGGCAAGCAGCAGGAATTGGGAGTGATGGGCCTCCAATCTGGCTATGGGATCCAAGGGTCCATTGGGTTAGAGTTCTACTTTGTTTTGGGGAGTTCATGGGGATGACAGAGACAGGATTGCATCCTCCTTTGGATGATTGGTCAGAGACCATCAGGATGAACACTATGGGGCAAGCAAGGCCCTTCTCACTATTGTTTTGACAGGGGACTGAGCGTGCAACGGTGGATGGTAACTTTGGCAGGGTGCCCTAGCAGGATAGACCTACATGTGGTGGAGTTTCCCCTTATTATGTCTGTGTAGCGAAAGCTTAATGGAGTGGATGAATTTGCAAGAGCATGAGTGGGTCGCAGTTATGACCAGCCCAGAGCAGTATCCACTTGGTGGACTCACTTTGAGATTAGTTTGGGACCCAAGGGCTACAGGGCTGAGCAATTGGGTTACAAATTGGGGAGAGTGGGTTCCCAGAGGGGGAGGTTGTTGATTTGGGTAGCATCGGATGCGCTCTAAGTCTCAAATTTTATGGAGAGTCTTAGACACATGTATTCCAGATAACCCAGAAATCGTTTGGTGAAATTCCACTGATTGTATTCTGTAGAAATAATTAATTATTTTTAAAGGGACCCTAAGTCTAAACTTGGGAAAATAAAATAATTAAAGTGAATAAATAGAATATGGGTGTGAATATTCTAGAAAAGGTGGATCAAGTCAAAAGTTAATCTTAGCCATTAATTAGCGATCTAATTTGGGTCGTTGAATTTTCAACGAGAAGACTATAAGAATGGCTTCAAGGGTCATTTGGAAAATACATTTGGCATAGATCAGAGATCGATTTCTTTAGTGAGCAGTCCTCAGGAAGAAAATTTGATCGTGAGATCTTTTGCAAAGGGGCAATAATCTTGCTTGGAAGGATTCCTGAGTTGGAGAGTGCATAGCAGGAGGGAGAGAGAGAGCCACAATAGCAATGCAGAGCCAGTGACGCAGTGCTTACACAGTCACTGCGCAGAGGCTGAAGGAAAGTTGTTTTATCGCTGAGGAGACATCGTTGGGCCTGTGCTAGATCCGGGACAGATTTTTTGAAGGCCAAACGGCTTCAGTTCTAGCCAGCAGAGAGACCAACGCAGAGACAGAAGGACAGTCGTAGTTGTGACGTAGAGATTGGTGGCTGACGCAGTCACTACGCAAAGGCAACGCAGGGTAGTCCCTTTTTGGTGATGATCAGTGCCGGGTTCCCGTGGAGAAGTGAGATTTGTCTCAGAAGATCTCTTCTGTTAGTTTCTTTGTATGATTTGAGCATGTGTCAATCATAGATTTGTACTCAGAAATATTTACTGCATAATATACCAACCCTCAACTGCTGCACCAGTTTTCTCGCATTGGGTTTTTTCGGGGACATTGGTCTAAAAATAACTGTGTCAAATGTGCGTGTGATCTATTCTTGTTCAGTTTTGTTTCCACACTTGTATTTCCTCCGCAGTTTATTTTTGTAGGTTGTAGTGTGATGTATTCAGTGTTTGCCGTAGTAAACTGCAAATAGATGGTTAAGTTAAAAATTAACAGTTAGGTGAATATCTTCTAGTTGTTGCAATAGGATTCCAGAGGTTAACGAAATTTTCACATGGTATCAGAGCTTGTCTAAGCTAAGTGTAGGAGGAGCAGAAGAACAGATCCAGCGTTGGTGAAGCTGGGATCAAAGAGGTGCATTAGCAACAAAGCGATCTCCTAGTTGATTGCGCAGTCCAAGCCAGGAGGGCTAGACAAGCAAGAAAATCTCTCTCTGAGTGAGCCGACGGAGAGGTAGTATTGTTCCAGATTGTTGTTTGTCCGAGGAGGAGAAGGAACGCAACAAATCTACACAAATCAGCAACTGGAGGGATGCAGTTGACTGCGTACCAGTGATTGCTGGTGCAAAGCATCAGGAAGAGTAGCTGAAACACAATTTTGGGGATTTCTGACCTCAGAGGGTTTCTTGTCCAAGAAACTCAAATTTCCCGTGCAATAGTAGCAGATTTTGTGGCTTGCTCCACAAGGAGTGCGTAAAGTCAACTGTGCAGAGGGTGAGAGGCAACAGATCGACAACAATTGGGTGAGATTACCACCAATGGATTGCATGACCAGGATCGGTTGGAGAGTGTGAAAATTCTACTGTAGTATCATGGTTTACTTCTCCTACTTGATTAAATAATACAAGTTATCTTCAGAAATTAGATTCAGAAAATACCAAAGTAAACACAACTAACAGTCTACACATGCAGATCATTTACTAAATATTACGCTCATTCAAACAAAGTGACACACAGATTTTTGGACATATGTCCTCGAAAAAACCCAAAGCAGGAAAACCGGTGCAACAAATATGAGGGTTTATTTTATTAAGTAGAATGTGAGTACAACAAATCTGGGTTCCAGTTCTAGAAAACCCGATAGAGAATAAAAGAAATCTGCAGCTAACCTGCTATTCCAAAACCAAATGTCTGATTGATCCACACCTTCAAACAGGATTTACAAGACAGCCCATATTTGGCCCTAGACACCCTAGCGCTACCCCTAAAGCCCTAGCGTCAGCCTTGCTAGGCTTTGTGTGCCACTACGCTGCTCAGAGAGGGACTGTGTAACCCCAGAGTGGGTGACCCAGTCCTTACGCTGCCTCTGGAGGCCTCTGCATAATTCTGAAACCCTATGAAGCTGCAGCGCTGCCCCTTCCTGGGCCTGCGTAGCACCTGCGTAACGGCTGAAGCCTCTGCATTGCACAGCTGCTGTTGTTGCTCTATGCTCCTCTGCGCTGTCCTTGAAAGTTGTTCCTCTGCCTCTTGCTGACTCTTGGCTCCGTGATCAGATCATCCCCTCAGCCAATACTACCCCTCGATGCCGAAAACTCCTACGGAAATTCTTAGCAAACCCTGCCCTAGAATTCCAAATCAGTCTCTCAACTCTGCATCTGTGTGTATATCTCCAACTGACCCTCAAGCCTTTCTCTTATACTTTTTCATTGATCTCATCAACGACCGAAATTAAAACACTTATCAACTACTGAGATTAAAACACTGCTTGATCCGTGTCACTTAAAACATTTCAGCACATGTGTTAATTAAGTCACTTTAATTATTTAATTTTCCTAAGTTTAGATTTAGGAAATCCATTAAAATAATTAATTATTTGAATAACTTGAACACCAGCTAAAATTTCTCCAAACACTTTATGGGTTTTGGAGTTCAAGTGTGCCTTAGCCCCTCCACAAAATTTTAGGGCTAGAGCACACCTGATGCTACACCAACTACACAAATCTCAACACTCCCTCTTAGCATGGAGTGTGCTCTAGCAATACATCCACACCATGCACTGCAAGATCTTGATGTTGGTTTTTGTGCTGTTGATGCTTGGCCTGCTGCCCTCCATCCACTGCACTGTTGCTTTCTGTACTGTTGCCGATGTCACTGCCACTGACACTGCCACATCTGTACTGCAACTCCCTCTCAAATTGTTTCATCATGCTGCCCATAGCACTACCATTGCTAACTGTTGCACTGCAACTCAGTTGCCGAGAAGTAAGCAATTGAAGGACTCCTGCCCATTCGTTGACAGACAGGTCAAGCTGCCTCCCATCACTGAAGTGTTGAGATTATGTGTTTTTGGGGTAGCATTAGTTGTGCTTTAGCTCCCAAAATTTGTGGAGGGACTAGAGTTCACCTGATCTACAAGACCTAGAATGGATTTGGGAAATTTCATCTGGTTTAGGAGATATTAAATTAATTAATTATTTTAAGTGTATTTCCTAAGTTAAAACTTAGGGAACTTAAATAATTAAAGTGAATTTAATTAAACATGTGATGAAATTGCCTTAAGTCACACAAATCAAGCTTTCTTTTAATCTTAGCCATTGATTCAAGATCTGATCATGGTCATTGATTTGTCAATCTGAAAAGTATAAAGGAAAGGCTTGGGGTCATTTGTAAAGACACACAGAGGTAGAGCACTAAAGCTAAGTTGAGATTCTAAGGCAGGGTTTGCTAAGAATACTCAGAAGTGTTTCAGATACAGAGAGGGGAATTTAGACCAAGGGGATGATCTGATCCCAGGGTCTAGAATACACAAGAGGCAGAGAAGAGATCAGCGCAAGGACAACGCAGAGGAAGGCGGCGGCAGCAGTGACAGCGTAATTTTCAGGAAACCCTTCAGGGGTTACGCAGAGACCCTTAGGGGCAACGTAGTGATTGCATCACCCATTTTGGGGTAACGCAGTCCCTTCTGGAGCAGAGCTGAGGGTTTGGAGGCCATCGAAGGTCGACGCAAAGGCTTTCAGGGGCTTCAAAGGCTGACACAGAGCCTTTCAGGCGTAGCGCTGGGGTTTCTAGGCCTAGATTTGGTTGAGTTCTATAAATCCTGTTTGAGGGTGTGGATCAGTCATTATTTTGGCCCTAGACTAGCCAGTGAGTTGCAGATCTAGTGTTTTCTCTGTCGAGTTTTCAAGATCTGGAACCCAGAGTTGTGTATTCAGAAATATTCTTAATAATAGAACCCTCCAGCAGCCAGAGACTGGTTTTCCAACCCTTGGTTTTTCTGGGGACTATTTGTCCAGAAATAACTGTCACTTTGTCAATGTGTGCATGAACTTGTTCTAGATCTGGATTGGTAGAGATCTGTTATGTGTTTTGCTTCGATTTTAACTTGAATTTATTCAGTTAATAACTTATCTAAGTAGGAGGAGCTTAACCAGATTAACAATAATAATTTCTGCATAAGATTTAAGATTCAGAAATTTCTACATGAAGCTCCCTTGGCTGTTGATTTACGATGTTCCCCTAAAGCCACTGCGTTGTTGCAACACTGCACTGCGTGATCTTAGCCTCTTTGCGCTGTTGAAGTCTCATCAGCCTCCAGCGGTTGCTTCCTCTGCATTACGCTTCTCCCTCTTCAGCTCTTCAACTTTCCCCTCTGCTTCATTGTGACCTTCTGCAACCATCTCCCGACTCATCCCGCTACCGTCTTAAGGCTCTTGTAGCTCGTATGTGATCCAAGAGTAGGGTTGACTCAAGGATCCCGCCACTGTCTGTAGATGCTCTACAGATCCATGTCACCCCACCTCTTCTCTCGAGGCACATGAGCACTCATGGCTGCATCATCATCAAAACCATCATCCTTTGTTGTTGCAGCCTTGGATTCAGAAGATCCTTTGTCCTTAGGACAAGTGTTGGCAAGGTGTCCAAGTTCACCACAGTTAAAGCACTGAACCTTGGAAAGGTCCCTCTTCTTCTTCCCTTTCTGCTTTCTTTCCTTTGATGCAAGGGCTGCATCATCTTCCTCTTCTTTCTTCACCCTGACTGTCCCACCGTTGCTATTCTCCTTCTTGGTGATCCTCCTGATCTCCTCTTGGCGGAGGATTGCCCACATTTCTGCCCACGATGGTAACGCTGCTCTGCCCAGTATACTGTGGACAAATGTTTCCTATTCCTCAGAGATTGCTTCAGGGCAGTCCTTACTAAGAGTCCTTCGTCTGGAGTTGCACCCATGCCAACGAGTTGGTCTCGGATGGTCTGAAGTCGAAAAAGGAAAGGATGTATTTCCTCACCCTTATGCATCTGGAATAACCTCATCTAATTCTCTAGAAGTATTTTTCGTTGGACAAAGCTTCCTTGATACATTGCCTGTAGAGCGGTCCACATGTCATTTTCCGTGTTCTTATCGGCAATATGTCGTACTACGTGATCCTTCACTTCATCCATGATTAATTGCTTAGTCCGCGCTTGATTCTCTTTAAATTTCTTCAGAGGATCAGGATCTGCAGGCATAGCTAGAACACTCGTCACATGGTCCTTGATGTCGTACTCATCCGGGACTGATAGCATCCTTGCTCTCCAGATGACAAAGTTGGACACACCATCCAACCTGTCCTGATCTCTCAGCCCATGAGAAGCCATCTAGCTCAGATCTGACACAACATATACTCTTTTCCCTCTTTCTGTTGCAATACTCAATGGATAATGTTGGATTTGTGTTTCTTGGTGATTAGAAACCCTCTATAGTAGCTGCTCCCTCTGACCACTGATTTCCCTCCTGGAAATCTTTCACCCAAATACAATTGGACAGTACTCTCCGATCACCCTCTTGATCGAATCTCAAATCTGTTTGGCTCAGATCCATTGAGTAACTGTCTTCCTCCCGCTCTTTGTTGACTTAGCTCGGCACAATTCTACACCTGCAGAATCTCCACCACACCAGCACTTCTGAAGATCTGAAGCACTGCTTCCGGATCTTGGCAAGACTTTCCTGCAACAGGAAGAATGACTAGACTGCATCTCACTGACTGGCCCAATGTAGCCTTAGCGCTACGCAGAAGTGGACTGCATAACTCCAGACTGGGTGAGGCAGTCCTTACGCTGGCCTGGGAAGGCTCTGCGTAAGCCTGATGGCCTTCTGTAGCTACAACGCTACCCCTTCCTGGGTCTACGTCCTCCTGCTGCCAAGCTGCCCCTTGCGGATCTGCTGCTTCTATTGCTGTCCTGCTGCAAAAATATTCTTCAGCCGATTTGCTGGAGATTCAGCTTGATCTGCTATCGCTCTGATACCATGTGAAAATTCTACTGTAGTATCATGGGTTACTTCTCCTACTTGGTTAAATAATACAAGTAATTAGATTCAGAAAATACCAAAGTAAACACAGCTAACAGTCTATGCATGCAGATCATTTACTGAATATTACGCTCATTCAAACAAAGTGACACACTGATTTTTAGACATAAGTCCTCGAAAAAACCCAAAGCGGGAGAACCGGTGCAACAGATATGAGGGTTTATTTTATTAAGTAGAATGTGTGTACAACAAATCTGGGTTCCAGATCTGGAAAACTTGATAGAGAATAAAAGAAATATGCAGCTAACCTGCTGTTCCAAGACTAAATGTCTGAATGATTCACAACCTCAAATGGGATTTACAAGACTCGGCCTGGATCTGGCCCTAAACACCCCAGCGCTACCCCTGAAGCCCCAACGTCAGCCTTGCTAGGCTCTGCGCGCCACTGTGCTGCTCAGAGAGGGACTACGTAACCCCAGAGTGAGTGACGCAGTCCTTACGCTGCCTCTGGAGGCCTTTGCGTAATTCTGAAACTCTCTAAAGCTACAGTGCTGCCCCTTACTGGGCCTGCGTAGCGACTGAAGCCTCTGCGCTGCGCAGCTGCTGCTGTTGCTCTCTTCTCCTTTGCCTCTTGCTAACTCTTGGCTCTAGGATCAGATCATCCCCTCAGCCAAAACTACCCCTCGCTGCAGAAAACTCCTCCAAAAATTCTTAGCAAACCCTGCCCTAGAATTCCAGATCAGTCTCTCAGCTCTGCATCTGTGTGTGTATCTCCAACTGACCCTCGAGCCTTTCTCTTATACTTTTTCATTGATCTCATCAGCGCAAAGTTAAAACCAATGTGGAAAAAGTCGGAGTCGGGATTAAATCGGCAGGGCTTCAAGTCGGGATTAAATCGGCAAAGTCGGGATTTTTTCGAAAAAATCGGCAAAAAATCGGCAAAACTAAAAAAATACAAAAATATTCATATTTTGAAAAAATCCTGACTTTTTGGAAAAAATCCCGATTTTTTCAAAAAAATAAATAAAAATTATTAAAAAAATTACCTCCCTCACGATTTTTTGGAAAAAGTCGGCAAAAAGTCGGGATTATAACGATTAAATCCCGACTTTTTCAACTTTCAAAAAATCGGGGGATTTTATCGGCGCCTGCAAAAAATCGGGATTTTTTTAAAAAGTCGGGATAAAATCGGGATTTTCCCTGGCAGTTAAAACACTTATCAATGGCTAAGATTAAAAGGCGCGGTCTGTGTCATACAGCACATTCGACACATGTGTTAATTAATTCACTTTAATTATTTAATTTTCCTAAGTTTAGACTTGGGAAATCCATTTAAATAATTAATTATTTGAATAACTTGAACACCAACTGAAATTTCTCCAAATACTTTCTGGGTTTTGGAGTTGAAGTGTGTCTTAGCCCCTCCACAAAATTTTAGGGCTAGAGCACACCAGATGCTACACCAACTACACAAAATATCAACAGAGGGTGCTTCCAACTACGTAATCTGGAAGGCAAGGATCTCCTTCCTTCTAGATGAGCATGACTTGAAGCACTTTATCAATAGTGCTCAGGCTGAACCGCTAGATGCAGCACCACTATGGGCCTTCAAGAAGAATATGGCAAAGGCCAAAAGATTGATCCTCGATGGAGTGAAGGATCACATTGTGTCTCACATTTCCAGCAAAGGGACGACGAGGGAGATGTGGAAAGGGTTGGCCATGCTATATGAGGGCTCTTCCGAGCAGCGGAAATGTTTCTGGAGGAGAAATGTGGAGCACTAGGATGCAGAGGGAGAGCGTATTGATCCATCCCTGTCTAGACTTCAGGAAAATCAAGGTCAACTGGCAGCCGTTGGAGCAGCTCCTAAGGCCACAAAGATGGTCAGATTGGCCCTCAACTCAGTGTCTGAGGACTACCAAGTTTTTGTCCTGAGCATCCTGGGCAGAGAGAACTTGCTGGACTGGGAGTCACATTACAGGAAATTTCAGCATAAAAGTGCCCATGAAATTTTCATGTAATTTCCATGTCATAATATGTAAACCAATCAAAATGATTTAAATTTAAAAAGAAGTACATGTAAATATATTCGAGGGAAAAGAAAAACTATTTTTAATTGTATTTTTGGCTTATCTCCTTTTAGGTTTACTCAAATTTCAAGTTTAGACACTCATTACATGCAGAATTAAATCCCACATCCAACGAGTACCCATTATGCATACTTTTGAGAAGACCCACCTTGATAAAAATTGCAGATACATTAAAAAAGTGTGTTTAATGTATCTGCATTTTTTATCAAAGTGGGTCTTCGCAAAAGTATGCATAATGGGTACTCGTTGGATGTGGAATTTAATTCCGCATCTAATGAGTGTCTAAACTTGAAATTTGAGTAAACCTATAAGGAGATAATTCAAAAATACAATTAAAAAAATTAGTATTTTTGCTTTCCCTCCAAAATTCATAACTCTTATTTTATTATTTTAACTATTATTTTATTATTTTTCCTTAGGAGGCCACTCTTAGGCTAAAATTTCCTCTAATGATGTGGACAACTCTTCAGCAAGAAGAGTTGAGGAGAGACTTACTCAAGTGTCAACTTTGCGGCGACAACAACAATGGTTCGAAGATCAAGAAGGAGGAGGAGGATAATGTGGCCCTTGCATCAAAGGGGCAGCAAGAGCAACGAAAGAGGAAGATGGATCCGTCAAAGATCAAATACTTCCGGTGTGGCGAGATTGTAGAAATTTATGAATCTTATATCTTATGCAGAAATTATTACTGTTAATTCGGTTAAGCTCCTCTTACTTATATAAGTTATCAACTGAATATATTCAAGTTAACATCGACGCAAAACACATAACAGATCTCTACCAATTCAAATCTAGAATAAGCACATGTACACATTGACAAAGTGACAGTGATTTCTGGACAAATAGTCCCCGGAAAAACCCAATGTGGGAACACCGGTCTCTGGCTGCTGGAGGGTTCTATTATTAAGAATATTTCTGAATACACAACTCTGGGTTCCAGATCTGGAAAACCCGACAGAGAAAACTCTAGATCTACAGCTCACTGGTTGATCTAGGGCCAAAATAATGACTGATCTACACCCTCAAACGGGATTTACAAAACTCAGCCAAATCTAGGCCTAGAAACCCCAACAATGCCCCTGAAAGGCTCTGCGTCAGCCTTGGATGGCCTCCAAACCCTTAGCACTGCTCCGGAAGGGACTGCGTTACCCCAGAATGGGTGACGCAGTCACTACGCTGCCCCTAAGGGTCTTTGCGTAACCCCTGAAGGGTTTCCTGAAAATTGCGCTGTCCTTGCTACTACTGCTGCCTTCCTCTGCGCTGTCCTTGAGTTGATCTCTTCTCTACCTCTTTGTGTATTCTAGACCTATGGATCAGATCATTCCCTTGCTCTAAATTCCCCTCTCTACAACTGAAACACTTCTGAGTATTCTTAGCAACCCTGCCCTAGAATCTCAGCTTAGCTTCAGTGCTTTGCCTCTGTGTGTCTTACAAATGACCCCAACCCTTTCCTTTATACTTTTCTCATTGACAAATCAACGACTAAGATTAAATCTTTAATCAATAGCTACGATTAAAAGAAAGCTTGATCCGTGTGACTTAAGAAAATTTCATCGCATGTTTAATTAAATTCACTTTAATTATTTTATTTTCCTAAGTTTAATTAAATTCACTTTAATTATTTTATTTTCCTAAGTTTTAACTTAGGAAATACATTAAAATAATTCATTAATTTAATATCTCCTAAACCAGATGAAATTTCCCAAATCCATTTCTAGGTCTTGTAGATCAGGTGAACTCTAGTCATTCCTTAAAATTTGGGACTTAGAGCACAACTGATGCTACTCCAAAAACACAAAATCTCAACACTCCCTCTTAGCATCAAGGGTGTGCTCTAGCAATATATCACACTTATGCATTACATGATTTTGGGCACTGGTTCTGTGCTGCTGATGCTTGGCCTGCTACCACTCAACTCTACACTGTTGCTGCCATTCTATACTGCTGCATGTGACTCTGCCACTGTCGCTGCCACTACAACCACTGTACTGCAGCTCCCTCTCAATATGCTGCATCTGTGCTACTCATAGCACTACCACTACTGATCTGTTGCACTGCAACTTCAGTTGTTGAGAGTAACAATTGAATCTCCTGCGCAATCTTTGGCAGACAAGTCAGATGGGCTGCATCCTCATCATTGAAGCTCCATAGGCTTCAAATTTGTGTTGGCATCTAAAGAATGAAGCACAACTACAGCTCTGTCTGCGTAATCAGACTCTGTTTGCACTACTGAAGTCACAGCAGCTCCTTGTGTTGAAATCTATCACGATGCTGCTTCACTGCGTTGTCCCTCTGAAGCCTTCTGCGATGCTGCAGCTCTGCATTGCATAAGCAGTACTGCTCTACATTGCTGAAGTCACATCAACCTCTGCGCTACTACTGCTTGTACGCTGCTGCTGCTTTGCTCTACGCTGCTCCTTCCAGTCTCCATATCTGCCTCATTTGTGATCTATGCACCCATTGCTCCACTTGTCCTGCTATTCTCTTAAGGCTACCGTAGCTCGCATGTGATCCAAGAGATGAGCTTCCCAAGGATCTCGCCCATCTTCCATGTAGCTCCTCTACATGTCCATGTCACCCCACCTCCATGGTTCATGAGCACTCATGGCTGCATCATCCCCTGACCCATCATCTGCCACCGCTGCTTTGGAAGAAGATGCTTCCTTATCCTCTTTCTTTTCTGGACAATGGCTGGCAAAATGTCCCATTTCGCCACGCTGGAAGCACTTGATCTTTGAAAGATCCTTCTTCTTCTTTGGCTCCTTCTTTGATGCCAAGGCTGCATCTTCCTCATCTTCCTTCTTTACTTTGGTCAACCCAGGGCTGTGCTGCTTCTTGGTGAATCTGCATAGTTTTTCTTGCCGCAGGATTGACCACAAGCTGTCTCAATCTTGGAGGTTCGCTCTGCCCAAGATACTTTGGACAAAGGTTTCC
Organism: Pinus albicaulis; assembly: GCA_034641835.2. Lineage (NCBI taxonomy): Eukaryota > Viridiplantae > Streptophyta > Pinopsida > Pinales > Pinaceae > Pinus > Pinus albicaulis. The sequence continues at coordinate 1,953,368,639 of CM076578.1, read as the reverse complement.
CACTCATCCGTGACTGCGTTGAGGGCAGTCCTGACTATCACTGCATCATCTACGGTTGCACCCGTTGCAGTCAGCTGATCCCTGATTGACTGCAATCTGAAGAGAAAATGCTCGATGTCTTCTCCCTTGGTCATCATGAATGACCTAATTTGGACCTCCAACAACATCTTTCTTTGCATTGATTTTCCCTCATACAGGGAAGTCGAGGCCTTCCACATTTTGTTAGCTGTCCTATTCTTAGCGATGTGTGGTACAATATGGTCCTTGATACTGTCCATTATCAGCTGCTTGGCATGCTCAGTAGCTTCCTTATGCTTTCGTAGGAGATTTGCATCTGTCGGTGTGGCCAGAGTCTGCTCTGCATGGTCTCTTAGACCGTATGCCTCAAGGACAATCAGGATCCTTGCCTTCCAAACCGAAAAGTTTGAGAGGCCCTCTAGCCTATCTTGATCACGCAGTCCATGAGGAGCCATCTGCTCAGAATGTGTCGGAACTCCTCCTCTCTATACTAGAGATCTGGATCTAGGGTCCTTTACGAACTGGGCACCCTCTGCTCCCTCTGACAGTTGATTTCCCTCCTTGGAAATCTACCAAATCAACTATGATTCAGCTTCTTCTTTGATCCTCTAATCAAACTGCAAGTTTCCTTTGGCAAGAAACTCTCTGAGAAGTTGATCTCCTCCCAATCTTTGTCACTTGTGCTAAAGCTAAAAATCTGAAATCTTCAGAATTTTAACCCCACCAACTTTTTTGAATTTCTGCAACTTTTCTGCCGACTTTTCTGGATCCGACAGATTCAGATCTGAATCACACTGGCTGGCTTCAGACCCAACCAGCACTGTTTCTGAGCTGCCTCTGCGCAGTAATTGCGTGGGCTTGCTAGGACACAACGCTGGACAACGTCACCCTTCCCTCTACGTGAATCTGCTCCTGAAAACTGCGATGTCCCTTTAGATCTGCTTCTCTGCTCCTTTTCCAGCTGCTTTCTGCAGCTAGATCCTTCAGATTCTCCTACTGGTGACCCTTCTAGATTTGCAATTGCTCTGATACCATGTAGAAATGTTTGAATCTTATATCTTATGCAAAAATTATAACTGTTAATCCGGTTAAGCTCCTCCTACTTATATAAGTTATCAACGAAATAAATTCAAGTTAACATCGAAGCAAAACACATAATAGATCTCTACCAATTCAGCTCTAGAATAAGCACATGCACACATTGACAAAGTGACACAGTTATTTCTGGACAAATAGTCCCCAGGAAAACCCAATGTGGGAAAATCGGTCTCTGGCTACTGGAGGGTTCTATTATTAAGAATATTTCTGAATACACAACTCTGGGTTCCAGATCTAGAAAACCCCACAGAGAAAACTCTAAATCTACAGCTCACTGGCTGATCTAGGGCCAAAATAATGACTGATCCACACCCTCAAACAGGATTTACAGAACTCAGCAAATCTAGGCCTAGAAACCCCAACGCTGCCCCTGAAAGGCTCTACGTCAACCTCTGAAGCCCCTGAAAGCCTCTGTGTCAGCCTTGGATGGCCTCCAAACCCTCAACGCAACTCCGGAAGGGACTGCGTTACCCCAGAATGGGTGACGCAGTCACTATGCTGCCCCTAAGGGTCTCTGTGTAACCCCTGAAGGGTTTCCTAAAAATTGCATTGTCCTTGTTGTTGTTGTTGCCTTCATCTGCGTTGTCCTTGAGCTGATCTCTTCTCTGCCTCTTTGTGTATTCTAGACCCCGGGATCAGATCATTCCCTTGGTCTAAATTCCCCTCTCTGCAACTGAAACACTTCTAAATATTCTTAGCAACCCCGCCCTAGAATCTCAGCTTAGCTTTAGTGCTCTGCCTCTGTGTGTCTTACAAATGACCCCAAGCCTTTCCTTTATACTTTTCTCGTTGACAAATCAACAACCAAGATTAAATCTTTAATCAATGGCTAAGATTAAAAGAAAGCTTGATCTGTGTGACTTAAGACAATTTCATCACATATTTAATTAAATTCACTTTAATTATTTTATTTTCCTAAGTTTTAACTTAGGAAATACATTAAAGTAATTAATTAATTTAATATCTACTAAACCAGATGAAATTTCTCAAATACATTTTTGGGTCTTGTAGATCAGGTGAACTCTAGTCCTTTCTCAAAATTTGGGACCTAGAGCACAATTGATGCTACCCCAAATACACAGAATCTCAACAGAGATGAGACATTACACCACACAATGTCCTCTCAGAAAGAAGGACAAGGATGAGAAGCATGATCCTCACGCCGGAGCAGCAAAGATAGAGGAGAAATTTGCTATGATTGCCCATATACCTTTAGGAGGGAGGTGGGATGATTTGGAGTTGTAGACCCAGAGATCTACAAGACTGGGCAGGATCCTTGAGGAGTCTACCTCTCGGATCATCACCTTGCTACAAGAGCCCAAATCAGAAGTAGCAGGATGGACGGGTGCTAGTTGGTGTAGAGGAGTGCAGAAGTGACAGTGCAGTAGTTAGCAGCGTCTGAGTCTGAGTAGCGTAGAGCAAATATGGTAGCAGTGCAAGAAGGCACAATGCAGAAGCTAGTAGCAGCACAATGTCTTCAGAGGGACAACGCGGAGGCTAGTAGCAATTAGATCTTCATCACCGAGATGCATTATACTTGTCCAATTTTGGATGTTTTTCAGTTGCAGAAAGCAACTGTGATGCAGTGCAGTAGTAGTTGATAGTGGCAGAGTCGGCAACAATACGGATGCAAAATTTAGAGGGAGTTTCAGTACAGATGCAAGATTTGCGCAAAGTTGATGGGCATCAGTGTCAAACATCAACAATGCAGAGGGAGATGCTTTAGGGTCAGAACAGTGTGTAGCACGACATATTGTTAGAGCACATTCTTCGCTAAGGAGTGTTGATTTGGGGTAGCGTTAGATGTGCTATAAGTCTCAAATTTTGTGGAGAGACTTAGACACACTTATTGCAGATAACCTAGAAATCGTTTGGTGAAATTCCACCCGGATTGTATTCTATAGAAATAATTAATTATTTTTAAAGGGATCCTAAGTCTAAACTTAGGAAAATAAAATAATTAAAGTGAATTAATAGAATATGGGTGTGAATGTTCTAGAAAAGGCGGATCAAGTCAAAAGTTAATCTTAACCATTGATTAGAGATCTAATCTTGGTCGTTGGAATTTCAACGAGAAAACTATAAGAATGGCTTGAAGGGTCATTTGGAAAATTCATTTGGCAGAGATCAGAGATCGATTTCTTTAGTGAGAAGTGCTCAGGAAGAAAATTTGATCGTGAGATATTTTGCAGAGACGTGCAGTAATTCCGATTGGAAGGAATCCTGAGCCGAAGAGTGCATAGCAGCAGAGACAAAGAGAGTCACAGTAGCAGCGCAGAGCCAGTGACACAGTGCTTATGCAGAGGCTAAAGGGAAATCGTTTTCTTTTTGAGGAGAAAGAGTTGGGCCAGTGCTAGATCCCGGAGAGATTTTTCGGAGGCCAGAAGGCTTCAGTTTCCAGCCAACAGAGAGATCAATGCAGAGACAAAAGGGAAACCGTAGTTGTGATGCAAAGACTGCGTGACTAACACATTCACTGGGTAGAGGCAGCGCTGGGCAATCCAGTTTTGGCGCTGATTAGTGTCGGGTTCCCGTGGAGGAGTGAGATTTGTCTTACAAGATCTCTTCTATCAGTTTCTTTGTATGATTTGACAGATGTGTCAATCATAGATTTGTACTCGTAAATATTTATTGCACAATATATAAACCCTCAGATCTGCTGCACTGATTTTACCACGTTGAGTTTTTCCAAGGTCATTGGTCCAAAAATAATTGTGTCAAATGTGTGTGTGATCTATTCTTGTTCAGTTTTGTTTCCGCATTTGTATTTCTTTCGCAGTTTATTTGTGTAGGTTGCAATGTGATGTATTCAGTGTTTTCCATAATAAACTGCAAGTAGATTATTAAGTTAAAAATTAACAGTTAGGTGAATATCTTCCAATTGTTGCAATAGGATTCCAGAGGTTAACGAAATTTTCACTGAGGTCACCCAAATTTTCCATTGGACTCCGTTCAATAGTTGGGACTCCACTTCCCAGAGATCAGTTGAGACAAGATAGCACCTCACTTGGGTGGCTACACGACTGGCAAAAGGTGGTCGTGATTTGCATGCCAGGATGAGGGATCTATTTTATTGGACTTGGGTTTTATCTTCGGGAGTTCCTCTTGATGTACTGAGGATCGATTTTCTGGTGGGACAACTTTTTGTGGAGTCGACAGGGGTTTGGCAGCACCGAGATGCTCTTCTTATTGACAGGAGGTGGGAGGACCCTCACATCCCTATACCTTGGGTCTCCGCATGGAGTGATGGGGGCTTCACATTGAGCGAGTTGACTTGGGTCCCTAGTATTGGGGGGTTGTTTTATGATAGGTTAGCACAGGGATCGGGAGTGGTTCATTGGCATAATTGGGACCCTGGTATTGCTAGCAGTGGTAGTTGGGTCAGTATAGAGAGAGCGTTTATTCAATAATTGCTTGAGGAAAAACAACGTTTTGGCGGGGAGGACTTTGATATTCCCACTTAGCATTATTGCTAATTGAAATATCAATTTTGGCAAATTTTGTCTTAATTCATGTTTGCACTTAGCAAATGTGGGTTTAGAGGCCCCACATGTATTTTTGACTTTAAGCAAGCTCGGACATTAGAGTTGGAGGGAAATATTTCGGTCTTAGTGGAGCGTGGGGGCTACCCATGGAGAATTATGGCCCACATGAGGAAGTATGCTCTCATTGGAGTTAAGTTGGTGGGAGAAAGTCGAGTTTGGACCACATGGGCATTTTGGAGGCTCTTTGACAAAAAGAGCAAGAGGCACTCTTTTGGCTCATTCATGATCATGTGCAAAACTGTCATTGACATAGCACGCTTGAGCTGAAGCCAACTTTGCAAGTTTTTTTCTGCATACGAGTGTTTCTGAGCGGAAACCTCAACCCTTGCTTCGGTGGACTTCGAGTGCCATCCCAAGGAGGGAGCCCTACCAATTCCATTTCGTACCAGCAGCAGGGAACTCGAGTTTGTGGCAGAGTTCAACAATGGCAGCATAGTGACTGCATTCGGTTGTTGAGGAGAGAAGTGAGTTTGGGCCTGAAACTTGAGGAGCTTGGTGAAGTGTTTTGAGGGATATTGCAATCATTTTTGGGACTCTTTGCAGAAAGATTGACAGGTGGGTCGAATTACCTAGTAGTAGAGCCATTAAGGGAAAAGAAGGCCGAATTTTCAAGGTCAAGCATTGGGCAATTCCTTCATGAGTTATTATGGGTATTTGGTGGAGAGGCCAAAATTAATTGGCAGAATTTTCTGGGAAGATTTGAGGGGTCAAACAAGGATCCTTACTCATCCAACAGCTAGAGGAGCTAAGGGAAATTGGGTCGAAATTTCGGGGTCAGCATTTGAGCAAACCCATTTTGGGTTTTGGTGGGTTATTGGAGGAGAGATTGGGGTTAATTTCTCGGAATTTTCTGAGCACCGAAAGAGGGTCAAATCAACCATTCTTTACAGTCATCAGTTCAGTTTCTGGGTGATCAGAGCAGAGCCATAGAGGGGACAGCTACACAACAATTGGGGCACTTGCTTTCATCACTTGGGCTTTGCTAGCTTGCCTTGGGCAAGCCTAGGTGCACACTTTCCAAATATCAGATTGTAACCCCATGATTTTATAATAAAATGGCTTAGAACAATGCAGTTTTTGGCTCTATATTGGGTGTCTGATTTGTGTGCAAATTTTATGTGATTTTTGTCTATGTTTGCTTTGTGTATCATTGTATATTTCCATTAGGAATATTACAACTTTCAAAGAACCCTCTAAGTGCAACTAAAGCAGAATGAGATGCAATCAAACTCTGTTTCCTACTGTTAGCTTAGCTTTTCTTTTTCGATAAAACAATTAAGGTCCAGGAACAAGAATTAACTCACCTTGGTAGAAGAGCTTGTTGTGTACCTTTTTGTTTGATTGGGTTTCGTTGAAGCACCCTTAGTTGGAGTTGCCAGATGAGATCCTCCAGGTTAGTCCTCGACAATAATTTCATAAAAATACACAACAAATAACTAAAAACTTACCCAAGTGGATCAATGTTGTATGAAACCAGTTTGAAATACTTTCTTCCCAACAACAATGCCAGAAAATGTCCTAGAGATCATTCTCTTCCAACAAGAGCGTAACTCGCACCTTCCAAGATAGAAAATTAGAGGTACCATCCAATCTGTTCACAAGCCTGAGGTTAGGTGATGCCATCTTTGATCTGCACAAAAACTACTACTCTTTGATCTTTTAATTAGAGTAGCTCTGATACTATGTATCCTTCCAGACCCTGGGTGACTACTGTGATATATGACTACAGAGTGTCCATATGGCTGTATGGATCTGTACAGTCTGTCTATATGATTGTGTGGAATTCACTGCATGGATAGGTCTGCAATCTGCAATCACTGCTGGGCCGATTTTCTCACTGCTGCACTTTTTTTCTGCTTGTGCTCGGCTTCTTTCTTTCTTTACTAATAGACAAAACTGTTTTCATGAAGAATCAATGTGTGGTTTCTCTCTACCTTGTCCTGCCTTTATAGTTTTAGTAGAGAATCTATTATTAAGATTACTCCTAGTTTAAGTACAATTTTTAGACTCAATCGCTAAAAATAAAACTTTACAGCTTTTTTTTGACCAAAGTGAATTACAAAATAGAATTACTTTTCCAAAATTAGAGTTACTTTAAACATGTGCAGAAGTTCGTAACCGAGCTATAATTCTCAGCATAGTTCACATACCATGCATAATTATTAGTTATTATTGCATTCTATATTGTCTTACCATTCACTATCTGATTGCTTTTCAGTGTCACAATTCTTTGTTATTCTTCATTGCGCAGCAGTTTACTATATTATATCTTATTTTGTTTATCTTCTTGTTTACATTTTGATTTATGAGCTAAATGTATTCTTGTTCCAGGATCTGAGCATCAGACTGCAGGAGCTTCGTAGCTCATTGCTTTTATCTTCAGCAGGTGGCATGTCGGATGAAGAATGGGAGAAGCAGTTAAATACAGCCAAGGATTCCGAAAATACAGATTTATTAATCTCCCTTTGGAGAAACTTAAATGATGATGTTTCAAAATGGATGACGGCAAAAACTAATAGAAGTGAAGTGCACTTGAATAAAGGAATTGAAGCTGATGAGTATGCTGACTTAAAGAAGTTATTCCCCACACTTATCATTGAGGGCTTCTCACCTGTTGGTGTTACAGCTGCTGCTGCTATTGCTGCTGCTGAAGCCTTTTCACATGACGGCTCTGAAAACACTGAAGTACGTAGCTTTTCTAACTTAGATCTGTTGCAACCGATGACATGTTCATTTAAAATACCAACATATGCATGCTTATTTTATTCTGACCTCCAACCTGTTAAGGCTTGGTACCTATTTTCCTATTCAAATGTCCAGGTCATTGCTGATTCTTTGTATATGCTCTGACAATAAAATGTAGTGCAAGAATAGTTATTTATTACATTCTTGTATCTGCTGAAGGCGCTAATACTGAATGGAAGAATTTTTCCGTGAAGAAGATTTCATCATTGAAGTGAAGAAATTTAGCAGCGATATTAAACATCTACGGATGATAATCTAATATACAAATACATTAAACTCATAGAACATCATACAGAAGATCAACACCAGATGTTTAATGGTAAAATCCCTTGAGTCGTATCATATGGTGTTCTGTGATTTAGAAACATAGCACAATATGCCTCGGTGTTTCCAAGGCATTTTGGCATGAAATCCCCATGTTGTTGTGTATTTTTAAAGTTCTTTGGGCTCATGATGGGTAAGGGACCCATAGTGTGAAAACCTCTGGCCTGTGGAAAATGAAAACAAACTAACTTCGCAAACCCATAACTCTTTATATATATATATATATACTTACTGTTGTTTGTTAGTTTTTTGTAGCATCGGATGTGTGCTAGCCACGAAATTTTGTGGAGAAGCTAGAATACATGAGATCTCCAAAACTCAAAAATCGTTTCTGGAAATTCCGCCTAGAAGTGTCTCAATTAGATTATTAACCAATTTTTAAATATTTCCTAAGTCTAAACTTAGGCAATATGGTTAATTAATCAGAGTTAATTGAGATAAGGCAATAATGATCTAGAAAATCACACAGATCGACTCCAAGATGATCCTAGCCATTGATTAAGTTTTAATCTTGGTCGTTGGTGCTCCAACAGAGGATTATAAGAGGAGGTTGATGTGGTGATGGAGAGATCACTTGAGAGGTTTGATTTCATGAGCAAATCGATTTCCAGAGTAGCAGCAAATAGTTGTCGGAGAGAGAGCCAGTGAGATCGAAGCAGTGAGAGAGGGGCAGAGACAATGATGCCGAAGGAAGAATTACAGATCCGGTGAGTGCATTTGCAAAGAGGCAAAAGAGCCAGAGGTAGGCTGACGTTGAGGCAACGTAGTAGCCTCTAGAGGCAATTTCGATTCTGCTGGGGAAAGACAAGTTTCAGTGCCAGAAGTTGGAAAGAGGTTCCAGAGGCCAAGAGAGATATTTTCCCAGACAGTAGTAGACCAGACGACTTGAGGAGAAGCAGGTTCAAACTGAGTGGAGAAGGGACCGTGCTATTGTGACACAGTAGCAACGCAGAGCCAGTTTGGACGACTCACCTAGAGCTGAGGTCAGAGCTCGAATTTTCCTATCTCTAGTTTTTTCTTGCAAGTATTTCTCTCTAGGATTGCCAATTTCGGCATCCAATTGTACTCAGATTATTTCATTGTTGTTTAATAATAAAACCCTCATTTGCTGCACCGTTTTTCCCAAGTTTGGTTTTTCCAAGGACTTTTGTGTAAAAATAATTGTGTAAATTTTATGTGTGTGGTAGCATTTCTTCCAGTGTTTATTCTTCCACAGTGTTTATTTGAAAGGAGATAGTGGGGGACCAGATCCAGGAGGAGTATGAAACTCTAGCGTGACGGATGGGAAGGATCTTGGAGGAGTCTATTGAGATTTTGTGTATTTGCGGTAGCATCAGTTGTGCTCTAGCTCCCAAAATTTGTGGAGGGACTAGAGTACACTTGATTTGCAAGACCCAGAAAGGGATTTGGGAAATTTCATCTGGTTTGGGAGATATTTAATTAATTAATTATTTTAATGTATTTCCTAAGTCTAAACTTAGGAAAATGAAATAATTAAAGTTAATTAAATTAAACATGTGATGAAATTGTCTTAAGTCACACGGATCAAACTTTCTTTTAATCTTAGCCATTGATTCAAGATCTGATCATGGTCGTTGGTTTCCCAACGAGAAAAGTATAAAGGAAAGGCTTGGGGTCATTTGTAAAGACACATAGAGGCAGAGCACTGAAGCTAAGCTGAGATTCTAGGGCGGGTTTGCTAAGAATTCTCAGAAGTGTTTCCGTTGTAGAGAGGGGAGTTTAGACAAAGGGGATGATTTGATCCCACTGTCTAGAATCAACAAGAGACAGAGATCAGCCCAGAGAGGCAGCGCAGAGAAGCAGGAGACGCAGAGGCAGACAGGGCAGCAGTTACACAACGTAGGGGCAACTTTAGCTATGCAGGTGTTGCGCAGTCCCTCCCAGGGCAGCGTGATTCAACTGGAAAGCCTCAAGGGTTATGCAGAGACCCTAAGGTGCAGCGTAAGGACTGCGTCACCGAGTCTGGGGTAACGCAGCCCTTTCCAGGCAAGTGCTAAGGGACGCAAGGGCTTCAGGGGCAGCGTTGGGGTTTCTAGGGCCTAATTTTGGCTGAGTCCTGTAAATCCCGTTAGAGGGTGTGGATCAGTCATTATTTTGGCTTGAGAACAGCGGGTGAGTTGCAAATCTATTTTATCTCTGTTGGGTTTTCCAGATCTGGAACCCAGATTTGTTGTATTTAGAAAACTCTTAATAATAAAACCGTCCAGCAGCCAGCAGACCGGTTTTCCCGCATTGGGTTTTTCCGGGGACTATTTTTCTAGAAAATCATTGTCACTTTGTCTATGTGTGCATGTACTTCTTCTAGATTTGAATTGGTGAAAGTCTGTTATGTGTTTTGCTTCGATATTAATCTGGAATTTCCAGTTAATAACTTAATTATGTAGGAGGAGCATAACCAGATCTGACAATAGATTTCTGCATAAGTAACACTTAGGAATTTTCACATGGTATCGGAGCCAAGTTCAGACCTAGGAGGGTCACCAGCAGAAGACTTGTTAATTTTGGGAAACTGGGTCCAAACTCCATGTTGCACTGCTCATATGACGATGGGCATATTTTTGTTGGATTCCTCTTTAGGAGAGGTGCAAGATTGATCGAAAGATTATCTTGATCAGTTGAGCAGAACATTGATTTTGAATTTATTTTCCACATGTGTAAGGTTGGCCAGATTTATCCCACATGCCTAAAATATGTGTCACACACCCTCATTGATGAATATAACTTGGAGAGACTTGGAGGTCATTTTCTTATCATCTCATCACACATTCTCTCATTGTGATCTGATTGGTTCGATAGCCTTTGGAGGCCTTTTTCCCTCACATGTGTGGAGCGAAGCTGCTATTTTCTGCGCTGATCTGTTTAGGGCTTTTTTGCTGCAGTGTTGACCATGGTTAACCCTTGGTCGTTTGACCTCAATCTTCTGCAAAAATTTCGATTTTAGGAGGTCGTACAGCTGGGCACTAAAATCAAGGAATTTCGAGTTGTTTGACTGAAGCCCTAGTTTGTTGCGATGTTTTTTTTGAAGCTTTTTGTGTTGACTTTTCTGAGTTGCCCCTGGTTTGACTTGCGTTGACTTATGATGAGCTATCTTTGAGGGCTATGGGTGTGACACATGAAAGCACCGGCTGACCAAGAAAGACTTTGTTGGTTGAAGCATCCTGCTAACCGTTGTAACGCCACAATATCTCATATCTTTGTTGGACAAAAGGAATTGTAAATCTTATCTATATTTGGCTTGTCTTCTATTGATCTATTATTGTGTTCTATCAACATTTTACTTTCAAGTTTATATGATTGCTATTTTGTATTGGACCTAAGAAAGATTGAAGTAAAAGTGCATCAAGCATAGAACACCATGGTTATCTAAATTTAACATGGAATCAGAGCTGAGGTGAAGAAAAAGTCCAAGAGTCCAAGCTAGTGTTAGAAGCTATCTGTGAAGGAAGAAACCCTATCAAGGACAAATGGCCTCCTCAACCTACAAGAGTTTCAAGGCTGATGATAAATTGACTGATAAGTCTAATTATCATGCATGGAAGATGTCCTTGGATTTGGTGCTAGAAGATCAAGATGTCATGGACTATGTACAGGGTAATATTCAAGAGCCTCCATCAAATGCAGTTGCTGCCATGAAGACGAATTATAGAAAAGGGGAAATCAAAGCAAAGATGATTATCCGAGATTCTATTCATAAGCACTTGATTGATTACATTTATGAGCTGAAGACATCTAAGGAGATGTATGATAAGCTGGTGAGCATGTTCAGGGCTAGCAATGCTAATCAAACCCTTTTCTTCAATAATCAATTGAAGAATATCAAGAAGGGTAAGGATGAATCTATTCAATCCTATTTTATGAGACTCACTGAAATCAGGAATAACCTCCTAGATATTGGGGAAGCAATATCTGATCGAGAGATGGTTCTTATTGCACTTGGAGGTCTCCCCCGTGATTGGCATGTATTCAATACCACTATTCTCAATAATAATGTGATTCCTGATTTTGATGAAATATTGATGAGATGTACTCAAGAGGAAACAAGAATGATGGAGTATGCCTCTAATGGTAATGGAAGTGACCCTACTGCCTTTGTCACTCATGCAAAGAAGAAGAACCATGGTGGCCATGAGAAATCAAAACCATGGTAGAGCGGGGCCCAAAGGAAGGAAGGGAAGATGTTACACTTGTAACAAGACTGTTCACTATGCAAGAGAGTGCCCTAACAGAAGGGACTCTCCCAGGGATGATGACAACAACAACTCGAGAAGAAATGGCAGGAACAACAGGTTCCAAGGAAAAAGGAAGGCTCCCTCTGATTGTAATGGAAATGGACAACCTTTTAAGAGGTCAAGAAATTCCAGGTATGATGAGTCTAATGTTGTTGATAATAAGAGAAATGGTTTTATTCTTGTATCTACCCTCTCTGTTGCATCTCCACCCGACACCCTGGATGTTTGGCTAATTGATAGTGGCGCTTCAAGGCCAGAAGGAAGGAAGCCCTTTCTGATTTGGTTGAGAAGGATACTAGTCTGGAAATTATCCTTGGAGATAATGCCACCTATCCCGTGAAAGGGACAGGGACTGTGACCCTCCATTTATCTCAAGGTCAAGTCATCTGATTACAAGATGTGTTGTATGTACCTAATTTGAAGAAGAACCTTGTGTCCATTTCGACAATGGAAGACAAAGGGTTCAAGGTGGCATTTGTTGATGGAAAGTTACTTATTTGGAAGAACTTCAAGGAATCTCTTTCTATTGGTTTTAGAGTTGATACACTCTACCAGGTTGGAGGAAGTCCATTGGGGGCTATGACATGTGATACAACTCTTCAAACAGAGTTATGGCACCAGAGGTTTGCACACCTTCATTACAAAGCCCTTCCCGAAGCAAGGAAGGTGGTGACAGGGATGCCCGAATTGAGAGATGATCATGAAGGTATATATCAGGGTTGTGTCGAAGAGAAGCATACAAGGGGACCATTCCCCTCAAGTGTCACAAAGACAACTGATATCTTGCAATTGATACATTCTGACTTATCTGGTATGCTGCCTGTGACATCCTTGGGAGGATGTTCCTATTACATGACTTTTTCAGATGAATTCTCCCACAAGACCTGGATATATTTTTTGAAGACGAAGGACGAAGCATTCAAATGGTTTTGTACCTTCAGGGCCTTGGTGGAAAATCAAACTGAGAAGAAATTCAAAGTTTTGAGGACTGACAATGGGACCGAGTATGAGTCAAATGAGTTTAATGACTTTTATAGAGAAGCTGGCATTAAGAGGGAGACCACAACTGTGTACACTCATGAGCAAAATGGTGTTGCTGAAAGAAAGGACAGGACCATTGTGGAAGCTGCCCACGCCATGCTATGTGACCAAGGTCTTCCGAAGTTTCTATGGAGAGAAGCTTTGAACACTGTTGTGTATGTTCAAAATAGATGCCCCCATTCCGCTCTGGACTCCAAAATTCCCGAAGAAGTTTTCTCTGGTAAGAAACCTGATGTTTCTCATTTTAGAGTTTTTGGTTGTCCTATTTACTTTCATGTGCCGAAAGAAAAGAGAAGCAAGTTGGATGCTTCTGGAAAGAAGGGAATGTTTGTGGGCTATAGTGAAACTTTGAAGGCATATAGAATCTATGTGCGTGGTCTAAGAGAAGTGGTGATATGCCACGATGTCACCTTCGATAAAGATGTTGCCCTTAAGAAGGTAAGAAATCTTCCTAGCTCCAAGGAAGACAAAGAAGATGAAGAAGCAAGGAAGTTGGAAGAGCCGAAGGATGACCTGATGCCCGATGTTGAAGGACCTATGGATCCCATTGATCCACCTCCTTCAAATAAGAGAAGACCCTCATGGCTTAGGGATACTCTCGAAGATGCCGAGAGACATATTGCCCCAAGGGGGACATTCCGTGAAAGCAAGAAGCCAAAGGGATACCAAGGGTATCTAGCAGCCATGAGTACGATAGTACAATCTGAGCCTGGAACATTTAAATAAGTCGTAAAGCATCAAGTTTGGAAGGATGCTATGCATGAAGAATATGAGTCCATTATGAAGAATGATGTCTGGGAAGTGGTCCCAAGACCGGAGGACAAATCTGTTGTCACCTCGAAATGCCTTTATAAGATCAAGCATGGATCTAATGGAAGTGCTGAAAAGTACAAAGCAAGATTCATTGCTCGAGGCTTCTCTCAAAAAGAAGGCATAGATTATGATGATATATTTGCACTTGTGGCCCTTTATACCACCATCTGATCTGTTATTGCCCTTACTGCTATGCAAGGATGGAGTCTACATCAGATGGATGTGAAGACTGCTTTTCTGCATGGATCTATAAAGGAAGAGGTGTATGTGGAGCAACCTCTGGGATTCGAAGTCCGAGATAGAGACACCCATGTATGCAGGTTGAATAAATCCTTCTATGGGTTGAAGCAAGCCCCCAGGGCTTGGTACGAGAGGATAGATAGCTACTTGATGAAGTTGGGCTTCACTCGAAGTAATGTTGATCTGAACCTTTATTTTAAGGTTGACAGAGAAAGACCTCTCATTTTGGTTCTCTATGTGGACAATCTCTTCCTGACAGGTGTTGACCCTCTCATTCATCAATGTAAGAGGGAGCTAGCTTCCGAGTTTGAGATAAAAGACCAAAGACTGATGCACTAGTTCCTAGGCTTAGAGGTCTGGCAGAGGCCAGGTGAGATTTTCCTTTCTCAAGGAAAATATGTCATGAAGTTGCTGGAGAGATTTGGTATGGTGTACTGTAAGTCTGTGTCGACCCTGATGGAACTCAACTTTAAGAAGTTGAGTGGAAACGCTGCTGGGCCCCTGCTAGCAAATCCTGCCGAGTATCGACTGTGAAAATTCTACTGAAGTGTATTGGTTTATTTCCTCCTACTTGATTTAATTATTACAAGTTATTTCCAGAAATTAGATTCAGAAAATACCGAAAATAAACACAACTACAACCTACACATGGAGATCATTTACTGAATAATTCACTCATGCAACAAAGTGACACATGGATTTTTGGACATAAGCCTCTGGAAAAACCCAAAGAGGGAAACCGGCTCAACAGATATGAGGGTTTATTATTAAGTAGTTATCAGTACAACAAATCTGGTTTCCAACCTTGGAAAAACTGGCAGAGAATAAAAGATATCAAATCTACAGCTAACCTGAAGATCTAGTGCCAAATATCTGATTGATCCACACCCTCAAATGGGATTTACAGGGCTCAGCCTAAATCTGACCCTAGAAACCCTCAGCAAAGCTTCTGAAGCCCCAGTGTTGCCTTAGAATGCCCGCGTCAGCCTCTGCGTGGCCCTAGGAGGGCCTGCGTCACCCTTGGAGGGTCTACGCTGCCCTTGCACTGCCTCTGCTAGGTCAGCGTCAGTCCTATGTGGCCCTAGTTGCCTCTGCGCTGTTCCTGCTGGACTGCGTGGCTCTAAAGCCCCTCTGCGTTGTCCTTGAGCTACTCCTCTTGCCTCTTGTTGTCTCTTGGCCCTGGAATTAGAACATTCCCTTGGCCAATACTACCACTCACTACAGGAAATTCCTCCGGAAATTCTTAGCAAACCTACCCTAGAATTCCAGATCTATTCCTCAGTTCTACAAAAATTGTGTGTTCTCAACTGTCCCTCAAGCCTTTCTCTTATTTTCGTTGAACCCTTTCAACGGCCCAGATTAAATCATCCATCAATGACTGAGATTAAAAGACTACTTGATCCTTGTGACTTCAGTCAATTTCAGCCCATGTGTTAATTAATTCACTTTAATTATTTTATTTTTCTAAGTTAGACTGAGGAAATCCATTAAAAATAATTAATTATTTGAATAACTTGAACACCAACTGAAATTTCTCAAATCCATTTCTGGGTCTTGTAGATCAAGTGTATTCTAGTCCCTCCACCAAATTTGGGAGCTAGAGCACAATTGATGCTACCCAAAATACACAAAATCTCAACACTCCCTCTTAGCATCAAAAGTGTGCTCTAGCAATAGATCACACCATGTATCACAAGATCTTGAGTACTGGATCTGTGTTGTTAATGCTTGACTTGCTGCCCTCCATCTACTGCACTGCTACTCTTTGTATTGTTGCCCATGCCACTGCCACTAACATTGCCACATCTGTACTGCAACTCCCTCTCAAATTGTTGCATCATGCTGCCCATAACACTGCCACTACTAACTGCTGCATTGCAACTCAGTTGCTGAGAAGTAAGCAACTGAAAGACTCTGCCCAGCTGTTTGACAGATAAGTCAGGTTGCCCTCCACCACTGAAGCTCCCTTGATGCTGAATCACGTTGTCCCCCTGGAGACACTGTCATGCTGCAACATTGCACTGCGTGAGCCCAGCTTCTCTGTGCTGCTGAAATCCCATCAGCCTCTTCACACTGGTGCCTCCATGCTGTTGTTGCCTCTGCATTGCACTACTCACTCTTCAGCTCTTCAACTCCCTCTGGCTCTTCAATGTGGTCATCTACAACCATCTCCCGACTCATCCTGCTACCGTCTTAAGGCTCCCGTAGCTCGTATGTGATCCAAGAGTAGGGTTGACTCAAGGATCCTGCCAATCTGTCTATGGATACTCTATTTAGCCATGTCACCCCACCTCTTCTGTCGATGTGCATGAGCACTCATGGCTGCATCATCATCAGAGCCATCGTCATTTGTTGCTGCAGCGTTGGCATCAGAAGCTCCTTTCTCCTTCTTCTTAGGACAACTGCTGGCGAAATGACCGAGCTCACCACAGTTAAAGCACCGAGCTCCTTCTTCTTTTCCCTTGATGCAAGGGCTGTGTTGACCACACTTCGTCAACTACCCCATAGCAGTACACCCCCATTTTTTCAAATGGGATTCGTCATGTTCGACGTGGTTGCGCCATTCAGATTCCATCATCCAGATTTCATCGACAGTTGACATTGTTATAAATGATGTAAACCCATTCTGCATTGTTATGATGTAAATGATCTAAGTAAGACCGCCAGTGTATGTAATAGCCTCGGTAAGCCTAGTATGTTGTTGATGATCTCTATCCTAGGAGGTTTTTTGTCTCACTGATTCACGAAAGTGATCGACAGAGTTTTTCCCTCCAGCCTCACCCCAAGGTTAGGGTGGATTTTGTCATCAGCATACTAAGTGAGTCCTAGTGTTCTATCGAGTCCCTGTAAAAGTAGTTTCAACTACTTGGTCTACTAGAACATATGTTGAGTCGCAGAACTGGGTATTTATTTGAGGGTCTATGCGAGTGGGTTTTCCGCCTTCATGTATGTAAATGTATTATCTCATGTAAAAGAGGGTTGGAAAAATAATTATAATCCCCTCTCAGTCAATTAATTAAATTTTCTGGTCAATTAATTAATAAAATCCTAAACCAGAAATTTAATTAATTTAGGGTCCTAAATTAGGATTAAATCTTTAAAGGCCAAATTTGTTGGTCCTTGGAAAATGATTTTGACAGCCCCAAGCCAAGGGAATATTGAGAATTTTAAGAAATATTGGACCCTTGGGCCCTGGTGGTTAAGTCAAGGTCAAAATTTTGGGGTAATTAACTCAAAAATAGTATTTTTGAGTTAATTAAAATTGAATTAAATGATAAATTCGTTTTTTCCCAAAAATTTTAATTTCAACGTTCCGGATTAAAAGATAATTAAATCTTTTGGACGGTTGAGATTATTTTGATGAGGATCATCCAAACTAGCCGTTAGAGATCTGGTCCTATAAATTTAGAGGTCTTTGTCATTCTTGAGTCATCCGATCTCAGAATCGTGCACTTGCTCTTAGAAGCTCTTGTAAACTTTTTGAGGAATAAAGCTAAAGACTTTGGGGTTACAAATCTAGATGTTCCTTCTCAGATCTATGTGGTGAATTGTCTCTAAACTCTGCTACTTTGTTTCTTTCATTTTATGGTTGATGGCCTACATGGATTAATCTGCATACAGGTATCTTGTGCAGTTTTCTGGGTTTATAAAATAACATTCTAATTTTTCTAAGGGTCTCATGTTGTTTTCTTAAATCTCTATCAGTCTAAAGTTCAGATCTAATTGTGCAGGGAAATTTTTTTTTTAAGATTGGGCGTCAGGGGAAGTCTTCGGTTGGACCAGCCGACTCTCAATAAGCATAAATCTGATAAGCTCTTTATTTGTTAAATCCCAGGTTTATCTTACGATATTTGTGATTTTGCAGAGTTTCGAAGGCTTGTGCCTCTCACTAAAAATTTTAAACTTCTGAAAATTGTGCTAAATGGATTCAGATCTGACCATGAGGGTTTTAAATTGTAAATTAGTTGTAAATTTGTATATTTTTTTTTAGATCTGTGAGGGTTTAATTGTTTCTTGGTGCGTATATATTCAGATCTAGCTGATTGTTGCAGGTTACTGGTTCAAATCGAAATTTTTTAAGATCTAGGGCAGATCTGGCTTCCAAAGGCTAGATTTGGCCTCAAAGCTGCCACTGTGGGCAAAATCTAGACCATATTTGATTATAGGAGCATGAAATCTGAGTTTAATTGAGGAAATTTCTGAATTCGTGGGAAATTTTTATGTGTACTGGGTTTCAATCATCGCTTCATCTGCAATTTGCCCTTCGATTCCCTTTCAATCTGTTGTTTCCACGCTACTCTCCAATCAAATTTCATCTCTGCCCATCAACCCTTTGCCCTCACATCTTTTTTTCCCTCACGCTGCCATCTAATCTCTTGCCATCGATTTTTTTTTTACTCCTCACGTCCAATCCCGAGCTTCTCCAACGATTCCGCCCTTGCGTCCATCTTCATTCCATCGCAGAAGCTCCAACCTGCACACACAAACTGAAAACGACAAAGCTGAATCTTCAAACCCATCTCCCCTCCGTCTGCTCCCCGCGTCCAAGCTTCTCTGCCCACGCTGCCGTCCTCTATTTCGCCGTCGATACGACCTGACCTGCAAAACAAATAATCGACAAACGAAGGCACACGATAAAATCCCATGCATACTCAAAAATCGATCGATTTCTTTTCTGCGTGGAAAATTTCAATTCAATTTTGAATTTAGTTTGATAACGTTGGGTGTTAGATTTTATTTTTTTTATATAGCTTAGTCTTAACCTTAGGATTTAAATATTTGATTTTAATTAGTGTATTTGTTTTTAGTTTAGTCGGTTCTCATTGTAGTTTTAGAATTTTAGTTTTTTTAGTTGGTAGATTTTAAAGTTTTATATAATCTCTAACGTAACTTCTAGTTTTAATTCGATAGGTTTCGTTTTATTTTATTTTATTTAGTTTAGTTTCATTTTAACATTTAGTTTAGCTTTTAGATTAAAATTCTAATTTAGTCTTAGTTTTTACTTAGTTTTAATTAGACTTAACTTTAGCTTTTAATTTAGATTTTTTAAATCTTAATTTAATTTAGTTTATTTAAATTTTAGATAGGAGCTTTTATTAGATTTCAACTTATTTTAAATTAAAAATAAAAAAATAAATTAAAAATAAAAATAAAAAAATAAAATTTCAAAATCCAAAAATTTAAAAAATTTTTAAATTTTCCATAGTCAAATGTGCTAAAATTTTTCTATCTAAAGTTTTGACCATGAGACATTTTCTCGATCAAAATTAAGTATGCATCATAACCGAAATATTGCTAATATCCTGCATTTTCATCTTATCGTTTGTTGTTGTGTTTTTCAATTGAATATCATTGATCAATCGTGGTTTTAATAAGCAGTTAGTCATCATTTACTGGTTTATAATTGCATAATGGGATTTTGTATGACTTCATAAGGCACTGATCATCAAACGTGAAATCTAGTCTAGATCTGTGAAATCTTATTAATTTTATCAAGTATTTGATGTTTTAGCTGTCTCTCCTGGATTTATCCTTCATTTTAAATAGGGTCTACCTCCCTTAGCCTGCAAGGAGACAGCTTAAAGAGAGAGATTAGGGATAAAGGTGACAGCTCCCAGTCTGAGCCGTTGTCGCGGTGCCCTGAACAATCTGTGCGACAACATTTTTTGGCGTCGTTGCCGGGGATAGAGTTTTTCTGTCCTTGGTCTTAACGACATTTTATAATCTTTTGATCTTCTTTCGCCATTCATTAGCCTGTCGCAAGAGATCACATTTTCTGGCGTCTTTCATCTCTTCATATTTTCATCGTCTTATCTTTCGTCATATCTCTAATCATTTCATCGTCGTATTTTTAGCACTTGGACATTTCGGTTGGCTTCTTGTTTGGGTGGCAACTCCACTTATTCATCTTTTTACTCCCAGACAAGAATCCCCCCCTGATATCCATCTGTTATCTCTTGATTATTTCTTCTGTTTTAGAATTAGTTTCATGTTCAAGTGGCGACTCCATTTCTTTCATTTCTTACAAGAGTTCTTGCTAAGAAGTTTGCTTCTTGAGGACCTTTTGACTATTCTTGAACACAGATCTATTTCTAAAATCTTAAAAACGATATCATGGATATTTTTGCCCCGTGTAATTTCGCTAATATTCAGGGTTATCCCCATGATCTTCCTCAAATGGATAAATTACCTATCTTTCAAGGAAATGATGCAGTTAGTGTTAAATCTCATTTGTTTGCTTTCACTAACTGGTGGAATAGAATTGCAGTTGCAAATAATAATTTCGATGATGTAAAGATGAAAACTTTTGTTCTTACTTTTGCTGAGGATGTTGCTGAATGGTTCATGGAAAAACCTGATAATTCATTCAATACTTTTGAATCCATTGTAACTGCTTTTAAGGAAAAGTATGGTGATAAAAGGGAAGATAGGCATTTGGTAATAGATATCAGTACCATAAAAAAGAAAGAAAGTGAAACGACTGAAGAATTTAACAAGAGATTTAATGGTATTCTTAGAGAAATATCTCAAACTCATAAACCTCCTGATGGATCTCTTCTGAATTTTTACATTGATGCTTTTGATTCTGATACTGCATATGAGTTAAGACGGGCTAAAACTGCAAATTATATGGCTTGTCAGTCTTTAACTGAGGAGATTGAAAAAGATAAGAAAGCATCTGGAATGTCTGAAACTCCAGATTTTGATAGATCTTTGACAGATTCTAAGTTGAAAGAAATTGATAAAGACGATGATGACCCCATGAAAAAGTTGATGAAAAAACTTGAAAGCATGGAGCTTAATCATGCTAAGAAACTTGAAAGCATGGAGCTTAGTCATGCTGAGGAAATAAGTGTCTTACAGGCTAGGTTGGTCCAAATGGAAAGAGCTTAAACGCAGAATTCCCAACCTAGAGATAATAATGTTTTGCAGAAAAGAGACCTATCTTATGAACAGAGACCGACAAATCAACTTGAGTTTGAAAATCTTGTGGATGAAGCTCCACCTTATTGTAGAGCCTGTAATGATCTTCATGAAGAGGCTACTTGTCCTGTTATCAAAAGGATCATAGCTAGTAGAATGGCAAGGTCAAGATATCAAATTAATGTTGTTGGTAAGGACTATCACATGCATATAGAAGATCATGAAAGTCAGGTTAAGGAGCCAGCTCAGATGATTAAGGATGTGCAACCCAGTCATATGCAAATAATTCAAAACATGGAAGCTAACCAAATCAGTTTTCAAAATAAGATAACTTCCATGGAAGAAAGCCATGCACAGGAAATAAATGTCATGGAAAACAGGTTAAAAATGATGGAAGTTAATCATTCTAATCAGATGTCCATTATACAGAATTATATGATTGCAATGGAAGCAAGACACACCCAGGAAATGACTGCCATGAAGGAAAATCACTTGTTGGAAATAAAAAATATGGAGGCAAATCAGGCGAAATTAATAGTAAGGCATGCCAAGGAGATGAGTTCCATACAAAAGAAATTGGAAAAAATGGAAGAATTACAAAAATTTCAACCGAAATTTGATTATGAAGATTCATCAACAGATCATGAGACTTCTTGTCTGCTAAAGCCATTCCCATCTCATCACATGGAAGATTTAACTATGGTTTCAAAGGATGTTGAGAAAGATCAAGCTTATGTGTCACCATTGACAGAGTATATCCAGAACAATATTGGTCACACTCCAGGTTCTTCAGATATTTTGTACAAAAATCTTCAAGATGAGGACAAGAAATCTACAGTGGTATCATTGCTAACATCACAACCTACTCAGAGGAAGAGAAGGAAGCAAAAAAGAAGTAAGTGGTTTGATTCGTCTGATGGTCGAGAGCAGCTTGACATTTGCATAAGACAAAGTCCTACATTGTGTAAGATTGGACATGGCACATCTGAAAAGCAGCCTACAGACTTGCCTGAAAGCAGGCAAATGCTCAGCATACACTATATTGAGCACATCTGATGCCACAGGGCATCCTCTATATCGTATTTCTAACCCTACTCCTCGTTATTTCAACATTTCATTTTGTAGTTCGAGTAGATTTATTTTTCATGTTAAATAGAATAATGAATAAAAGAAGAGCTTCTATTTTTCATGAGCTTAATGTTATATGATGATATTTGGATGGACGCTACTTATGTAATCTTG
The DNA here is from genome assembly GCA_034641835.2 of Pinus albicaulis. NCBI lineage: Eukaryota > Viridiplantae > Streptophyta > Pinopsida > Pinales > Pinaceae > Pinus > Pinus albicaulis. The sequence goes on along the minus strand of CM076578.1, from coordinate 1,953,346,399 downwards.
TGTGTTGCTTGGATGCAGATTCTGGATTCTCACATTCCTTCAACGAAGCAACGTGTCCCCAAGTAGAGCCAGATGTTGACCACACTTTGTCAACTACCCCATAGCAGTACACCCCCATTTTTTCAAATGGGATTTGTCATGTTCGACGTGGTTGCGCCATTCAGATTCCATCATCCAGATTTCATCGACAGTTGACATTGTTATAAATGATGTAAACCCATTCTGCATTGTTATGATATAAATGATCTAAGTAAGACCGTCAGTGCATGTAATAGCCTAGGTAAGCCTAGTATGTTGTTGATGATCTCTATCCTAGGAGGTTTTTTGTCTCACTGATTCACGAAAGTGATCGGCAGAGTTTTTCCCTCCAGCCTCACCCCAAAGCTAGGGTGGATTTTGTCATCAGCATACTAAGTGAGTCCTAGTGTTCTATTGAGTCCCTGTAAAAGTAGTTTCAACTACTTGGTCTACTAGATCATATGTTGAGTCGTAGAACTGGGTATTTATTTGAGGGTCTATACGAGTGGGTTTTCCCCCTTCATGTATGTAAATGTATTATCTCATGTAAAAGAGGGTTGGAAAAATAATTATAATCCCCTCTTAGTCAATTAATTAAATTTTCTGGTCAATTAATTAATAAAATCCTAAACCAGAAATTTAATTAATTTAGGGTCCTAAATTAGGATTAAATCTTTAAAGGCAAAATTTGTTGGTCCTTGAAAAATGATTTTGACAGCCCCAGGCCAAGGGAATATTGAGAATTTTAAGAAATATTGGACCCTTGGGCCCTGGTGGTTAAGTCAAGGTCAAAATTTTGGGGTAATTAACTCAAAAATAATATTTTTGAGTTAATTAAAATTGAATTAAATGATAAATTCGTTTTTTTCCCAAAATTTTAATTTCAACGCTCCGGATTAAAAGATAATTAAATCTTTTGGACGGTTGAGATTATTTTGACGAGGATCATCCAAACTAGCCGTTAGAGATCTGGTCCTATAAATTTAGAGGTCTTTGTCATTCTTGAGTCATCCGATCTCAGAATCGTGCACTTGCTCTTAGAAGCTCTTGTAAACTTTTTTGAGGAATAAAGCTAAAGACTTTGTGGTTACAAATCTGGATGTTCCTTCTCAGATCTATGTGGTGAATTGTCTCTGAACTCTGCTACTTTGTTTCTTGTATCTTATGGTTGATGGCCTTCATGGATTAATCTGCATATAGGTATCTTATGCAGTTTTCTGGGTTTATAAAATAACATTCTGATTTTTCTAAGGGTCTCATGTTGTTTTCTTAAATCTCTATCAGTCTAAAGTTCAGATCTAAGTGTGCAGGGAAATTTTTTTTTTAAGATTGGGCGTCTGGGGAAGTCTTCGGTTGGACCAGCCGACTCTCAATAAGCATAAATCTGATAAGCTCTTTATTTGTTAAATCCCGGGTTTATCTTACGATATTTGTGATTTTGCAGGGTTTCGAAGGCTTGTGCCTCTCACTAAAAATTTTAAACTTCTTAAAATTGTGCTAAACGGATTCAGATCTGACCATGAGGGTTTTAAATTGTAAATTAGTTGTAAATTTGTAAATTTTTTTTAGATCTGTGAGGGTTTAATTGTTTCTTGGTGCGTATATATTCAGATCTAGCTGATTGTTGCAGGTTACTGGTTCAAATCGAAATTTTTTAAGATCTAGGGCAGATCTGGCTTCCAAAGGCCAGATCTAGCCTCAAAGCTGCCACTGTGGGAAAAATCTGGACCATATTTGATTACAGGAGCATGAAATCTGAGTTTAATTGAGGAAATTTCTGAATTCGTGGGAAATTTTTATGTGTATTGGGTTTCAATCATTGCTTCATCTGCAATTTGCCCTTCGATTCCCTTTCAATCTGCTGTTTCCACGCTACTCTCCAATCAAATTTCATCTCTGCCCATCAACCCTTTGCCCTCACATCTTCTTTTCCCTCACGCTGCCATCTAATCTCTTGCCATCGATTTTTTTTTTACTCCTCACGTCCAATCCCGAGCTTCTCCAACGATTCCGCCCTTGCATCCATCTTCATTCCATCGCAGAAGCTCCAACCTGCACACACAAACTGAAAACGACAAAGCTGAATCTTCAAACCCGTCTCCCCTCCGTCTGCTCCCCGCATCCAAGCTTCTCTGCCCACGCTGCCGTCCTCTATTCCGCCATCGATACGACCTGACCTGCAAAACAAATAATCGACAAACGAAGGCACACGATAAAATCCCACTCATACTCAAAAATCGATCGATTTCTTTTCTGCGTGGAAAATTTCAATTCGATTTTGAATTTAGTTTGATAACGTTGGGTGTTAGATTTTATTTTTTTTGTATAGCTTAGTCTAACCTTAGGATTTAAATATTTGATTTTAATTAGTGTATTTGTTTTTAGTTTAGTCGGTTCTCATTGTAGTTTTAGAATTTTAGTTTTTTTAGTTGGTAGATTTTAAAGTTTTATATAATCTCTAACGTAACTTCTAGTTTTAATTCGATAGGTTTCGTTTTATTTTATTTTATTTAGTTTAGTTTCATTTTAACATTTAGTTTAGCTTTTAGATTAAAAGTCTAATTTAGTCTTAGTTTTTACTTAGTTTTAATTAGACTTAACTTTAGCTTTTAATTTAGATTTTTTAAATTTTAATTTAATTTTAGTTTAGTTTAAATTTTAGATAGGAGCTTTTATTTAGATTTCTAACTTATTTTAAATTAAAAATAAATAAATAAATAAATAAAATAAAAAATAAAAAGTAAAAAATAAAATTTCAAAATCCAAAAATTTTAAAAATTTTAAATTTTCCATAGTCAAATGTGCGAAAATTTTTCTATCTAAAGTTTTGACTATAGAGACATTTTCTGGATCAAAATTAAGTGAAGCATCATAAATCTGGAAATATTGCGAATATCTGGCATTTTCATCTTATTGCTTCATGGTTGTGTTTTTCAATTGAATATCATAGATCAATCGTGTTTTAATAAGCAGCAGTTAGTCATCATTTACTGGTTTATAATTGCATAATGGGATTTTGTATGACTTCATAAGGCACTGATCATCAAACGTGAAATCTAGTCTAGATCTGTGAAATCTTATTAATTTTATCAAGTATTTGATGTTTTAGCTGTGTCTCCTGGATTTATCCTTCATTTTAAATAGGGTCTACCTCCCTTAGCCTGCAAGGAGACAACTTAAAGAGAGAGATTGGGGATAAAGGTGACAGCCCCCAGTCTGAGCCGTTGTCGCGGTGCCCTGAACAATCTGTGCGACAACAAGCTGCATCCTCCTCTTCTTTCTTCACTCTGGCTGATCCGCTTCCTCCATTGTTAGACTGCTTCTTGGTGATCCTCCTGATCTCCTCTTGGCAGAGAATAGCCCACATATCTGCCCATGATGGTAATGCTGCCCTTCCCAGAATGCTCTGGACAAACGTTTCCCATTCTTTAGAGACATCATTCAGGGTCGTCCTCACTAGGAGCCCTTCATCTGGATTAGCACCCTTGCCAATCAGCTGGTCACGGATAGCTTGAAGTTTGAAGAGGAATGGATCTATCTCTTCACCCTTCATCATTCGGAACATCCACATCTGATTCTCAAGAAGCATTCTTCTTTGCACAAAGCCTCCTTGGTACATCACTTCCAAAGCTGACCACATGTTATGTGTTGTATTCTTACCAGTAACATGAGGAATCACGTGGTCCTTGACTCCATCTATGATCAACCTCTTCGTTAGTGCTTGATTTTCTTCATACTTCTTGAGTGGATCTGCATCGATTGGTACATCAAGTGTCTTCTCTGCATGACCTTTGAAACCATACTCATCCAGAACTGAGAGGATTCTGGTCTTCTAGATAACATAGTTGGACATGCCATCCAATCTATCTTGATCCCTCAGTCCATATCGAGCCATATTTTCTTAGATTTGAAAGAAACAGTACTTCTCCCTCTAGATATGGGTTTTTGGTGACTAGAAACCCTCTAGTAGCTGCTTCTGTTGAAAACTAACTTCCCTTCTGGAAATCTTCCACCAAACACTCAAACGGACAATATCCTTCGATCCTCCTGATCGAATCTCAGATTTGTTGAATGACTGCCTTCCTCCCGCCTTTGTTGCCTTAGCTAGGCACAATTATGCACCTGAAGAATCTCTACCCCAACAGCACTGCTGAAGATCTAAAGCACTGCTTCCGGATCTTGGCAAAAAAATTTGAAACAAGAGAAGTGACTGGACAGCGTCCTCCTGGCTGGACCAGCGCAATCCCAGCACTACTCAGAAGTGGACTACATAACCCCAGACTGGGTGGCGCAGTCCTTACGCTGCCCTCGGAAGGGTCTGCGTAAGCCTAGATGCCTTCGGCAGCTTCAGTGCTGTCTCCTAGATCTGCTTTCCCTTGATGTCAAGATGCCCTTTCTGGATTTGCTGCTTCTTCTACCACCCTGCAGAAAAAATATTTCTTCATTTGATTGCTGGAGATTCAGCTTGATCTGCTATCGCTCTGATACCATGTGAAAATTCTACTACAGTGTATTGGTTTATGTCCTCTTACTTGATTTAATTAATACAAGTTATTTCCAGAAATTAGATTCAGAAAATACCGAAAATAAACACAACTACAGCCTACACATGCAGATCATTCACTGAATAATTCACTCATGCAACAAAGTGACACATGGATTTTTGGACATAAATCCCCAGAAAAACCCAAAGTGGGAAAACCGGTTCAGCAGATATGAGGGTTTATTATTAAGTAGTTCTGAGTACAGCAAATCTGGGTTCCAAGCTTGGAAAACCCGACAGAGAATAAAATATATCAAATCTGCAGCTAACTTGAAGATCTAATGCCAAATATCTGACTGATCCACACCTTCAAATGGGATTTACAGGACTCAGCCCGGATCTGACCCTAGAAACCCTCAGCGCAGCTTCTGAAGCCCCAGCATTGCCTTAGAATGCCTACGTCAGCCTCTACGTGGTCCTAGGAGGGCATGTGTCATTCTTGGAAGGTCTATGCTGCCCCTGCGCTGCCTCTGTTAGGCCAACGTCAGCCCTGCGTGGCCCTAGTTGCCTCTACGTTGTCTCTGCCGGACTGCGTGGCTCTGACGCCCCGTTGCGCTGTCCTTGAGATGCTCCTCTTGCTTCTTGCAGGAAATTCCTCCGGAAATTCTTAGCAAACCTGCCCTAGAATTCCAGATCTATTTCTCAGTTCTACAGAAATTGTCTATTCTCAACTCACTCTCAAGCCTTTCTCTTATACTTTTCGTTGAACCCTTTCAACGGTCGAGATTAAATCATCCATAAACGACTTAGATTAAAAGGCTGCTTGATCCATGTGACTTAAGTCAATTTCAGCGCATGTGTTTATTAATTCACTTTAATTATTTTATTTTCCTAAGTTAGACTTAGGAAATCCATTAAAAATAATTAATTATTTGAATAACTTGAACACCAACTAAAATTTCTCAAATCCATTTTTGGGTCTTGTAGATCAAGTGTACTCTAGTCCCTCCACAAAATTTGGGAGCTAGAGCACAACTGATGCTACCCCAAATACACAAAATCTCAACATCGACAACTCGTAGGGGCCCTGATGTTCTTAGTGAGCTCTTGTTCGGACGTATGTTTTGCAGTTAACACTTTGAGTCAACATATGGTTGAACCTCATCACATTCACTGGATTGGTGCCAAGAATCTGTTGAGATATCTTCGGGGCACAATCAACCATGGGCTGAGATACACTGTCGAGAGTTTGAGACTCCATGTATATACTGATGTCAATTGGGCTGGCAGTGTGATGGATCGCAAGAGCACATCTGGATGTTGCTTCACTTTGGGTTCTGCTTCGATATCCTGGATGAGCAGAAAGCAAAAGTCGGTGGCTTTGAGCACTGCTAAGGCCGAATACATTGCAGCGAGTATGGCCTGTTGTGAAGCTGTTTGGTTGTGAAAGCTCTTCAGTGAGCTATTTGGGCATGTGCTAGATACCACCGTTATCCTTTGTGATAACCATAGTGGGATTCGTCTTTCTGAGAATGTCGTGTTCCACGATCGATTGAAGCATATTGATATCAAGTTCCACTTTATTTGGGATAATGGTACAGCGAGGCGTCGTAAGGCTCGATCATATAGGAACTGATGAGTAGGTCGCGGATATTCTAACGAAGCCCCTGGGGAAGGTCAAGTTCCTAACCTTCCATGAGAAGCTTGGAATCATGGAAAAACCCTATTCTGAGGGTCTTGCTTGAGTTGGACTATGCGCTTTGGGAGTTCCAGGGGGCTTGGGGATAGCTTCTTGGAGCTATAAGCACTCACGGGGCTAGGCTTGCGAACCTTGTGGTGCTTCTGCCCCACCGTTATGATATTGAGTTGATTCGCCTCTCTCTGATCTGTACCCCGCATGCATCCTACCCATGGAGTTTTAGACTCATGGGAAGTACCTCTAATTTGGCCAATGAGGTGGGAAATGTGGATAGAGACCATAGCAAGACTGATGGATGCATCAGAGATTTTCGTACTCTCTATGTTTAGGATGGCACGTGTCCAACACCTTGATCTGGGATCAAGTATGATGAGGTTTTATCCTCTAAACTGACTTCAGGTCAGTAAACTAACTTCGGGTTAGTATGACTCTTTTGAGTCCGAGAGAGGTTTTTACCTCTAAGCTAACTTCGGGTCAGTTGTGTGTGATGTCTTTGTGACTCACCTTTTGTTCTGTGGGATGACGCACGATGTTTGGTTTGGTACATGATGGATGGAACTTGCGGACAGATGGAGTTCTCCCTAGTTGAGAGGGAGTGTTACTTTTGGGCAACTAGGTCCAAACTCCATGTTGCACTGCTCATATGATGATGGTCATAATTTTGTTGGATTCCTCTTTCGGAGAGGTGCAAGATTGATCTAAAGATCATCTTGATTGGATGAGCAGAACATTGATTTTGAATTTATTTTCCACATGTGCAAGGTTGGCCAGATTTATGCCACATGCCTAAGAGATGTGTCACACACCTTCATTGATGAATATAAATTGGAGAGACTTGGAGGTAATTTTCTTATCATCTCATCACACATTCTCTCATTGTGATGTGATTGATTCGATACCCTTTGGAGGCCTTTTTCCCTAACACGTGTGGAGCGAAGATGTTGTTTTTTGCGCTAATATGTTTAGGGCTTTCTGTTTTCTGCATTGATCTGTTTAGGGCTTTTCTTTTGCAGCGTTGACCGTGGTCAACCCTTGGTCGTTTGACCTCAATCTTCTGCAAAAATTTCGATTTTAGGAGGCCGTATAACTGGGCACTAAAATCGAGGAATTCTGGGTTGTTTGACCGAAGCCCTAGTTTGCTATGTTGACTTTTTGAAGCTGCCTGCGTTGACTTTTCTGAGCTCTCCCTGGTTTGACTTGCATTGACTTATGATGCGCTGTCTTTGAGGGTTGTGGATGTGACACATGAAAGTGCTGGCTGACCAAGAAAGATTTCGCTGGTTGAAGCATCATGCTAACTGTCGTAACGCCACAATATCTCATATCTTTGCTGGACAAAAGGAATTGTAAATCTGATCTATATGTGGCTTGTCTTCTATTGATCTATTATTGTGTTCTATCAACATTTTACTTTCAAGTTTATGTGATTGCTATTTTGTACTAGGCCTAAGAAAGATTGAAGTAAAAGTGCATCAAGCATAGAACACCATGGTTATCTAAATTTAACAAGACTGAAGGTTCTTGCTGCAGAAATCAATAGGAAAAGCAGCAGAAGGGCAGATCTGAAGGGACAACACAATTTTCAGAGAAGCAAAGTGACGCAGAGGGCACGGTGACGTAGTCTAATGCTGTCTCCCAGCAGGTTCACGCACTTACTGCGCAGAAGCAACGTAGAAGCAGCGTCGGGATTGTCTGAAGCCAACCAGTGTGATGCAAATTTGAAGCTGTCAAATCTAGAAGAGCCTGAAGCAGAGCTGCAGAAATTCAAAAGTTGCTGGTGGGGTTAAGTTTCCGAAGTTTTCAGATTTTTTGCCAAGCACTAGTGACAAAGAGCAGGAGGAGATCAACTTCTCAGAAAGTTTCTAGCCAAAGAAACTTGCAGATTGATCAGAGGATCAAAGAGAGTTCAATCATTGTTGATTTGACAAATTTCCAAGAAGGGAAATCGGTTGTCGGAGGGAATAGAAGGTGCCTCTTTCGCCAAGGGCCTTAGATCCAATTTTCTAGCAAAGAGAAAGGAAGCTCCAGCACATTTATGAGCAGATGGCTCCTCATGGACTGCATGATCAGGACAGATTGGATGGCCTATCCGACTTTTCAGTTTGGAAGGCTAGGATCCTAATAGTCCTAGAGGCATATCATCTAAGAGACCATGCAGAACAAACTCTAGCCACACCGACTGATGTAGATCTCCTAAGGAAGCATAATGAAGCTGCTGGGCATGCCAAGCGGCTAATCATGGATGGAATTAAGGACCACATTGTCCCACATATAGTTGAAAAAAAGACAGCTAATGAGATGTGGAAGGCCTTAACTTCCCTATATGAGGGAAAGTCTGTCCAAAAGAAGATGTTGTTGGAGACTCCGATGCGGGCATTCATGATGACCAAGGGTGAAGACATGGAACATTTCCTCTTCAGATTGCAGTCGGTCAAAGATCAGTTGACTGCAATGGGTGCTGAGGTGGAAGATGAGCTGATGATCAGGACTATTCTCAGCGCAGTCACAGATGGGTGGGAAACCTTTGTCCAAAGTATCTTGGGCAAAGCGGACCTCGCAGATTGGGACAACTTGTGGGCAATTCTACGTCAAGAAGAACTTCGCAGAACCACCAAGAAGCAATACAGCTCTGGATCAAGCAAAGTGAGGAAGGAAGATGAAGAAGGTGCAACCTTAGCATCAAAGAGGCAACAAGGAAAGAAGAAGAAGGATATGTCAAATATCAAGTGCTTCCAGTGTGGTGAATTAGGACATTTTGCCAGCAATTGTCCTCAGAAGAAATAGGACAAGGAAGCCTCTTCTTCCAAGCCTGTTGTGGCAGACGATGGGTCAGAAGATGATGCAGCCATGAGCACTCATGAACCACAAAAGTGGGACGACATGGATCTGTAGAGGAGCTACGGAATGTAGGTCGGGATCTTTGAGTAACTCATTTCTTGGATCACATCCGAGCTACAGGAGCCTTAAGACAGTCGCGGAACAAGTGGAGCAGTGGGTGCATAGATCAAGGATGAAGAAGAGACAGATATGAAGGCTGGAAGGAGCAACGTTGTGCAAATGCAGCATCAACGTAGAGGCAGCAGCAGCGTAGGGGCTGATGTGACTTCAGCAGCACAAAGCAGAGCTGCAGCAGCATGGAGGCTTCAGGAGGACAACGCAACATAGCAGCAACGTGAGAGATTTCAGCACAAGGGGCTGATGTGACTTCAACATTGAGAAGGAGTCTGCTTACGCAGTGCAGAGCTGTTACCGTGCATCATCTTTCAGAAGGCAACACAGATCAACAACCTATGGAGCTTCAATGATGAGGATGCAGCTCAACTGACTTGTCTGTCAAAGATTGGGCAGGAGATTCAGTTGTTTCTCTCAACAATTGAAGTTGCAGTGCAGCAGATCAGCAGTGGCAGTGGCAGTGTCATGGGTAGCAGTACAGAATGATAGCAGCAACGCAGAGTTGAGTGGCAGTAGGCCAAGCATCAACAGCAGGGAAAATTTTAAGAACCCCTGTAAATTTATATGTATAATAAATGGGCGAATTCCCATGATGCATAGGAAAAATGGAAGGCGATTTTATTAATAATATAATATGTATATATAATTTTTTGGCGAATCTCTCACGAGATTATATTATCTTGTAAAATCATGGCGAATCACCAGTACAAATGGCGAATCACTATTACAAAATGGCAAATCGTTGTTTAGTGGAGTTCGGGGTGTTGGTTCCAATGAAGATATGGTAGTTGAACCAGGAGTTGAAGGAAGCGAACCATTGAGACCAAGCATGGCACATGGTGACTCGTGATGGAAGTAGTTCTCGTGCAGTTTGGAAAACGTGTTCTAGTTCTACTAAGTGTAGTATTGTTGCTCATGCTACTACTAGCACTAATATTGAGGTTGGAGAGGAGTTTGAGGAAGCATGGAAGGTAGCAGTGGTGGAGAATTACAAAGAGAACCCCATGATGGGCTCCATTTTGCCCTTTGGTATTTAGGCCTGCAAGATCTTATGTCCATTGAACCAACAATTAACCGTTTAACCAAAAATCAACTTGACTGAGTTGATTAGGTACGAGTCAACTTAGACTAATCTTCAAAACTATGCTTTTCATTATCCCATATTTATCACACTAATGCACACAACATTGAGCATTTGCACCCAACTCTCATGCATGCACACAAAATTTTCATTAACATCTATAACCCTAACCAAGTGAGAATTGATCAACAATTTGCACCAAAGTTTGTAATAGTGTTGAAAGTTCATAAGAAATTTAGATCCATGGTACCTTAAAATAAATTTTGAGATAACCTCCACAAATTTGACCACAATAGAGCAAACTTGTGATAAATTTTAAACCTACAAAAATTAGGATTCGTGTTCCTAGGAACAATCATAAGAAGTAGTTGACATATAGGTCGAGTTTTGAGCCTTGACACATTGATAATGCAATGGCTTAGGTCAAAACTCACACATTGAATATTCATCAATGAAGAGAAGACAATATCATTATGAATTACACATACTCCAAACTTCTTACCAAATTCTACTTAGTTGTCTGCAACTCAGCTATACATAATCTTATAGTAAATACAAAATCCACAAAGCCTTCTTCACATAGCTAATAAATGGCCATTGGAAGTGCACCCCTTATATAATAGTAATAGTAGCAATCAATAGATTATTTCATATTGAACTTCATAGCCATAGCACTCCTATGTATTGTATGTTGTATTCAACTTGCATTATCAAATATAGATACAATCATAGTTTTGATTGATACATGTAAATCATACTTGTGCACCATGTTGAATGCAATGTCAGTCAAGGCGTAAAGTCGGTTTGACGTGTAATGATCTATGAATTTTGCATGCAAGTTATTATAACCAACAAAAGTTTGGGCCTAGTTTGAATGAGCAGTGGAGGACACTCTCTGAGAGGAAAACTAGAATTTGTACGTGTTCTACAGTCCAATCTCAGTCAATGTTACAATATATCAAAAGAGTTATAGTTCAAGGTTACAAAACCACAGTAAAAATCTCCAGACAGAAAGAGGCAACGTTACAAAACCACAATAGGCTTAGCCCAGCACCAATTACCCTGAACAACTCTAAACAAAACCATAAATTCATCTTTCTTTCAGCTCTGCTTCAAACTGGAACAATCTATTCTGAATTGGAGACAAGAATGACGCAAGATCTTTAATAATTGTACTTCTTTTGGAGTCTGGGATTCCCTTGTCAGCGTCCAAAGACACGTTCAACTAACAAAAAAAAGACAAGGAAATTTTATAATCAAGTTTTTGAATATCATATATGACTAGCAGACTTTAAAACTAGTTTTAAAAAATATGTATATAATACAACACAAAATTATACAGCACAACACATTGAATTTCTGGACAACAATATAAATAAACAATAGTACCAGCTGGGATCTTTGCTATTTAGATGAGGATAATTTACCAACATTGATTTACACCATCCAGAAGCTTGACACAACAGATCTTAAGCATGACAACAATTTAAAATAAAATTGTTTCTCAACATATGTGTAGACAAAGAACATCCATCTGGTAAACGCCGACACTTAGTAGTGTTTACTTATGGCCCACCCCACATTCTAAATAAATATAAGCCAGAAAACATGTGTGTTTACATTCCTATTTCTCTTTCAAATAGTATTTTTTGTTTCTCCTTGCTAAGACCACGAAAGAGACCTATTTGTGATCCAGAAAACAGGTATGCTTATATAATTACTACTCTTTCAGCTAGTGTTTTGGATTTCAGCTCCACTGATACTCTCCTAACTCAGAGCCAGAAAGGAGCCATTTGTGGTTATGGATAGCTGATAACTGTTTGTGGTAATGGATAGTTGATCAACTGCTATCAGTTGGCTTCTAGGAGCTATTATATGGCTTCTAGGAGCTGGTTTGAATACGATCAACTGGGAAGGTGATAAATATGAGGTTCATTCCTCTCATTGATGGCGGGCAAAAGCACATGATCCATGCCAATGCACTACACTTGGTCCAACAAGCAAAACAAAATGGGCTTTTCATTCCCAAGTGATTTTACTCATGCAATAGAGGTCCTTACTTCAGTAACAAGCTATGATATCAAATTCATTGTGTAGGAAACACAAATTCATTGTTAAGCTTAATGTTTCCCACCTCAAATCATTGGAGTGTAGGAAAATTACTCAGCAAATGTGGAACTTACTTCCCTGTTCTATTGCCCGTGTCGAGTGGAATTTGTGGTGGGAATGTGGAACTTACTTCCCTGTTCTATTTCCTGTGTCGAGTGGAATTTGTGGTGGGAATGTGGAACTTACTTCCCTGTTCTATTGCCCGTGTCGAGTGGAATTTGTGGTGGGAATGTGGAACTTATTTCCTCGTCTTGGCCTTAACCCCAGATCTATCCCTCCTTGAAACATGATAATATCCAAGGAAAGATGGTCTCCCTATAAAATTCTACAAGGGTTTTTGAGACACCATTGGGAAACCTTTTAAATGTATGCTTGGAAGCTCTTCATCTAGAACCACTTGCAGAGTAAACTAATGCAGGCATATTCAATATAAAGTTATAAACCACAACTCATCCAACAAGAACTCAATTAATGATCCCATGCTAATCATTCTACTTTACATGGCTTTCAAGACTCCTGCAGAAGTATTAACCACAAATAAATTAACACGTGGCTACTTAATGGGTAGATTCATTTTATATAACATTGTGGAAGCTTCAAAGCTATCAGGTGGGCTGGAGAAATCCATCAAGAAGATCTGCTCCTCAAAATTGATTTTGATAAAGTCCTACACAGATTAGAATGGTATTTTACTTCAGATACGATGACAGCGAGCCAGAAATGGTCCTTCAGAAAAGGTTTTCTTTGTCCAATAAAACATTTCATCACAGCTAATGCTCTAGGTTAGCTAGAGTCAAGTGCAAACCGAAGGAACGATCCTTATCAGGTGCCTACAAGATATTTTAAAATCCACTTTGTAGATGACTCTGTGCTCTCTCTAGAATTAGCCCAATCTCTGGATATGATGACGTATTGGATTTGGCCCAAGTTCAACAAAGCAGTGAGCATTATGTTCACCAAAGCATCTTTTAAGGTTCAAGCTAGGCATCTAACATTAAGAAGCAACTAAATCCTAATTAACAATTACATCTGAATCAGGTCATTTTTTATTCAAACATGGATGGCATAACAATGTTGACAATGTGAACATGGAAGAACCTCCACAAGCTGGTGGAAAAGAGGATAAAGGCAAAGATGGTGGAAGCATCTACCCATGTTTTAAGATTTTGCTCCTACAACAGCGTTGGAAATGTGGCATCATTGAATCTTACACAAAGGAAGGGTGATGCTTTGGTCTATTGTCGGTTTATTGTAATTAATGTTTATGAGGTATCATTCTACCATTGCTCTTCTATATTCCCTTTGCTTGTTTAGTTTGTAGGTCGATCAAGTTCTGCAAGTGTTCATTTGTACACACCATGTAATTGATATCTATTTGATCCCTAAAGAGATCAGAGATTAACCACTGATAGCCACTGGCATGATTGGACAGATTAACAGTTTGCACACAAAATACTGGCAATCACTAACAATCACAAAATATCATCTTCCTTGGTTATCTCTTCCTCTTCTTGAATTTTGTAAATTATGTATTATAAAAAAACTGAAGAAACAAGCTAGGAAGTGTTGTGATCTTTCTTGTTAAATTATAGAGAATCCTCATGACTAATTTGGGATTAGTCAATTTGTTGTTAGGTTCTTTAGTCAATCTGTATAACTAAAGTTTAATCTGTATAAGTTGTATTGCGGTTGTACTAATACAGCGATGGAGTTCCCTGACAAACTAAGGTTAATACTTATAAAAATGACAAACCCAAAAGGGACAAAAACTTCAGAACATGCTCATAAGGTCATTTTCAAAATTAACAAACTCTAAATTCACACACTGGGGAAAAACAAACGTCCAAATTTTCCAACACATTAAAAACTCATTAGTTCTTTAGCTCATGTGCACATCTTTACCATGCCACCTTGTATTTAGACAGGCCTAAAAATATCTTACAATGTTTATTTCTAAACTAGCATAGATCATCTTAAACCCAAACCCATTAAGCATACAGAGAGAGAGAGAGATCAAACAGGCACATGTTAGTCTACAGGCATAAATGTCTCACTTGTTAATGGATCAGAGTTAAGATGAATATATGCTAGGTTTTTGTCTTTTTAACATGATGGAAATTAACAAACAACCAGCTTTTTACTTTTGACATTACATGCCAAACCACAGCTAGTTTTCCATTTTAGTTCATTAGAGCTAGCATTACCACATACATAACACATCTATTACACCAAGGTTGTAGAGTGTACCTCACTTCAGTGCAATCATTGATCTTCTCAGTATTTACTTCCAATGAACTAAGAACATTGATTTTACCCAATACCAATCTACATATGCACCCTTTGATACAGATCTACCCAGGACTAATGTTTCTAGAAATACCCTAAAGGGGGTCCATCTATAACAATTCTCTAAAGGTATCCACAAAACAAACGGTAAACCACATACAACACTCTCTAGAATATCAAAACAACATAGAAAGAAACTGACAGCATGATAAAAAAGTAACTCGCCAGAAATATTCAAGCAATTTATTACTTTCAATACTTTTCATATACACACCTACATATCTTCCAAATCACCATAAGAAGCCTCTGGAACATTTAGAGTGCCCTGAATTTGCTTCATTTCCTCCTCAATCAACCACTCACCTGTTTCAAACCAAAATCTGACTCAGATTATAGACCAACCTTATACATTTCATAATCATATAAAAATATTAAATAAGCCTCACCTTGAAACTTCAAGGCGATCTCATAAGAGTAACCAATTCATTTCTTATTTTGCACTTTCACCAACGATGCTTGAAGCAATGTTCAGTAATTATACTCAGTTCAACATGAATTCAAGGGCTCAAGAATAATTTATACACAACATTCTCTACACTAAAAAATGTTTAGAGGAATAAATCTGTTTCTAGGCTTTTAATTCAGGTAAAATTGAAACTGACATTGGCTAATTAGTTTTCACATAGATGTCTTCCCACAAGCTGATGTGCAAAAAATATAAGTGAAGTGAACTCCTGCCTCCGAGTGTAAGTAAAAGGTTACTCGATCAACGAGCATTTACGGTACAAGGCTATTATTATCTCATAACCTGCATAACATTAATCAAGCATTCCACTTTCTTTCTGAAGGGGTGGGGAAAATAATTGCACAAGAAAGAGTTTTGGATGCAACCAACAAAGAAGCAAGTACTGAATGCCCAGTCAACATGGGGAAAATAGGAAGAGTTTCAAAAATATCGAATTTTGCAGGATGGCCTCGGGGGATTCTAACAAAACAAAACAAAAACAAAAATTCCCGAGAGAAGGAAAACGCTGCAAAACAGGCAAAAACTGATGCATAATTAAAGAAGCAGGTTTGCAAGGATACTTAAAAATCCCACAAACAATTATAATCACTATTTGTGAAGTTTACAGAATAACAGGAAGAAAATCAGTCTTCATCATGACTCAAAATCACAAAGGTAAAATCCATCCAAACCAAAGTAACATAAATCGCGATCGGGATAAAATTGCCGAGGGGAAAAAATCGGAAAAAATCTATTAAATCGGAAAAAATCGTAAAAATCGGGAAAAAATCGGCACATACAAAAATATTCATTTTTTTTCAATTTTTTTAATATCTAAAGCATCTACAGCATAAAATAAATGCATTGACACATAAATATGAAAAAAAAAACTAATATATAAGATGTGTAATATCATGTCTAGTGCTACATCACACATAAAACTGAATCCTGTCCTGAATACTAAGTCCTGAGTCTCAACTCAACCTCAAAATATCAACAATAAATATAATAATGTATCTCATATCATGAGTCATAATGTTATATACAAAGGAATGCACCAAATAACCTATACTACTGATTTCCTCTGCCCCTCTTGCGAGAAAATGTAACAGCTTTCCCTCTAGACGAAGAAGTTGGCGGGGCTGGCAATGGACTCTATTGTGCTCCAGATCCTAAAGCACTAGGAGTTAAAGGAGGTAGACCACGTCCTCTACCAGTAGCAGGGGTAGGTGGTGTCACCTCCTCCTCCTATTGTTGCTCCTCCTCCTCCTCCTCATGAAACTCATCATTGATTCATCGCTACTAGAAATGGGATCATCAACAAGAAATACATAAACATCATCTAGCTCAAAGTCTTCAGACTTGGATTGCTCAACCTTAAAATGCGGTAGAAAAAGATTAACATGCCTAACCAGTTGTTTTCCTTTGAGTGAAGAGTACATTCTTGTTAAGGCCACAGTAGGGGAGTTCAACAATCAATACCACCAACATCAACAAAGTTCAACAATCAATGCCACCAACATCAAGGTTCTTAAAGGACTTCATACTCTTGATCAAATGCCAATCTCATACCCTTACACATAATAGAATCAAATGGAAACCATGCAAATCCCCAAACCATGAAACCCTGAAAACCATTAAGTCTGCTGAATTTTGAGTGAAATCTAAAATTCTAGTTTCTCCATATGAAATCCAATGAGGTCGAAACCACTCTTAAACATCTTGAGTCATTTCATGGTAATGTTAAAAATTTAAGTAAAAGGATGAAAATGAAAAATAAAGGAAATATCACTTTTACTTTAAGAATTTAACATTACCATGAACTGCCAACAGGGTGTGTCAGGAAAATGAGAGGGCTGCAAAAATGACCAAAAAAAAATCGATTTTTGAACTTATAGGGTTTCTATTTGATGGGCCCACGATTTTTACCAAAATAATCGCGATTTTTTCGTAAAAATCGCGATTTTATCGCGATGACGATTTTTTCAAAAAATCGTTCAAAAAATCGCCGATTAAATCGGCTGCTTGAAAAACTCGATTTTTTTCAAAAATAGCGATTTTTTTGAAAAAATCAGCGATAACATCGCGTTTTGTTACTTTGATCCGACAAACAAAAAAGACCAAGTACAAGAGGTCGCAGAGAAATAAGCTGCAGCTTTTCAACTTAAGTAATGTATTCATAATTCCTCTGGCAAATAAGGAATGACTAGCAAACAGTTCTTTAAGGCAGCTCATCCAAAAGATTTAGATCGATCCCAAACCTGCTAAAAAATATACATTACGATATAAAAGGCCCATTGTTTTAGCAAAAGATTCAACCCTAAAACAAGTTTAGTGAAGCTACACCCAACACCAACAACATCACATTTTGGCTTTCCTAAGACTTATGAAAAAACTAGGAATTCAATCTTCAGGGGAGGCATGAAAATAGAAATCCAAGATTTTGTAGCATCCTAGGATGCTTGCCAAAGCAACACAAAGAATTTACTAGGTGCATTGCACAATGCAGCCTTTATTAATCCCAGCACATATTTGGACAAACATTTCAATGAATTTTATTGTTGGACTTCCAAAAGCGAGAAACAAAATAGTGAGTAAGGTCAAGGTAGATTGTCTTTTAAAAGCAACTCATTTTCGCGCCTCCACTCATCCTTTCACTCCTTTCTCAATTTCCCAAGCATTCGTGGATAATATCTTCAAGATACACAGTATGCCAACTTCCATTGTTTCAAATCTGCAGGGATGGCTACAGTTAATGACTATATTAAGGGCTACACTGAGCTGTCTACAACGCCTCCATTACTAGCTCAACCTTTGCAATATATGAAAAATTTCCAATCTTATATTGTTGGGCCTGGACCTCTAATGCAAAGCTTTTAGATTTTTCTCCATACTATCAAATTTATCCTAGAAGTCCTCTTTAATATCTCATCTGGGGACCTAGTTGAATGACAGGAGATGACATGGCACATTTAGGTAATACGTGAATGGGGAAGATGATTTAGAGGGCTAGCCACTAATTGGAGTAACCGAGAGAGCTTTTAGAGTCAACACTGAGCATCCCTAAGAGACTGAATGAGGTAATGACCTCTGAAGAACAGAGTGCTAAATTATAAGTACAAATTTATGTCTTTCCTTGAAGCTAAATCCCACAAATCCCTAAATCTACAAAGGAATGATACCAATTTGAAGATGGTCTTGAGGCAAACAGGTTGGGCTGCAAACTCTGCCCGAACAACAACCTCAGGTACATTTTGCTTGCATCAAATGTAACTAAGAAATAGGATCTAGACTCTTTCTAACTTCTCCCAATCAACTTGAGTCTTGAAATAAAATTCCATACATTTACTACCTTATTAGTTATACAGTACTACTGAAAAAATCAATAACAACCTCTAATAAGGCATGTTCGTAAGAACAAATCAGTGAATCTTTTATATCCTTTTTCAGTATAGGAAAGTTCAGAAAGATAGTAAACAATATAAATCCATTTCCTTTTATCTATGATATATCAAATCCAAAGGGTATCAACAAATAAATTCTTAATCCTAAAAATACTAAACGTGTAAAACAAGCATATTCTATTGTGCAACCCAAGTGACCAATTTAAATATGATGAGTGTGCCAATGATTTCTACCAATCATAATATGGAAATATTTCATGTAAAATTTCTATTATTGGCCAGTGCAATATCTAACACCTATTATTATGTAAAATTAGCACAAAAATTAGTACATCTTGCTCATAAATTTTTTTACATTAACAAGCATGTAAGCAACTTGTATTTCTAGTTTTATAACTTCATCTTTACTATATGCAAGATAATCTCAATAGTGGAAGTAAAGAGGAAATGTTCCTGGGTTACAAATCCATTTTTTTGCCTTGTCCATTTAAGTTGAAATTGCTAGATATTGACACTCTTTGTAAGCACTTTACCATCTTGTGGATCATAGAATATCTCAATCAGAATTATAATGCACCTTATATCTTTGAACATTGTATAAAAACCTTGGAAATAAAAGCTATGAAGCAGACCCAACAATGATTCAAAACAAATGAACGTATATACAAAATTGGCAATTTGTACCAAAAATATGATTATACAAGTTCCAACAAGGTTTCTGCAGTCAAGCAAAGCTACGAAAGAGTAATGCTCGGAGTACTTACCAATATGCTTGACAATGGCAGTGGCTTTAAGCCCAGTTGTTGTTAAACCTGTAGACATTGTTGTTCCTTTTATTTTGCAAACCTTTCATTGAAGTCAGAAATCAATACCTAGAATCCAAGTTGATACTTGCCCTCAAATTATTGGTGTTTTTGTGGGGATGCTTAAGACCATTTCCATTAGCGACATTCATCCACATTGCCTCTGTTTTATTGCTTGGTTTAGTGTTGTCACTATAAATCAAGGGATAACTAAGTATTTTTACTTCGATACTTGCAATCAAATTGTTGTTGTATTTGTGGGGATGCTTAAGGCCATTTCCATTAGTGACAGTCATCCACATTGGCCTTTTTTTATTGCTTGGTTTAGTGGGAAATACCTTGCTAGTAGTAGTAACCAGTCTACCTTGCCACAAACATGAGCACATTCGACAAAGGACACACCCGCACTGTAGATTTGAACTCACGTCAAAATTTTGCTTCCACATTTACTCAAGTTTAAATGTTTATGACTCAGTTACTCAAAATTTATCTTAAGAAACTGCTGAAATGAATTGTAGTCAATGCTTAATAAGCAGATAATGAATCACCAATGGAGGAGGTATTTGCAGGGATGGCTGCAGGTAATGACTATATTAAGGGCTACACTAAGCAGTCTACAACACCTCCATTGCCAGCTCAACCTTTGCAATATATGCAAAATTTCCAATCTCATATTGTTGGGCCTGGACCTCCAATGCAAAGCTTTTAGATTTTTCTCCATATTATCA
The DNA here is from genome assembly GCA_034641835.2 of Pinus albicaulis. NCBI lineage: Eukaryota > Viridiplantae > Streptophyta > Pinopsida > Pinales > Pinaceae > Pinus > Pinus albicaulis. The sequence continues at coordinate 1,953,326,331 of CM076578.1, read as the reverse complement.
AATTTATCCTAGAAGTCCTCTTTAATAGCTCAGTTGAGGACCTAATTGAATGACAGGAGATGACATGGCACATTTAGGTAATACGTGAATGGGGAAGATGATCTAGAGAGCTAGCCACTAATTGGAGTAACCGAGAGACCTTTGAGAGTCAACACTGAGCCTGCCCTAAGAGACTGGATGAGGTAATGATCTTTGAAGAACAGAGTGCTAACTTCTAAGTACAAATTTATGTCTTTCCTTGAAGCTAAATCCCACAAATGCCTAAATCTACAAAGGAATGATACCAATTTGAAGATGGTCTTGAGGCAAACAGGTTGGGCTGCAAACTCTGCCCGAAAAACAACCTCAGGTACATTATGCTTGCATCAAATGTACCTAAGAAATAGGATCTGGACTCTTTCTAACTTCTCCTAATCAACTCGAGTCTTGAAATAAAATTCAATACATTTACTACCTTATTAGTTATATAGTACTATTGCAAAAATCAATAACAACCTCTAATAAGGCATGTTCGTAAGAACAAATTAGTGAATCTTTTATATTCTTTTCCAGTATAGGTATGTTCAGAAAGATAGTAAACAATACAAATCCATTTCCTTTTATCTATGATATATCAAATCCAAAGGGTATCAACAAATAAATTCTTAGTCCTAAAAGTACTAAACGTGTAAAACAAGCATATTCTATTATGCAACCCAAGTGACCAAATTAAATATGACGAGTGTGCCAATGATTTCTACCAATCATAATATGGAAATATTTCATGTAAATTTCTATTATTGGCCAGTGCAATATCTAACACCCATTATTATGTAAAATTAGCTCAAAAATTAGTACATCTTGCTCATAATTTTTTTCATTAACAAGCATGTAAGCAACTTGTATTTCTAGTTGTATAACTTCATCTTTACTATATGCAAGATAATCTCAATAGTGGAAGTAAAGAGGACATGTTCCTAGGTTACAAATCCATTTTTTTGCCTTGTCCATTTAAGTTGAAATTGCTTGATATTGACACTCTCTGTAAGCACTTTTCCATCTTGTGGATCATAGAATATCTCAAGCAGAATTATAATGCACCTTATATCTTTGACCATTATATGGAAACCTTGGAAATAAAATTTATGAAGCAGACCCAATAGTGATTCAGAACAAATGAACGTATATACAAAATTGGCAATCTGTACCAAAAATATGATTATACAAGTTGTTTCCAACAAGGTTTATGCAGTCGAGCAAAGATATGAAAGAGTAATGCTCGGAGTACTTACCAAGGTGCTTGAAACTGGCAGTGGCTTTAAGCCCAGTTGTGGTTAAACCTGCAGACATTGTTTTTCCTTGTATTTTGCAAACCTTTCATTGAAGTCAGCAAATCAATACCTAGAATCCAAGTTGATACTTGCCCTCAAACTTTTGGTGTATTTGTGGGGATGCTTAAGACCATTGCCATTGGCGACATTCATCCACATTGACTTTGTTTTGTTTCTTGGTTTAGTGTTGTCATTATAGATCAAGGGATAACTAAGTATTTTTACTTCGATACTTGCCATCAAATTGTTGGTGTATTTGTGGGGATGCTTAAGGTCATTTCCATTAGTGACAGTCATCCACATTTGCCTTGTTTTATTGCTTGGTTTACTGGGAAATACCTTTCCAGTAGTAGTAACCAGTCTACCTTGCCTAAAACAGGAGCGCATTCGATGAAGGACACACCCGCACTGTAGACTTGCACTCACTTCAAACTTCCACTTCCACATTTACTCAAGTTTAAGTGTTTATGATTTAGTTACTGAAAATTTATCATAAGAAACTGCTGAAATGAATTGCACTCAATGCTTAAGAAGCATATAATGAATCGCCCATGGAGGAGATACCTGCAGGGATGGTTGCACGTAATGACTATATTCAAGGCTACACTAACCAGTCTACAATGCCTCCATTGCCAGCTCAACCTTTGCAATATATGAAAAATTTCCAATCTCATATTGTTGGCCCTGGACCTCAAATGCAAAGCTTTTAGCTTTTTCTCCATTTTATCAAAGTTATCTTGGAAATCCTTTTTAATAACTCAGTTAAGGACCTAATTGAATGACAGGATATGGCATGGCACATCTAGGTAATACGTGAATGGGGAAGATGATCTAGAGAGCTAGCCACTAACTGGAGTAACCGAGAGACCTTTGAGAGTCAACACTGAGCATGCCTTTAAGAGACTGAACGAGGTAATGACCTCCAAAGAAAAGAGTGCTAACTTATAACAACAAATTTATGTCTTTCCTTGAAGCTAAATCCCACAAATCCCTAAATCTGCAAAGGAATGATACCAATTTGAAGAAGGTCTTGAGGCAAACAGGTTGGGCTGTAAACACTGCCCGAACAACAACCTGAGGTACCTTTTGCTTGCATCAAATGTACCTAAGAAATAGGATCTGGACTCTTTCTAACTTCTCCCAATCAACTTGAGTCTTGAAATAAAATTCCATATATTTACTACCTTATTAGTTATACAGTACTACTGAAAAAATCAATAACAACCTCTAATAAGGCATGTTTGTAAGAACAAATCAGTGAATTTTTTATATCCTTTTTCAGTATAGGTAAGTTCAGAAAGATAGTAAACAATACAAATTCATTCCCTTTTATCTATGATATATCAAATCCAAAGGGTATCAACAAATAAATTCTTAATCCTAAAAGAACTAAAAGTGTAAAACAAGCATATTCTATTATGCAACCCAAGTGACCAATTTAAATATGATGGGTGTGCAAATGATTGCTACCAATCATACTATGGCAATATTGTATGTAAGATTTCTATTATTGGCCAATGCAATATCTAACACCCATTATTATGTAAAATTAGCTCAAAAATTAGTACATCCTGCTCATAATTTTTTTGCATTAACAAGCGTGGAAGCAACTTGTATTTCTAGTTGTATAACTTCATCTTTACTATATGCAAGATAATCTCAATAGTGGATGTAAAGAGGACATGTTCCTGGGTTACAAATCCATTTTTTGCCTTATCCATTTAAGTCGAAATTTCTTGATATTGACACTCTCTGTAAGCACTTTTCCATCTTGTAGATCATAGAATATCTCAATCAGAATTATAATGCACCTTATATCTTTGACCATTGTATGAAAAACTTGGAAATAAAATCTATGTAGCAAACCCAATAGTGATTCAGAAAAAATGAACGTATATACAAAATTGGCAATCCGAACCAAAAATATGATTATATAAGTCGTTGCCAACAAGGTTTCTACAGTCAAGCAAAGATACGAAAGAGTAATGGTCAGAGTACTTACCAAGATGCTTGACAATGGCAATGTATTTAAGCCCAGTTGTTGTTAAACCTGGAGACATTGTTGTTCCTTGTATTTTGCAAACCTTTCATTGAAGTCAGCATGTCAATACCTAGAATCCAAGTTGATACTTGCTCTCAAATTGTTGGTGTATTTGTGGGGATGCTTAAGACCATTGCCATTGCTAACATTCATCCACATTGCCTTTGTTTTATTGCTTCGTTTAGTGTTGTCACTATAAATCAAGGGATAACTAAGTATTTTTACTTTGATACTTGCCATCAAATTGGTGTATTTGTGAGGATGCTTAAGGCCATTTCCGTTAGTGACAGTCATTAACATTGGCCTTGTTTTATTGCTTTGTTTAGTGGGAAATACCTTTCCAGTAGTAGTAACCAGTCTACTTTGCCTCAAACAGGAGCACATTCGACCAAGGACACACCTGCACTGTAGACTTCACACACCCAGGCTGTAGAATTTACACACCCACAACTTACACACCTGCAACTCAACAATGATGGGTTACAAAGAGAAAAAAAGATGACTTCCGAAGTCTCTTGCTGGAATATTTATACCAAGAGTCGACATTATCTTTCCTCGCCTTGAAAATAACCTGTGCTCTTCCACAATCCAACCTGTGCTCTTCCACCACGTGAATTAAGTTGAAAAATCTGAGAATATACCGGTGAAAAATCTCGATGGTCTCCTTGGTGCTGCTCTGGGCTGATGTGGTCTCGTCGGCTCTGCTCTGTCTAAAGACCAAAGTATTAAGGGGTGAAATTTTATGTAAAACGCCTAAATGGGTTTTAACATGCATGCTTCCTAGGATAAGGAGACACCAGTGGTTAAGTGTAGAAGACCTTCCTTACGCTCTTTTGTATAGTGAATAAAGACCCAAGAAGGGCATGGTAGGAGGGTAGATGGCTATAAGAAATATGATTAGTGCAGGAAGGCGAGGTGATCTCGTTGACCAGCGATTAAGGGTGTTATTTCCCTCTTCCCTCCTACCTAAAAACTCATGTTTATCAAATGATCAGAATGAAGCAAACATACAGAAGGATCATCGTTGTCTCTTGCTCGAAAATGACAAAAAGGATCAGGGTTGACAGAAGCATTAGCAAAATGTATGTTATAGAGATGAATTTCAACCTTACCCTCGATTTGCAAACCAAGAAATCTGGCTATTGCAACCAAATCTATATCTTGCTCGAAAATGACAGAAGGATTAACAAGTTGTAATTTATAGAGATGAATTTCAACCTTGCCCTCAATTTGCAAACCAATAAATCTGGCTATTGCAACCAAATCGAACTTCAAAACCTGTAAATCGAGGTGAATCCGCCCAAATTCAATGAGTCCAACCTCCAAACCAGGCGAATCGGGCCTTTGCAATGTAAATCTAGGGAGAATCCCACCTTTTCAATTTTTATCCGCTTTAATTTTTAGGGCTAAAAATAATAATTATTTATTTTTTAAATAAATTTTGGTCTAAGTTGTTAACTATAGAAAAAATGGGTGCAATATAAAAAATTCGCCTCCTCAAACTATAAAACCCCTTAAATTTCGCCTTTGGGCTAAAATTCACCCCTAAAATTTTCCATGATCAACAGCACAGAACTAGTGCTCAAAATCTTGTAATACATGGTGTGATGTATTGTTAGAGTACACTCTTGATGCTAAGAGGGAGTGTTGAGATTTTCTGTATTTGGGGTAGCATCAATTGTGCTCTAGCTCCCAAATTTTGTGGAGGGACAAGAGTACACTTGATCTACAAGACCCAGAAAGGGATTTGGAAAATTTCATCTGGTTTGGGAGATATTTAATTAATTAATTATTTTAATGTATTTTCTAAGTCTAAACTTAGGAAAATGAAATAATTAAAGCTAGTTAAATTAAACATGTCATGAAATTGTCTTCAGTCACACAGACCAAGCTTTCTTTTAATCTTAGCCATTGATTCAAGATATGATCATGGTCGTTGGTTTCCCAATGAGAAAAGTCTAAAGGAAAGGCTTGGGGTCATTTGTAAAGACACACAAAGGCAGAGCATTGAAGCTAACTTGAGATTCTAGGCCAGATTTGCTAAGAATTCTTAGAAGTGTTTCAGCTGCAGAGAGGGGAGTTTAGACAAAGGGGATGATTTGATTCCAATGTCTAAAATGAGCAAGAGACAAAGATCAGCTCAGAGAGGCAGCGCAGAGAAGCAGGAGACGCAGAGGCAGAGAGGGCAACATCTGCCCATCATAGGGGCAGCTTTAGCTACACAGGTGTTGCGCAATCCCTCCTAGGGCAACGTGATTCAACTGGAAACCCTCATGGGTTATGCAGAGACGCTAAGGGGCAGTGTAAGCATTGCATCACCCAGTCTGGGGTAACGTAGCCCTTTCCAGGCCAGCGCTGAGGGACGCAGGGGCTTCAGAGGCTGAGCAGGGGCTTTTGGGGTAGCGTTTGTTGAGATTTTGTGTATTTGGGGTAGCATCAGTTGTGCTCTAGGCCCCAAATTTGGTGGAGGGACTAGAGTACACTTGATCTACAAGACCCAAAAATGGATTTGAGAAATTTCAAGTTGTGTTCAAGTTATTCAAATAATTAATTAGTTTTAATGGATTTCTGAAGTCTAACTTAGGAAAATAAAATAATTAAAGTGAATTAATTAACACATGTGCTAAAATTGTCTTAAGTCACATGGATCAAGTAGTCTTTTAAACTCAGCCGTTGATGGATGATTTAATCTCGGACGTTGAAGGGTCCAACGAAAAAGTATAAAAGAAATGCGTGAGGGTCAGTTGAAGACACACGATTTCTTTAGAACTGAGGAATAGATCTGGAATTCTAGGGCAGGTTTGCTAAGAATTTCCAGTGGAATTTCCTGCAGTGAGGGGTAGTATTGGTTGAGGGAATGATCTGATTCCAAGAGCCAAGAGACAGCAAGAGGCAAGAGGCAAGAGGCAAGAGGAGCAGCTCAAGGACAACGCAGAGAAGCAAGGCAACAGCTACGAAGGTGTTGCACAGGTGCTATGCAGGACAGCGTTGAGTCTCTAGGAGGCTTCAAAAATCACGCAAAGGATCTTTGAGGGCCAACGTGAGGCTGTGAGACCCTCCCAAGGGTGACGTAGTCCCTTCTGGTGCAGCGCAGTGGCATTTGAGGTTAGCAGGGCTGACGTCGAGGCTTCATGGGCAGCGCTGAGGGTTTCTAAGCTCAAATCCGAGCTGAATCCTATAAATCCCATTTGAGGGTGTGGATCAGTCAGATATTGATCTTCAGGTTAGCTGCAGATTTTATATCTTTTATTCTTTGTCGGGTTGTCCAAGGTTGGAACCCAGATTTGCTGTACTCAGAACTACTTAATAATAAAACCCTCATATCTGTTGAACCGGTTTTCCCGCTTTGGGTTTTTCCAAGGACTTATGTGCAAAAATCCATGTGTCACTTTGTTGCATGAGTGAATTATTCAGTAAATGATCTGCATATGTAGGTTGTAGTTGTGTTTATTTTCGGTATTTTCTGAATCTAATTTCTGAAAATAACTCGTATAAATTAAATCAAGTAGGAGGAAATAAACCAATACACTGCAGTAGAATTTTTACATGGTGTCAGAGGGATAGCAGATCAAGCTGAATCTCCAGCAATCAGCTCAAGAATTATTTTTTCTGCAGGGTGGCAGAAGAAGCAGCAAATCTGGAAAGGGCATCCTGACAGCAAGAGAAAGCAGATCCAGAAGACAGTGTTGAAGCTGCAGAATGCCTCTGGGCTTACGCTGACCCTTCCCAGGCCAGCGTAAGGACTGCGTCACCCAGTTTGGGGTTATGCAGTCCACTTCTGAGCCACGTCGGGACTGCGCTGGGCCAGCCAGGAGGACATTGTCTAGTCACTTCTCTTGTTGTAGAATAATTCAGCCAAGTTTTGGAAGCAGTGCTTCAGATCTTCAACAGTGCTGGTGGGGTAGAGATTTTGCAGGTGCCGAATTGTGCCTAGCTAAGGCAACAAAGGCAGGAGGAAGACAGTCATTCAGCAGATCTGAGCCAAACAGATCTGAGATTCGATCAAGAGGATTGAAGAATACTGTCCGTTTAAGTTTTGGTAGAAGATTTCCAAGAGGGAAGTCAGTTTGCAGAAAGAAGCAGTTACTAGAGGGTTTGTAGTCACCAAGAAACCCAGTTCCAGAGGGAGAAGTGTTGTTTTCTTCAGATCTAAGGGCAAAGATGGCTCGATATGGACTGAGGGATGAAGACAAATTGGATGGCATGTCCAACTATGTCATCTGGAAGGCCAGAATCCTCTCAATTCTGGATGAGTATGGTCTCAAAGATCATGCAGAGCAGACACTTGCTATACCAACTGATGCAGATCCACTCAAGAAGTATGAAAAAAATCAAGCACAGACAAAGAGGTTAATCATAGACGGACTCAACGACCATGTGATTCCGCATATTGCTGGTAAGAATACAGCAAATGCTATGTGGAAGCCTTTGGAGGTGATGTACCAAGGAGGCTCTATGAAAAAAAGAATGCTTCTTGAGAATCAGATGCGGATGTTCCAAATGATGAAGGGTGAAGAGATAGATCCATTTCTCTTCAGAATTCAAGCTATCCGTGAGTAGTTGATTGGCATGGGTGTTGCTCCAGACAAAGGGCTCCTAGTGAGCACAACCCTCAATGTTGCCTATGAAGAATGGGAAACGTTTGTCCAAAGCATTTTGGGAAGGGTAGCATTACCATCTTGGGCAGATATGTGGGTTATTCTATGCCAAGAGGAGATCAGGAGGATCGCCAATAAGTCTTTTAGTGGAGGAAGCAGATCAGTCAAAGTAAAGAAATAAGAGGAGGAGGATGCAGCCCTTGCATCAAAGGAAAAGAAGCAAGGGAAGAAGAAGAAGGACCTCTCCAAGGTCCGGTGCTTTAACTGTGGTGATCTTGGTCATTTCACCAGCAGTTGTCCTAAGAAGGATAAAGGAGCTTCTGATTCCAAAGCTGCAGCAGCAAATGAAGATGGCTCTGATGATGATGCAGCCATGAGTGCTCATGCACCTCGAGAGAAGAGGTGGGGTGACATGGATATATAGAGTATCCATAGACGGATGGCGAGATCCTTGAGTCAGCCCTACTCTTGGATCACATATGAGCTATGAGAGCCTTAAGACGGTAGCGAGATGAGTCGGGAGATGGTTGCAGATGACCTCATTGAAGAGCAAGAGGGAGTTGAAAAGCTGAAGGGTGAGCAGCGTGATGCAGAGACAACAGCAACGTGGAGGCAGCAGCGCAGAGAAGCTGGGCTCACGCAGTGCAGTGTTGCAGCATGACAGTGTCTCTAGGAGGACAACGTGATTCAGCATCCAAGGAGCTTCAGTGGTGGAGGGCAACTTGACTTGTCTGTCAAATAGTTGGGCTGAGTATTCCAATTGCTTACTTCTCAGCAACTGAGTTGCAATGTAGCAGTTAGCAGTGGCAGTGCTATGCGTAGCATGGTGCAACAATTTGAGAGGGAGTTGCAGTACAGATGTGGCAGTGTCAGTGGCAATGGCATGGGCAGCAATATAGAGAGCAGCAGTGCAATAGATAGAGGGTAGCAGGTCAAGCATCAACAACACAAACCAAGTACTCAAGATCCTGTAATGCATAGTGTGATGTATTGCTAGAGCACACTTATGATGCTAAGAGAGAGTGTTGAGTTTTTGTGTATTTGGGGTAACACCAGTTGTGCTCTAGGTCCCAAATTTGGTGGAGGGACTAGAGTACACTTGATCTACAAGACCCAGAAATGGATTTGAGAAATTTCAAGTTGTGTTCAAGTTATTCAAATAATTAACTAATTTTAATGGATTTCCTAAGTCTAACATAGGAAAATAAAATAATTAAAGTGAATTAATTAACACATGTGCTAAAATTGTCTTAAGTCACATGGATCAAGCAGTCTTTTGATCTCAGCCATTGATGGATGATTTAATCTCGACCGTTGAAATGTTCAACGAAAAAGTATAAGAGAAAGGCTTGAGGGTCAGTTGAAGATACACAATTTCTATAGAATTGAGGAACAGATCTGGAATTCTGGGGCGGGTTTGCTAAGAATTTCCAATGGAATTTCCTGCAGTGAGGGGTGGTATTGGCTGAGGGAATGATCTGATTCCAAGAGCCAAGAGACAACAAGAGGCAAGAGGAGCAGCTCAAGGACAACACAGAAAAGCAAGGCAGTAGCTATGCAGGTGTTGCGCGGTCACTACGCAGGACAATGCAGAGGCACTAGGAGGCTTCAGAATCACGCAAAGGGTCTTTTAGGGCTAGCTTGAGGCTGTGAGACCCTCTCAGGGGTGACGTAGTCCCTTCTGGTGCAGTGCAATGGCATTTGAGGCTAGCAGGGCTAACGCTGAGGCTTCAGGGGTAGCGCTGAGGGTTTCTAGGCTCAGATCTGGGCTGAGTCCTGTAAATCTCATTTGAGGGTGTGGATCAGTCAAATATTTAGCACTAGATCTTCAAGTTAGCTGCAGATTTTATATCTTTTATTCTCTGTCGGGTTGTTTAAGGTTAGAACCCAGATTTGTTGTACTCAGAACTACTTAATAATAAAACCTTCATATCTGCTGAACTGTTTTTCCCGCTTTGGGTTTTTCTGGGGACTTATGTCCAAAAATTCATGTGTCACTTTGTTGCATGAGTGAATTATTCAGTAAATGATCTGCATGTGTAGGCTGTAGTTGTGTTTATTTTCGGTATTTTCTAAATCTAATTTCTGAAAATAGCTTGTATAAATTAAAAAAAGTAGGAGGAAATAAATCAATACACTGCAGTAGAATTTTCACAACGTTGGGGTTTCTAGGGCCTAATTTTGGGTAAGTCCTATAAATCTCGTTTTAGGGTGTGGATCAGTCATTATTTTGGCTTCAGAACAGTGGGTGAGTTGCAGATCTATTTTATCTCTGTCAGGTTTTCCAGATCTGGAACCCAGATTTGCTGTATTCAGAAAACTCTTAATAATAAAACCCTCCAGCAGCCAGCGGACCGGTTTTCCCGCATTGGGTTTTTCCGGGGACTATTTGTCCAGAAAATCACTGTCACTTTGTCTATGTGTGCATGTACTTCTTCTAGATCTGAATTGGTGAAAGTCTGTTATGTGTTTTGCTTCGATATTAATCTGAAATTTTCAGTTAATAACTTAATTAAGTAGAAGCATAACTAAATCTAACAGTAGATTTTTTCATAATTAACATTCAGAAATTTTCAGAGAGTCCACCTCTTGGATCAGTACCTGGCTGGGGAGCACAGTGCAAAGTTGGCAGCAGTATAGTTGGCACAGAGCAGAGTCAGCAGCAACGCAGAGTCTTCAATAGACATTACATAGGCTAGTAGCAGTAGGACTCATGTGACAGATGCATCATACTGGACACAGTTGGTTCAGTATTTTGGATGATTTTATGTTGCAGATGTTGAAGTTGCAACAGCAACAGTTCAGATGGAGTTGTAGTGCAGATGCAGTGTTGGCAGCAATTCAATAGGGTCAGCGACAACACAGATGCAACTCATATCAGAATTGCGCAGTGGTTGGTGGGAAGCATCAACCAAACATCAACAACATAACAAGAAATGATGCAGCGACAGGGTGTTGTGGTAGCAGATGCAACACTGTTGAAATTTGCAACAAGAAACAGTGAAATTGGCAACCAGAAAGGACAAAAAATGCACACACTGGTGTGGGATTCCAGTCACACATTGGTGAGGAATTCAGTTATACATTAGTGCTAATTGTGGGCGTCTAATTTAATTTTCGTTTAAATAAATTAGACAACAAATTGTAATTTCATCTTTGAACAACTTGTATACGTTAACTAAGTCATGAAGACCGAATTAGCTCAAGAAATTCGAGTTGAGGGTCTAAGATGAGGCATGTAGAGTGATTCTAATATTTTGGGGGTCCAGTTGCAGTTGTAGCACTAGTGTGGTGTGAGTGTAATCAGTTAACTCAAATTAATTGAGTTAAATTCAGTTTAACTAGTTCTAACTGAGTGAAGAATTAGTGAGAGGTCCAGTGAATTAAATTAGATTTATTTCACAAGTATTGATCAATCAAATAACTGATGATTCGCTATTAATAGTTGCATGCAAGTCAGTTCTGATGAAGACCCTATTGGGACAGAGGTTAAAGGGAACATAACTGTCATTCGTATTATTAGCAAATTGCCCATAAAGTCACAGGAAGGCCATGACGGATTGCACAATCAAGGATGGTTGATTTTCCTATTTAATAGGGGCCTACTTCCCTGGGGATTGCGTGAGCAAGGCTAGGCTTAGCAGAGGCTGAGAATTGGCTAAGTGTTTGTCAATTTTGCCTAAGCATTGCAAGTCAGTTTTGAGAAGGATCAGATTGAGACAATCAAAGATAATGCAGAGGTTTCTCAGGAAGGGAAATAGCATTGTATTGTTTCATGGTGTTGACTTTATGCAATATACAAATAGAGGGGTTTTGAGCAGTTGCTTTCCCCAGATAGATCTTGTGTTGTGTGATTGATTTACTTCTTTCTCTTACTTGCATGTAATTGAGCGATTGTATTTTATATTCCGCAAATATTGTAGAAGGATTCAGTATCTTGTTTTAGTACATCACAATATCGGATTGAATCCATTGGTATAATGATTCTATATAATTTCTACAAACACTAGAAGACATTCCTTGCTAAGAGGGAGTGTTAGTTTTTGTAGCATCGAATGTGTTCTAGCCATGAAATTTGTGGAGAAGCTAGAATAAATGAGATCTCCAAAACCCATAAATTGTTTATGGAAATTCTACCTAGAAGTGTCTCAATTAGATTATTAACCATTTTTTTAATATTTCTTAAGTCTAAACTTAGGGAATATGGTTAATTAATCAATATTAATTGAGATAAGGAAATAATGATCTAAAAACTCACACAAATCGACTCCAAGATGATCTTAGCCATTGATTAAGTTTTAATCTTGGTCGTTGGTGCTCCAACAGAGGATTATAAGAGGAGGTCGATGTGGAGATGGAGAGATCACTTGAGAGGTTCGATTTCATGAGCAGATCGATTTTTAGAGTAGCAGCAATTAGCTGCTGGAGAAAGAGCCAATGAGATCGATGCAATGAGAGAGGGGCAGAGACAGTGAAGCCGGAGGAAAAATTCTAGATCTGGTGAGTGCATTTGCAGAGAGGCAGAAGAGCCATAGAGAGGCTGAAGCTGAGGCAACGCAGTAGCCTCTCGAGGCAATTTCGATTCTGCTGGGGAAAGACAAGTTTCAGTGCCAGAAACTGGACAGATGTTCCAGAGGCCAAGAGAGACATTTTCCCAGACAGTAGACCAGACGACTTGAGAAGAAGTTGGTTCGAATTGAGTGTAGAAGGGACTGCACTAGTGTGACGCAGTAGCTGCAGAGAGCCAGTTTGGACGACTCACCCAGAGTTGAGGTCAGAGCCCAGATTTTCCTATGGAGTGAGCAAATTTCCTCACTAGATTTTTCTTGCAAGTGTTTCTCTATAGGATTGTCAGTTTCGGCATCCAGTTGTACTCCAATTATTTCACTGCTGCTTAATTATAAAACCCTCATTTTCTGCGCCGGTTTTCCCAAGTTGGGTTTTTCTGAGGAATTTTTTCCAAAAATAATTGTGTAAATTTTATTTGTGTGTGTAAGCATTTCTTCCAGTGTTTATTCTTATGCAATTTTATTTGTGAAGGTTGCAATGTATTTATTTTGATATTTGCTGTAGGAAACAATAGATAAATTGTTAAATAAAATTAACAATTAGAAGAAATAATATCAGTTTCTGCAATAGGATTCCGGTTTTTGGAATTTTCACATTGTTTTGGGGTCACGTTTACAGGCGTCTCCATTTTTGAAATCCATATTTGTTTCTAAGTTTTGTGTAACTTAGGTCATAACCATTCACCCTCGTGACTAATCAAAGAATAACTATACCACCATGAGAGCTCTTGTAAATCATCCTATATGTGTGTGTGTGCGATTTTTTATTTATTTCCATGTTTGTATCTTCGGGGTTTTTCTTCCATGGATGACTTTATGGAGGACTAGTGAGGTTCACTTCAAAAGCATTGCCTTTGGAGCTGTGCAAGAGAACTGTATCGTTTATTAAGGAGGGATTGGAAAGCATGTCACAAAGTGAACCAAGGTCTTGAGAAGTAAACCCAATCATTCCCAAACTTTTGATCACAAGCCTGGTAATCAATATTTTCTCTCATGCCAAATGCTATGTGCCATTTCCAATTGGCACTACTACCTTGTTTGAGAGTTGCCAAAAAGGATAAATTCTGTATCCTCTTTTTAAAAGTGTTCTTATTCATAGTAAAAAAGGGCTTATATAGCCTTAAAAAGACTAATGCTGCCTTCAATTCGTCATAAACATGGAATAGACAAGAGTTTGTTGTTGTTAAAAGGAAAACTAAATAAAATTTGATATTCATACAATACCAATTATCCCTCATTAATTATTAGTATTCGTAAATAGTGATATTTTCTAATTCACATTGTATTTACGGATTACTAAGCCTACTTTCACTTAACCAGGGACTATTTGTGTTCAGGTATATAATGCTAACTCCCAGTCTTGAAGTAGAAAAAGAAATCTATCCCCATATCTTGCCAAGCTAGAATTTGGAGGTATGTTCAGAGTTCAGACCATAATGGTGATGCTGAATTAAAACTTAGAGAGGGGAATGAAGTAAGGAAAGGAACAAACTTTTGGATTTTTTGGCATAATTGAGAATGTAATTCTGGATTTTCAACAGTATGTTCATTTGGAGGAGCACCATAAATATCTTTTTTGTAATGTTGATATACATTTCTGACTTTGTAATTTATTCAAATAAAACTTCTGGATGCAAGGGGATAATAAGAGTATATTGATATGTAAAGTTAATAATTGAGATGCATGCCATTTGGTTGATGGTATTGTTGTCTTACAAGTTATAAGTACTGGAATTTGGTAGGGTTAACAATGAATTGATCAATTAATTGCCTATTAAATTTTGCACTGTGGAACGTCAGAATCAGTGTAAAGCATTATGGAAAGATGATACAAGGTCTGCACATGAATTTCATTTTTTTATACTGTCACTGGGTAGAAACCAGCAATGTTTTAGTTCTCTGCAAACTTAGATTCTGAATATTCTAGAATACCTTTGCCATTGAGATTGAGAATAGGAGAAAAATAATAAGTTAATAATTGATATGCATGTGATGAATTGATGTTATTGTTATTTTTCAAGGATAAGAATTGTGGGTGTTAGCCTCGATAAATTAATGTGTAAAATTTAGCACGATGGGGCATCATTGTGGCTCACTCTAACTTTGGAGGTGCAAACCTCATGAAAAGATGACAGGGTCTAGATAAAAATATAGTATTCTCATCTTGTTAGTGAATGGAAAGCGGCAAGGCCCTAGTTCTCCACAAACATAGATTCTGTATGTTCAAGACTATCTTTGGCTTTGAGATTGAGGCGGAGCACAGATAAGCTTGCACGTCAATCATATACCCTACCCCCTAAGCTTTATTGAAGTATTTGGACTGAATGACATAGATTCTAATTTTCATTCTCTAGACGGCCATTGTCCTTGAGCAGAAAATCGATATAATTTGATGTAGTAAAGGACTAGATTAGAATGCAAAATAATTTATAAAATAATTATCATCCACGCTATTAATTAACCTGTGTCTCGTCCTCATGCTTATGCACAAGATATCTGTGGGTTGTGCCCTCACCACCTGTCTGACAAATTACATGTCTGTCTTTACGACTAACCACTAGTGAAGATTGATAGTTATAGATATAGGCCACAGAGAATGAAGGGTGAGATCCAATCTATTTTCACTCAAGTGCTTTTATCCCCACGTACAAACCAATAAACCCATAAGTGAAATTAAATAGAAATTCGTACAATCATCGGTAAAATAAGTCCCCAAAAAAGCAAGAGACATGTATGGATAGTATTCTTGGATGGTCCACGGGAGTGTGGTGTAGTGCTAGGTTGTGATGTAACCAAGCTTGTCTTAATCGTGAAATTTAGGCTCAAAACTTCGTGAGTGGGATACGGATGAGGCCAGGGGCAAGTCTTGGGTGATTTTGATGGCATAAAAATGTCCTAAGCTATTAATCAAAGGACAGCTGTAAGCAGCATTCTCAAAAAACAAATAATTCTTGGATGAAGTAGCACATTTGAGAAAAGGGAAAATTTATTGAATGAAAGCACTTGTTATTTGGTTACCTTTATTGTTGAAAATAATAGCTGCTTTAAACACTTTGTGAGCATAAAGCATATTTGTGTTTTCTTGCAGGTGCTGCTAAAAGTGCCAATGAAGTTAATTCGCCAACACAATTATCATGATCTGATCGTCCTGCGTGAGGCACTGGAAAGAGAAAAACGACATATTTCCGCAAAGCTTGCAGTGTTGGATACGAAAGAATTTATAAAAATGAATGATTTTGGAGACTCAACAAGTAACGACTATACTATGGATAAGAAACCAACTTTCAGCAAAAATTATCCGCATACATCGCCCGGCTCATTCAGGTCTCATCCTTTGCATGAAACACATAAAAATACTACACCAGAGGAGACACGGCCACACATTGATCCTGCACAGTGCAAATCAGGTGAAAATATAAGCAGTGGGACTAAAAATAAGAAGTCCTGATGGTAAAGTAGTGACTGTTTAATGTGATTAGCACATGTGCTTTTCATGTACTTCAGACCCTCATTTCTTGCATTGTCTTTTCAAGTTGAAGTTGAAGAGAATGCATGGTTTGTACTTGTAAGGTCAGTTCTTGTATAAAAATACTATTCCAGCGGAGACACGGCCACACATTGATCCTGCACAGTGCAAATCAGGTGAAGATGTAAGCAATGGTACTAAATATAAATATTCCTGATAGTAAAGTAGTGAATGTGCTTAATGTGATCAGCACATTTGCTTGTGATATACATCAGATCCACATTTTTTGCATTTTCTTTTCCAGTTGAAGTTGAAGAGAATGCATGGTTTGTAGGGTATGTTCTTGTATAATGGTATGTTCATTATGTATCTATTTAGGATGTTGAAATGTAAGCTGCTGTTGCAGCCACATTCTTTATTCTGTACTGTGTCAGAGATATATTTCATACCATCTGATCATGGTGTCGTTATCAGTTCTAGAAGTCACCTTTATTTCTGTAAACATGTAAATTATTTAGATAATCTCTCTGAGGAAAACTGATTCATTATCTGAAGTTTTTTGGACATTTCCAATAACCATTCTTTTGTGCGTACAGAATGTATGCAACGGATTCGTTATTTGGTGGATTGTATATCTGAAATAGCCAGTTTCGGTGTATATACTAGTATATTGATGTTAAACTCAAGCAAGTTGAATATGTGATAGTGTAGAGGATCTCTGTGGTAAGATAAGATATTCACAAACAAATGTAAATTCCTAGTCCAATACAGAAATTCCTGAGATTAGATGAATAACATAAGATAGTTTATTAATGCCCACAAATTTTCAAAGATTGAGTTATTGCCACGAGTAAACCTCCGTGAAGATCAGGATATGGGATAATGGATTGTTAAAGTTGCTCCTAAATGCTAAAAGATAAAAGATAGAAATGCAAGTGTGAAGAAATATGAGGAAAAGTTGGAAAACAATGGTTCACCACTTGTGATATTGTTTTTTGATTGTACATTTATTATACTTTCCATTAGTTAGTCCGCTTTGGTGGACTTTGATCAGTAATCAAACCCACCTTAACTATTGGATATTTATTTTTTACAACTTTAAAAAATTATGTTTGACATGGTCATTTTGATCACAATGACATGTTTATTAGTGAAAAGGCAAGTCACCTAAGTATTTATAACCTAAGTCACTGTATTCATGTTCGAATAAAGTTCGACACCTAAAATTTTGCCAATAAAGTTCCGCATAAAATTCGACATATAGAAATTTGAAAAAATAAAATATTTTAGATAAATGTCTTTCGAATTAATCACATTATTAGGATTCGGTCAATTTAGATAAATGTATTTCAGATTATTGATAATCACATCATTAAGATTTGGTCTTTATGAATCACAAAAGTCTTAAATCTAAAAAAATAATATATATTAAAATTCAATTTTAAAGGAAAAAAAAAACACATGACATGCATAAACCATTGTTACAACCTACCAGCGTGATCCATCAATGTATGTTTAGTGAAGATGACATCAAATTCCAGTACTTATACTTGGTGTATCAGTGTTGCACGAATAAATTATCAGATTTAGGAGTTTAGTTTAATGGTTTATTTGCCAAACAAGAAACCCTAAATCTTGCATATCTGAGATCACTGGATGAGATTAGAGCAAAGGCGTGTTGGAAGTTGAAGAGCATAGAGGAGTTGGGTCACCGGGAATGGTTGAAATGTCTCCCGATTTCCACACATAGTGGTGGTCTCTAGAACGATGCTTTCAGAGAAGCAGGGATCAAGCAGAGAAGCAACAATTTTTGAAACCCTAAGACGTTCTTTTATAGGGCCCCCTTTTTCAGGTCGGAGTAGCGGCCGCCATTGCATGTGCAGAAAAATATTGGAACTTGAAAGTACCTATTTCTTTCACGCATGCACTTCTAGCAAATTGACAAAGATTCCCTGTATGTATCTCTTGGTGTGTGTTCCACATTATTTTGTTTTTACTCAATTGGCAGCACAGTATCTTCACAGTAAAACCCTCCACTCGTTAGGGTTGGAAATAGGTAGTGCAAACAGTCCAAGCACTCTGCTTGAAACAGTATTGGTTCTTGGAGAAAATAATTGAAACCTATAATCCCATCTACCATTCCACAACTTGACTGACTCGTAAAACATCCCGCCCTAGAAAAATAGTCGCAATCCTGTTGCTTGGACCTGTTTATGTGACTTGCGACTTAGCTACTTAGATAGGTCGTGTAGTCGTATTTTTTTGCCAAACACCATTTATGGTCATCTTTTTGGGTAGTTGGATGCTAGTTGCTTTTTGGGTAGTTGGATGCTAGTTGCTGCGTGAGAGACTGATTTGTAAAAGCAGAACAAAAATTCTTTTTCTATGTGAGCTGAGGGATTGGTACTAAATTACCAAAGAGTATTTTATGTCTAGATAAATTTATTGGCGTTTCAATAGAGATAACCATTCACGGAATTCTGAACTCACGCACTGTTTCTGGTGAAAATTAAAGAAATAAGAAACAGAAAACATAGTTGAACTATGCATTCAATATTTATTTGATAATGGGACAAGAAACTTCAGAACCCGTAGAAACAAATGATATAGGGCAAATGAAAATTGCTTCATCAGCCAAAGCCAGGAAGTGGGTTTGGGTCAATGTCAAACAGTATCGGAGCATTTTAAAACGAAGACTAGCTTGTCTAAGATGTGAGCAAACAAGGAAAAAAGGTCTCAAAGGGAAAGTACTCGGGTCCTTCGCAGGACTCAACACTCAAATAAGTCCTCTTTGCAAGCATATGGCAACAACAAGAAGTCCAAAGGAAAAGGAAAAATCATTAATGATTTTGCCTTATATAGTCCCACATCTACACCTCTCATTTGGTCATCTGATCTTTATGTGAAAGAATTGTTAAATGTAAAAAAGAGGTTGGAGGTAGTAGAAGCTAACGAGCAGGAAAGAAATTGTACAATCCATATAATAACAACTGAAAACCAAGCTTTAACAGAAAGCAACAAAGTTCTGAAGGAGCAAGTGGCATTGCTACAGGAAGCTCTCTTGATAGGGAAGACAGAATGGCAACGCATGAAGGCGAAGGTGCAAAACATGAAGGAATTTGTAGTGAAGAATATAGAGGCGATGAATGCGAAACCATCCCAGGATAAGGGGAAAGTAGTTGCCCAAGTAGAGAACCATGAAGAGACATCAAGAGAAGAAATGAAAGGAGATTCCGCAAAACTCTCCAAAACATGGGCTCAAGTTATTAACAATTCTGCAAAGAGGGAAGGAGAAACAAATATTCAGGTTGACAACATGCAAGATAGAGAAAGGAAGGAAAGACAAGATAGAACAACAAACATAATTATTAAAGGGGTGAAAGATTATGGGAAAAATGAATGTACTCTTGACCTTGCAAGAGACTTCTTGAAAGACAAGTTGCAATGGCAAGGGCAAATATGCCAAGTATGGAGAGTAGGTAAGCTTAATGGTGAGAGAGTTAGGCCCATAAAAGTCATCCTTCTTAGCGTGCGTGATAAAGATAGCATTTTAAGCAAGAAGCAGCTCTTGATGGGTTTTCGGTTTTTTCTAGAAGAATATTTAACTGTAAGACAACAAGAGGAGAGGAGGGACGAAATAACAAAAGTTAGGGCAGCAAGAAATGAGGGAAAGAGAGCATGGATTTATAAAGATAAATTTTTGATATCGCAATTTGAACCTCCTTCCAAAACAAGGCAACAAAATGATAACAAAGAAGATGCAACAAACTCTTCAACAAGAAATGAGAAAGCAAGGTCAGTATGGGCAAGCAGGGACAAAGACTCAACTGTGAGTCTTGCATGTCAAAACAAATAGCAATCAATTTGTACCCAGGTTTCCTTAAGATTAGTTTGTTGGAACTGTAGGGGTTACCCATGGAGACGAGGACCTGGGTTAGGGCCTATTACGGAAGGTAGAGACATAATTTGCCTCATAGAAACACATGAGCATGAAGGGTACAAGACACCTTTGTTTGAAGGGTACTGGAAGATAACAGTGTGGAACAAGGCAGCAAGGAATGACAAAGGGCACGGGGGTATCATGGTAATAGTGAGAGAAAAAGGTCGTTTCATTCAGCTAGAAAAAGAAGACCCAAATAAGCAATTTGTCTAGCTTAAAATATCAGAAAATGGAAATCACATCATAATTGCAGCATGTTATTTTGCACCGCAAGTTTCAAAAATCTACAAAAGTAGAGGGCTTGACCACAAAGATCCCTTTGCATCCATAAAAGCAGATATTGCAATATATTCGCAACTAGGTGAAGTCCTTATAGTGAGGAATTTCAATGCTAGAACTGCAGGTGAACAAGCTAGCATTCTTTGTGGTAAAGAAGAAGGTGACCCTATTTGGCTTACAGAAGAGAGTAATAATCAATGGGAAAGAATTTTAGAGGATAAAGGCTGCAATCTCTTTGGAGAACAATTGCTCACGCTATGTGGGGCTTTCGATTTAGTCATTTGTAATGGTTTGGCTAGGTGGGAAAATTTTGGTAATTTCACTTGCAATACTTACAATGGATCAAGTGTAGTAGATTATGTAATTTGCTCACATAGTTTGTGTGAGAAAATGGAGAAAGTGTTGATTGGAGATCAAATTTGGGACTTAAAATTAGATCACAAGCCAATTTATTTAAGTTTCTCTTAAACTAGAAAGAAGCAGTTAGGGTCAAAAACTCAGTGGGTTTAACAAAATTCCCAAAGGGCAGAATTCTTTTGACTCCAAAGAATTTTAATACCTTCAAAATAACGCTAGAGAGGCTCTTCGAGAAGGAGGAAATCTCATTTCATGGCCTTCGTAGTCACAAATTAACACATTTAATTCAAAGCGCACTTGCTGAGTGTAGAAGAGCAAAAATTAAGAAGTCTGAAACAAATTGCCTTCCAGTTAATGCTTGGTTTGACGAAGAATAAAAAGGCAAGGAGAATGTGGAAAGAATCAGACAAGGATAACATAAAGCTCGAAGCTTACAAGTAGATATTAAGAAGGAAAATGACTGATTTCATGGTTTCGAGGAGAGAAGAACTAATCTTCCTTGGGAAAAATAACCCCAAATTATTCTGGAAGGAGCTTCAACCGAAAAGGTGCAAACTGAAAACAACATTACAGCTTCTGAATGGTTCGACTATGCAAGACAACTTTATGAGCAAGATACCAAGGTTGATCCTCCTCCCTTGGTCAACACAGACACAAAACTCTTCACTGTGCAAGAGGTAGAGATGGGTATCAAGAAGTTGGGCACTGGAAAAGCAAAAGACTTAGCTGAACTCCAAGCAAAGTATCTAAAATGGAGCTTAAAAATTCAATCACCTCACATCACAAAAATTTTCAACAACATCATACATTAAGGGTTCCCCTTAAATTGAACATTTAGTATGGCAATACCTCTTTTCAAGAGTGGGGATGTCAATAATCCCTCCAATTATAGAACCATAATGATAAATCCCTAGTTTGCAAAGTTATTTGGAAGTATGTTAGAAAAGAAAATCAGCAAGTGGGTAGAAGAAAGAGACAAACGTGCTAAAGGGAAAACAGGTTTTAGACCTAAACATTCCACAGTTGATCATGTATAAATTTAAGACACATCATTGAAAAAGTTGGGGAAAAAAAGGAAGAAGTTTTTTGTTGCTTTGTTGATTTCAGAAAAGCCTTTGACACGGTTCCTAGGGATAAGCTTTGGCGCAGAATGGAGGAACTCAAGGCTCCTAGGCATTTGAGAGTAGATGTGCATAGATTGTATGAAGAGGTGAAAGTCAAAATTAGAACTTCAGCAGGGAGTTTTGAAAGTTTTAGAAGCGATATCGTGGTCAAGCAAGGTTTCCCTTCGTCTCCTATCCTTTTTGGCTTATATATTGACAAGCTTGAAGAGTGGCTAAATTCTCAAGGGGGTGACAGTATCCATTTGAGCAAGTTCATTATAAGGCTTCTTTTGTATGCAGATGACCTTATATTGATTGTTAAATCAACTCTTGCTTTGCAAGAGCAGTTCTGTTCCCTTGAGTATTTCTGTTGAAGGGTGGGGATGCAAGTCAATATTAACAAAACGAAAGTAGTGGTTTTCTCTAACAAAAGAAAGCATAACCAGCATAAGTTCTACTTTGAAGGCAACATTCTGGAAGAAGTTGTAGACTACAAATACATCGAAATTGACTTCAACATAAATTTAAATTGGGAAGGTTGTAGAAAGAAAAGAACTTTGCGGGGTTGGAAAGCATTTTATGCTCTTCAAAACAGGTGTAGAGAGGTGGAACTGTGGGACTGGAAAACCACTCTAACTTTTTTTGGGCTTCTAGTGATTTCGGTGATTCTCTACGATTGTGAATTGTGGGCCAGTAGCACAACTGACATGCAGTGGAAACAAATTGAGAAAATTCAGAAGCATTTGATTACAAACAAATTCAAAATTAAAAGTGCAGTTCCTTATGCTATCTTGTTAAGTGAAACAAGGGTTGCTCCTATTGAAGCAATTGATATGGTGCAAGTCATAAGATATTTGAAAAAAAATGGGCAAATGGAAGAGGATAGATGGCCCAGGGTTGTTTTTAATAACAGATTATGCAAAAGAAAGAAGACTTGGATGCGGCAAAATATCAAATGGTTTAGTAAATGGGGTATTTGCTTGAGCATGTGTCCTACAAACAGTAAAGAGATAAAAACGTTTGTTATGGATAAGTTCCACAAATTTTCTTGGGAGAAAGAGTTGGGGAGAAAGAAGAAGTACTACATTGAAGAGTTTAACCCGACTCATAACCATCAGCAAAAAGTGTACATAGGGGCCAATATTTCTTGGAGATCTAAAATTCTTATTATTCAATTAAGGACTAATTCTCATCAAATCCATTGTGAAACAGGGCGCTAGAAAGGGCCAAATGATCACGTGATCTTGTCCAAAGTTGAAAAAAGCTCAAAAATGGAATTGCTCAGAATTGGTTGAAATCTAAATGACCGGTTAGGCCTCGTTGCTACGAACAACACTCAAATCCGGCGTTGTATGTGAAAGTTATGCAGGTTTAAATTCTCCGGTATCCTTCAAAAATCCAGTCGACCAAAGTTGACTTTTGACTTTGGAAATATTAAAAAAAGAATATTTCGAGGAATATTCTAGGAATATTCCTTGAAATATTCCATTTGGGTGAATGAAGGATGGACAAATGGCATTCTGTGATTGGTTGAAGGCTTGACATTTTGGGATTTCGGCCAATCAAAAGCCACCACGTGGCAAGCCCGGAGGCCGCCACGTGGCCGCAAACCAGAGTCAATGTGGAGTATCAAAATTTTTATGAGTTCGTGAGGTTCGAACCTCGGACCTCACCGCTGTAGCACAAGCGCCTACCGTTAGGCCACACGGAAGTTCTTAACAGTCAATGGAGATACGACCTATTTGAAGTTTGAATTTAAATATGGCGGAAAAGTTAAAGGGACTAGCCCCGCTCCATATAACCATACTCTATGCGACCAGGTGCTAACATTAACTGTCGGAGTTAAACGGTTAATTAACCGTCCGTTTTATATGTCATGTGGCCGCATTTCAAGCAAAAAAATTAAATGCCAATGTTGACGGTTTCGACAGTTTGGGGCAGAGTCCACCATTTCTGTCAAGTCCGTCGTTTTTGGAGCAGTTAACTACAGTTAGCCCACAATTAGTGGGGTTTTCAATTAACATTAGGCAGAAATTTGTTTGGATGATAACTTTCTCAATATTGATCCAATTTTGGCGAAATTTTGGTCAATTTTGGGTATTCTGAGCATTCTGGAGAGTTTAGGATAGGTTGCAAAGCGAACAGACATTAGGGGAATTTTGAGGTCTAAAATGGACCTCCTTAAGAAATAATAAAATAATAGCTAAACCAATAAAATAATATTTATGAATTTTAAATTCACTTTTTGCACCACAATCCATGTAACCATAGTTAAATTTAATTCAAAAGTTGTACCAAAATAAAATTAATAAAAAAAAATTGTATTGATGTGACTATAAATAAGAATGAGATTTTCAAGAAAAAATCATTATCATTGAACAACTAATGCATTTGTCCTTCGTACTTAAATAACTTAAAATAAAATATAAATATAAATTTATAAATTCTTAATTATATTATATGTTATTAAATTAAAATTTATATTATTTAAATTGTATAATAACATGTAATTAATATACTACATAAAAATAATATAATATAATATAATAAATGTATAGGGATATGTATTGTTTCTTTCAAAAAATATGAAATGATAGTAATATATTTTTATTCAAAAAGTGTGAAATCACATTTATTATGAGTACTTTACTTTGACTTCAAAAATACTTAGAGCACTACCATGGTTAACCATGAGTTTTTATCCATCATTGATAAGGTGACAAGTAAGTACATTTAACTCAAACAATGCCACCTTAACCATTAGGGATGATTTCATTCCCTAAGATGTGATTGGTTCTCATAAAGTGAATTTTTATTGTACATTTTCCTTAGAAGGCCCATTTTAGACCTCCAAATTCCCCTAATGGGTGTTCTTCAGCGACTTTTGCTTCAGGGAAGCTTGGAGAGCCACTAGGGCCATCAGGGAAATGGAGCTGTATTGGGCTATACTTCACTGTTTGAGGTGAAACAAAAGTTATTTTTAACTTATTTCTGTCTTCTGAATTCAATTTCACAGCTGGTTTTATCTGTTTAGGCATATTTCTCACTATATAACCAATTTGAGCAACTTAATAGAGCAAGGACATGCCCATTGGGAACCTTGGACCCGACAGATGTAGCCCAGGAGAGGTGAACTGCCTCATCATGTTGTTGTGTTATGTTGTGGTGAAGTTTATCTGCTGTGTATTTCTAATTTAAGATGTTAAACAGTAATTTTAATTAACATTCCCTCGCACATAAACTCAGAAACAGTTACCAAAAACACTTTGTTTAAATTGCAAGACATGGAGAATACTTTGCACATTTAATTAAATGGAAATGGATACTTTGCATAGCATTACAAATACTTCCATTTTCAGATCAGATGGTATCAAAGCTTAAGGATTTGAGCCTTAGAAGCTAGAGTTTTACTCAGCATTTGTTTTGTGCAAAGATATAGTCGATTGTTTGCAAGTTTTGATACTTACTAGGCTTAAACTCAAGAGAGATGAATGACACTTGGTTATTGCACAAAGTAATCCACAACCAAGAAGGGTTAGAGAGCCACCTCCAAGAGTTACTGAAAAAGCCTCAAGCATGTCTTCAAGAGAAGGAGAAGCTCTTGAAGGCATTGATCCCAAAGAAGAGGAACGGGTATTTCGAAAGGCTTTCCTTGACATGACAGCGATGGTGAGGATACTCTACCAAGAAAGGAATGATATACTTGTTGGAGAAGGCTCTAGAAACCAGAAAGAATGAGAGGGTTCTTCAGGAGGAAAGAAAAGTGATGACAAGTCAAAGAAAGGACATAGAGGAAATGGTGATCCACCATCCCCATCTTCATCATCTCCCTCTACATCGTCATCCTCAACTTCGGTGAATCAATCTCACAAGTCTAAAACCACTGGTAAAAGTCTATGTTTAAAGCTTGATGTTAAATTTGAGTTGCCTATGTTTAATGGTGAGGTCAATGCAAAGAAACTTGACAATTGGATAAGACAGTTGGAAGTTTACTTGAGGATACAAAACCTTCATGAAGACTACACCAAGATTAAGTTAGCCTCTTTAAGAATGGAAGGAGCAGCATTGGTATGGTGGGAAGCTAAGACCAAGAATGAAATTAAAAAACATGGTAAGATCACTTTATCATGGGTTGAATTTATTTCCGCAATTAAGCAGCAATTTTATCCATTAGCTCATTTACAAAAGGCTATCATGAATTGGAAAAGTTTTAGACAACTTAAGGGACAAAGTGTTCAAGATTACACTCAAGAGTTTAGAAGAAGGGCTCTATTGTTAGGAATTGATTTGCATAATCAAGATACTTTGCTGAAATATATAGGTGGTTTACACAATTACCTTATACATATTATCCTTATGTTCAATCCTACTAGTCTAGACGAAGTTTGTGTACAAGCTATGCATTTAGAGGCTAGAGGGAAACAATCTTTTGTTGGGAATATGGATAGTGAATTTAAAAGCAAAGAGAGGAAAATAAATGCAAACTTTAGGAAAGAAAAAGGAAAGTTCTTTTGTAAAAACTGTTCCAAGACAAACCACGATGAAGACCATTGTTGGAAGCTTCATCTGGAGCTGAAACTAGAAAAATTTAAAACCAAAGATAGGGCCAAAGAAAAGGGCAAAACGGTTGCAACTGTTGAACAAGACTTAGGGTCTGAATCAGATGATGAAACTAAAAGCATAGCCATGGTACTAAAGAACATAAAGGGGAAAGAGATTGTAAAGGAAACACATCTCAGTTCTGGCACTTTAAACTGTCACATAAAAGCTCCAAATGAAGAGAGGAGGATACAACTATTTCATGTGAGGATAATAGCCAAACACACAAAGGTTGACACACTATTTGACAATGGGTCACAAGAAAATCTCATCTTAGAAGAATTAGTCAAGAAGCTAAAACTTGAGACCATTCCACATCCAAAGCCATATCCACTTGGATGGATTTGCAAGGATGCTAATTTACAAGTCTCAAGAAAAACGATGTTACCGATGAAATAGGTAACCGCAATGTTACCTATTTTTTTTTGGTAGCATAAAAGGCACTCGATTTTGAAAAGTGGTGATGCAGAATCACCATTTTTTTTTGTGCACATTTTTAACACTCTAATATTTTTATTTATGAAGTATGAATATTTGTTTTAAAATGTTAGTGATTTTCATGCTAATTTTGAAACGTATTGATGCTGCATCAACCTTTTTTTTTAGAGCGGTGATTTTCATGCTAATTTTGAAACGTATTGATGCTGCATCAACCTTTTTTTTTAGAGCGGTGATTTTCATGCTAATTTTGAAACGTATTGATGCTGCATCAACCTTTTTTTTTAGAGTGGTGATTTTCATGTTCGTAAGAAAACACAAAACTTAGATAAAAAAAAATATATAAAACCAATAAAAATGTTAAAAAAAACAAAAATAGCTCGTAAAAATTAAAAATTTAAACAAAAATATTTGAAAATTATATCAAAGAAAATGACAAAATTTGAAAAAAAAAAAACACATAATTTAAAGAAAAAAAACAAAAATTGACCAAAAAAAATAAAAATAAAAAACCCTCAAAAACATTTTTTTCTGACTTATTAAAAAAAACCATATAATAAAAAATATATATATATATATTTAAAAAAAAAAAAAATAATAATTAAAATTACAAAATTAAAATTTAGATTAAAAAAATTATATTTAAAAAAAAAATTAAATTTAAAAATTTAAATTAAAAAAAATAATAAGAAGAAGAAAAAAAATACAAATTTTAAAATTAACAAAAAAAACAATTAAAATTGAAAAAGAAAATTTAAAAAAAAAAAAACTATCATTAAAAAACAAAAAAAATGAAAAAATCCACGTGCAAATAATTAAAAAACAAATATACATAAATTTAGGGTGTGTGTGTGTTTTTTTTTTTTTTTATAAATAAAACAATTTATAGATTTTAATCTATAATATTAAATATTAAAAAAAATTAAACAAATTGAATTTAAAATAAAAAAATAATTTCAAATCTTTTGAAATTTAAAAAAAAAAAATTAAAATCAAATTAAAAAAAAAATATTAAAAATTTAAAAAAAAAAAAAAATAGTAAAAATAAAATCAAATAAAGATATATATATAGATATATTAAAAATTTAAATAATAATAATAATAAAATTTTAAAAAAAAAAATACAAAACAAATTTTATTTTAAATAAAAAAATTTAAAACAAAAAAATAATATATATAGAAAAAATAAAATAAAAATAAAAAATAAATAAAAAAATAAAAAAATAAAAAGATTTTTTTTTAAATAAAAAAATTTTAAAAATTAAAAAATAAAAAATGAATTACAAAAATAAATAAAAATGGGGGTTGGTGGTGGTGGGGGCGGCGCGTGGCTGGGCGCTGGGGGCCGGCCGAGCGGCACCACGGGGGCGGCCAACCGGCCTCGCCTGGCCCGAGGGCCGATTCCGAGAATCGGCCGAGGGGGCAGCCGTGGCAGCGCCGGCCGGCCCCCGAGCGCCAGCGTGGCACCCCCACCACCAACCCCCATTTTTTTTTTTTTTTTAAAAAATTATTTCAATTTTTTTTTTTTTTTTAATTTAATTTTTTATATAAAATATTTATTTATTATTATTATTATTATTATTTTTTATTTATTTATTTATTTATTTTTGTTTTATTTTATTTTGTTAGTAATTTTATTAAATTTTGTTTTTTTTTTTTTTTTTTTTTAAATTTATTTAATTGATTTTTTTTTTTCATAATTTTTCTTTATTATTTTATAAAATTTAATAAATTTTGTATTTTTTTTAAATTTATTTGAATTTAATATTGTTTTTTAAATGTTTTACTTTTTTATTAATTTTTTTTTGTTAATTATATAAATTTTTTATATTTTTATATTTCAATTAAAATTGTGTATTGAAAATTAGATTTTTTTTAAATTAAACGTAATTTTTTTAAATTAATTTGTTTTTAAATATTTTTTATTTAATATTTTTTTATTTTTTTATTTTTTTCAATTTTCCATTTTTAATTGATTTTTAAAATTTTTATTTTAACAATGTTTTTTTTTCTTTTCTTTTATATTTAAAATTATTTTTTCTCTCAAAATTTATTTGTTTATTTGTTTATTTATTAAAATTTAATATTTTTTTTTTTAAATTTAATTTGTTATTTTATTTTTTTTTATTTTTTTTAAATTTAATAAAATATATATACATATTTAAATTTAAGTTCATATATATATTTTATTTTTTATACTTTAAATTTAATTTATTTTTTATAGTTTGTTTGTTTTTTTAATATATATTGTTTTAAATTTTATATTTTCATTGTATTTTATTTTTATTTTTTAATTTTAATTAATTTTTCATTTTTTTACTTTTAATTTAAATAATGTTTTTTTTTTAAATATTTTTATTTTAAATTTTTAAATTTATTAAAATTTAATATATTTGCTTAAATTTAATTTTTTGTTTGAATTTTTTTTATTTTTTTATTTTTTTATTTTTTATTTTTTAAATTTAATTTCTATATTTTATTTTTTATAATTTCCTTCTTTTTTTAACTTTTTTTTTTTTTAATTTAATATTTTTATTTTGTTTTTATTTTTATCTTTTAATTTCTATATTTTTTTAAATTTTAATCTTAATTTTTTTTGTTTATTTTTTTTCCTTAAATTTTAGGTTTTTTTTAATGTTTGAATTATTTTTTTATTTTTTTTTATTTTTAATCTTCATATATTTTTAAATTTTAAGCTTTTAAATGTTTTTATTTTTTAAATTTATTTTTTTCTTAAATTTTAGGTTTTTTTTTAATGTTTGAATTTTAAAAATTAAAAAATGTTACTTCTATTTTTAAAAATGCCAAAAGTATGACAAATTTTTTTTTTTTGTTATTCCAGCATCAACTGGTTTTGTTTTGAGGGTGTTTTTTCAATCCTTTTTTCAAGAAAAAATTTTGTTTTTATCATAATTTTATAAAATGTTGAAATTTGACCTTCAAAAAAAACGAAGTGCGTTCTGGAATACACACTTTTTTTTTTGGGTGTTTTTTCAATCCTTTTTTCAATAAACAATTTTGTTTTTACCATAATTTTATAAAATGTTGAAATTTGACCTTAAAAAAAAACCAAGTGCATTCTCGAAGACACATTTTTTTTTTTGGGCGGTGTTTTTTCATGTTTTTTGAGACTTTTTGGGCTAGAGTTCCCGTTTTGAGGTCAGGTTACCTATTTGATCGGTAACAGTGTTGAAAGTGCATGTTGTGCTTCACCATAACAACTCATTATGTTGATTTGGTTGAACTAGATGTGGTACAGCTTGACATTGCATGTGTGGTGTTGGGTAGTCCGTACTTATATGACAAAAAAGTGACCTTCCATCGCCATGAGAACAAGTACCATTTGTTCAAGGATGGCAAGGAGTTTATTGTGAGAGCACATCAGAAGAAGCTAGAATCGTCTTTAGTGAATGCAGAGCAATTGAAAAGGCTTGTCAATGCAAGTCAAAATCTGACTTTGTTGATGATTAAGCAAAAAGATTTTGTACATAATAATTTTCATGTTATTGCTGATGTAAATGATGATATGTTTCAGTCTGAAAGCAAGTCGTCTTTGGAAGAAGATGAAAAGATGTTGCAGAAAGTGCCTTTGGTGTCGATCGGTGCAAAGAACAAAGTGTCGGTGCAAGGTGGTGCAAAAATCCAAGAGAGGGTAAAGAATGCAAGCAAAGAGGGCAAAAATTTCAGCATGAGTCATTATTGGTTTCAGAATGGCAGATTGACATGGCGAGAAAACTTGATCAGGAATCGACACAAGTACATGGCTCATTCGGCAAAAATTCGCCATGAGGACAGTTGGCAAGGTGAATCTCTATTTCAATTTCCTTTTAAGGTAGAGCATTGTAGGAACAGTATGATTTTTGCGAACTATAGTTGTTTTCTGCAAATTTCAAAAATTTGCATCATGACTCAGTCAATGTTAGCAACAGTCGATCAGCGGATTCAAGGAAGAATTTGTCTTTTTATGAGAAGCTCAATTTGATGAAGTCAAGGAGATTTTAGTTGTTCAAGGTCGGAAGAGTGGAGAGTCAGTCTCTTCATCTTCAATTTATGTAATTCAGAGAGCTTTTGGGGTCCAAAAGCTTCCCATTTGAGAGGTGTGATCAGGTGATTATGTCCAAAGTTGAAAAAATGCCCAAAAATGGGATTGCTCAGAATTGGTTGCAATCTGAATGACCGGATAAGTCTCGTCGCTGTGATTCTGGCGCCATAAACGACACTCAAATCCGATGTCGTATGTGAAATTTATGCAGGTTTGAAGTCTCTAGTATCATTCAAAAATCCAGTTGACCAAAGTTGACTTTTGACTTTGGAAATATTTAAAAAAGAATACTCTAAGTAATATTCTAAGAATATTCCCTGAAATATTCCATTTGAGCGAATGAAGGATGGACAAATGGCATTCTATGATTGGTTGAAGGCTTGACTTTTTGGGATTTCAACCAATCAAAGGGTGCCACGTGGCAAGCCCGGAGGCCGCCACGTGGCCCCAGGCCAGAGTCAATGCGGAGTATCAAAATTTTTATGAGTCTGCGAGGTTCGAACCCCAGACCTCACTGTCATAGCACAAGCGCCTACCATTAGGCCACACGGAAGTTCTTAACAGTGAATGGAGATACGACCTATTTGAAGTTTGAATTTAAATATGGCGGAAAAGTTAAAGGGACTAGCCCCCGCTCCATATAACCATACTCTATGCGACCAGGTGTGAACATTGACCGTCAGAGTTAAACGGTTAATTAACCGTCTGTTTTATATATCATGTGGCCACATTTCAAGCAAAAAAGTTAAATGCCAATGCTGATGGTTCTGCCAGTTTGGGGTGGAGTCCGCCATTTCTGTCAATTCCACCGTTTTTGGAGCAGTTAACTGCAGTTAGCCCACAATTAGTGGGATTTTCAATTGACATTGGGCAAAAATTTGTTTGGATGATAACTTTCTAAATATTGATCCAATTTGGACGAAATTTTGATCAATTTTGGGTATTCTGAGCATTCTGGAGAGTTTGGGACATGTTGCAGAGCAAACAGAGGTGTTCTTCAGCCACTTTTTCTTCAGGGAAGCTTGGAGAGCCACTAGGGCCATCAGGGAAATGGATTTGTATTGTGCTATACTGTTTGAGGTGAAACAAAAGCCATTTTTAGCTTATTTTTGTCTTCTGAATTCAATTTCATAGCTAGTTTTGCATGTTTAGGCATATTTATCACTGTATAACCAATTTGAGCAACTTAATAGCGCAATGACATGCCCATTGAGAGCCTTGGACCCGGCAGATGTAGCCTAGGAGGGGTGAACTGCCTCATCATGTTGTTGTTTTATGATGTGGTGAAGTTTATCTGCTGTGTATTTCTAATTTAAGATGTTAAACAGTGATTTTAATTAACATTCCCTCGTACATAAACTCAGAAACAGTTACCATAAACACTTTGTTTAAATTGCAAGACATGGAGAATACTTTGCACACTTAATTAAATGGAAATGGATACTTTGCATAGAATTACAAATACTTCCATTTTTAGATCACCAAAAGAAAGGTGGGAGGAAAGAGTATGTATTTTTTGCTCTTCTGAAAAAGTGGAAACATAAAAACATTTCATTTTAGAATGTGTGACCTTCAAAGACAGTAGAGAAAATTATGCAGGTATTCTAGCAACTAGCTCCTGGGATAATCTATTCAATGAAGAGTTTGTCGAGACGCTGAGAGCGTTTATTATAAAACTCCATAGGAAAAGGGCCAATTAAAAGAGCCAGATGGAGAAGCAATCTATCCCATAAGCTATTTTTAGCCTCGTGGATATTAAAATTACTTTATTACACCGAAGGTGTTTTCTTTGCTGAGTTTCACTGGGAAAAGATTCGCCCTTCCTTCCAACTAGAATTTGACACGTACATTACTCACCATTGCTTCACTACCCACCGTTGATTCGACTTTTATTTCCCAGCGTTGGATTTGTCAGCACGCAGCGGCACACTACTCTCTCACCATGCTCGGTGTTCATTAATTTCTCTCCAGCTCCTTGGTCAACAAATCTGTCATGCAACAACAAATGCATTCAATTTCTTCACCAACTAAAACTATAGCTCGTTGTTTTCTACTGCCAACCTTCATTGCACCCAACAATAATGTCTTCAAGAAGGCCCTCTGTCTCACTGTCGAGAGATTGCTTGCAAAGGGATCATTCCAATCCAGATAGTCCCAATACTCCACATTTACAGGCACATCCATCTCCAGCTCTCGCGACGAATACCCCTGTTCCAATTTTGATATCAACAGATCTGCAACAGGAGAAGTGGTGTAGCCCTGTGAGGTGAACAATTCTACCAGAACGGTTCTCGACATTTGGCCTTTTCTTTTGGGCTTTGCACCATTGATATCACTATCATGTGACGCTGCACCCGCTTTGCTAGTGGGATTGAGATCTAGTCCGTTGGTGGTGTGAACTTTGGCTCTGTTTCCTGCGGCGTCAGACCCTTCTAAAGCTCTTCGCTTGCTACCAAAATATTATTTATGCTATTGTTTTGGCAAAAGAGGATGGTTTGAATCTTGGTCCCATGTCCGTCCTTCAGTTTTGGGAAAATGAGACCATGCATTGTCCCGTGAGCTTTTTCCGCCTGCCATATTCGCACAGTTAATGGTGGTTTCTTTGTGGCATATTTACGCTACTACAACCGGGATTTAGGTACCATCTGGTCCTCATCTTGCTTTGTATATATTTTTCCCTCCAAACAACAATCCCATGGCTTGATCCCGGGTTTCTGCAATGCCTCAAAAATAATCACCCAGAACTCATGCAGTCACTCGAGCTGTTTCAGATCTGAATCTCATAGGAGGAGCTCTTCCGGTGGATTTCTTCTCCAGGGATTTCCCTTCTCGCATGTTTTGTTTCATTTCGTCAAATTGTATTTTCTTAAAAGGGTTTTTCGTTTTTTATTTTATTTTAGGCAGAATTCAGTTCAGATTCAGATCATTCCCCACGACCCAAGAAGAAGTAGAAGAAGCATGTAAAATTCATCTCTAGGGATGAACTCCGAGTACGCACTCAATTTGTATCTCCAGGGTTTTCTCTTTTCCCTTCTCCCATGTTTTGTTTCATTTCGTGGAATTGTATTTTCTTAAAAGTGTTTTTCGTTTTTATTTCAGGTAGAATTGAGTTCAGATTCAGATCATTCCCCACCACCCAAGAAGAAGCAGAAGAAGCATCACAAATCCCATTCGAAACACAAGAAGCGATATAATTCTTCTGATATCTCCGACGATGAAGAAGAAGACAGAAGACATAGGAGGAGAAGATCGAAGAAAAAACCCAAATGGGAATCTACCCCATCTTCATCATCCCCATCATCATCTGATGAGAACCCCAGACAAAGAAGACGTAAATCTATAAATTCTTCAAGGAAAAGTAGCGAAGGAGAAGCCACATCTTAAGCAGGTATTGTTGATTTCACTGTCTGTCCTTTATGCTATTTCATTCCCACTTATTCTATTATGTTGGTTTTCTGAATATTGCTCCGATTTGATTGTTAATTTGCATACCCTTATGAGGTTTGATGTCTTTCTGTATACTCAATTCTATTGGGTTTGTTCATTTGATTGCTTTTCATTTTCCCTAATCCTAGAATTGTTCTCCTCATCATTTATGTTGTTGCAGAGGAGGCAATTGATAAGACAAAATCTGTCTGCCAAGAGATGGAGTCAGCTAGAAAAGAGATGGGGTTGGAGTGGATGGTCAAGCCTTTAGAAAGACCACCTTCTAAAAAACAGATACTAAAAGATGAAGAACCTTCATAGGACGTGAATGTAGAGGTGAGCATTCCAGTCTCATATTCTTTTGTTACCTTACAATTAGTTGTACAAGGAACCTAAAAATGGTTTGATGCATTGTGAGAAATCGCAGTTCCACTTTTCCTATGAGCATGTATGCTAGTGAATCAAAAGTAAGGCATTTTTTATAATCTTGATATTTCAAACTGTCCATAATTTCCAGTCTTCAAGCACAGACGAATAACATAAGACTCACGGAAGTATGGAAGCTAATAAGAGAGATACGAGATTACAGGACCCGCAATACACAAATGTACTAGGGTATAGTTAATATGATAGTGCTTCTTGTTCTAGATGAAATTTTGGGAAAATCAAATGAAATCATTCTCTGTATCTTCCAGGGAGACTTTGAGGGGATTTTTCAAAATAAATGTTATATACGAGAATAAAGAAAAACCACTTTCATAACTTATGCCATTAGTTTTAAAGGTAATCCAAAAGAATGTTACAGAGAACTAGCTGAGTTAGGCCAAATTGATGCCCCCTGATGTAAAATAAGAAGAATGACATCCACACATTTTCTTGAGATGTAGCTACATGGCACAAGTTTGCTAGATCTTCTGGAAACATTGAAAGCTAAAATCTTAGTGGATTGGGGCATTCTTTGCAATTCCTTTAGAGTATGGTGGCTCGATAAACAAGTTGCTTCTTCTAGAGAAGAATTCTGAATCTGGCCAGATTAGATTTTGACACTCCAAGCCAATGTCATCTTCTCGCTGTGGATTTGGGTGGTCCTTTGCTTCAACGTCTTCAAAAATGAAATCGGGCTATGTTCGGCGTTGTTAAAAGTTTGTTCAACTACAAAAACCCATAGTTAAATCTCCACAATCTACAAAGTTCAAACACCATCAGCCAGTGAGTTCTCACGTTCTATAACGTCAAGAGATTCAATCCAAAAGGAAACTCCAACTAATAGCCACAACATAATACAAGAACGTTTTTAATATTAATAAAACAACTTTAAAAATAAATATGTTTTCTAATATAAATTTTAATGAAAACGAAATATATATATATATATATATATATATATATATATATATATATATATAATTAAATTTTAAACATACAAATATCATAATTCTTTTTTATTAAATTTTAAACATATATATGATAATTATTTTTAATTAAATTTTAAACATATATTTAATATTAATAAAAAAAAAATTCTAATTTTTTTTTCTAATATAACATGTCTTAGATATCATTTTTGGGATTCAACTGCGTTAAGTAAGTCCTTCATGTCTAACTATTTCCATGAGAGGACTGACTAATATGGCTATTTGGGAAATTTATATGTTTTTGTATATATGTAGTTGTTTTTAGAAGAGCTCTAATTTCTCATATGGCTATTTGGGAAATTTATATGTTTTTGTATATATGTCGTTGTTTGAGTTTTCTTTCCAATCACGGATTTGACTGAACTGACCCCAACAGAAATGCCCTTAAAAATGGTGAGAACATTACTTGCAATCTCTGTCAAATTGTTCAACATGATTTTGATCTAAGATTTCACTTAATCGTTTGACGCCATGGTTGGAAATCCACCATACTTTCGGTGTATCTTTGGACCTTTTGAGGCAATTGCTAATTACACCGAAGGTGTTCTTTTATGGGATTCACTGGGAAACATTGTTCATCCCAGCCAATCCCTATGCTCCACCTCTGCTCCAGATTCGCCCGTCTACCCTATCAAAATTTGACACTTGGCGGCCTACCATGTCATCCATGCCCATACCTATGCTTTACGGTAATGTGCTGCTGTCCAATCCTTCGTTAGCTTGTCCAATCATTCGCTTGCCTCCTTCGGTGTCCTTTTGCTCCTTTTAATGAGCAATTGCTAATTTATTTCTTTCTTTCTTTATCATAACATTTAAGTTTTTAAGAATGCACCCTATGCTTGTCACAAATTACAATGCTCTTTAAATTTGTGAAGAATATTGCAACAGAATTATGAGAGATCATTCATCATAGTGTAAGCCACATTTATGTTCCATAAATTAATCCACCGATGACAAACCCTAGAAATGCCTACGTCCACCAGTCTTGTTAATTACATCACTGGATTTGTGAAAATTTAATGGAGTGTTTATGTTGAGAATTATTAAGATGAAACACTAATGCCAATGAAAATTCTCACCTCCTCTCTTCTTCTATTTGTGTCCACTCATTGACACCGGCTGTGACTGTTAGCGTACAAAACAAAATGCAGCCTTTGGCTGTAGGGTGGAGACTCGAGAGCCGAGACGAGCTGAGAGTGGAGACTCGAAAACCGAGAGTGAGACTCTGGACGCGTGAGAGATCGAGTGGGCACTGAGGTCCAGGGATGATTGTGCAGGCAGTAGCGACGGGAGTCAATGGTCGAGTGTGAGATTGAGAGTGAGAGTTGCGCACCCGCATAAGTTTTTCCATTTTTTTTTTAATTATAAACCCTGGAAAACATCTCACCAAAAAATGTTGAAATATAATTTCAACGGCAGAATAGAAGTCCGAGGGGGTCGGTAAGTGAGAGCCGGCAGAGCAGATCACCCCATCGGAATGGCTGTCATTATGTGCGACTGGCCCCACATCATTTGTTCGTAATGAAAGTCCGCGGGGGTCGTGAAATAATTGTGGCCAGAGGTCCTTACCCCCCCGGAATTGCTGACAGCACCACAGCTGGCCCACACATATATAATACGTCACATACATATGTTTTATATGTTATATAAGGAGTGCGGGGTTTAAATTTTAATTTTCCCATCGCACAGATTTAAAACAAAGTTTGGTTTTAAATGTTAATTGTTTTATTTTTAATATATGTGAATATATATTAAAAAGGCCCATGATGTAATATATGAAATGTAGAAAGCCCAGAAAGATATATGGCTGTTGTGTTATTTGTAATACACAGTAATGTTTTTTTTATAAAAGGCAAGAAGAAAGGCAGTAAATGAAATAAAGGGAAAGATAACAAAGTATGAAGAGAAAATCAAGAAGCAAGAAATCCGCCTTGTGATTAATGCGTTCCAAGCTATTACAGGTTATTGAGACCATTAAGATTCGTTTTAAGTTTAGTGGTTGAAGTAATTTATGGCTGAAGATATTTCTGTTTTGTTATATGCAGAAACAGTCATTTGTAAATATAATGTTTTTTTACACAGCAGCGTTGAAAAAAACAGAGCAGAGTTTTATGCACAGCAAAGTGCATTTTGTAAAAGTCAGAGAGTGTTTTTGAAAACAGAGTAATCAATGTAGTTGACTCGTTTAGTGAGGACAGAGTGTCATTTGTGAATGACAAGATAAATGTTGAACCGTGTTTGCAAATAGCCTCAATTATTTTGTAAATCCTCCTCTTTGAGGAAGTCTCAGAATGTTAGCTTTTTTTATATATTGAAATATAAATTTTTCTGAGTTGAACTCTGTCTGTAAGTGAATTTTTTTTTGAATTATTCTCTGTGTTAAGGAAGGCAGTCTTATTGTTTTGGAATTCAGCAAAATTCCAACATGGTATCAAAGCCAATCCAAGCTATTTGAAGGTCAAATAAGCTGAAGGAACAGAGTTCGTTTTTGCAGCAACCTCTCCAGCAGAGTGAAGGTTCAGCCAAGAAGAATTCGAAGGTATTTCTCTATAAAATTTGTTATGTAACTGTAGCAGTACAGTGAGCTATTTTAATACACAGTCAAGTGTTTTTAAATCATAGTTAGAAGTGCAGAATGGCTGGTTCTAGCACTGGTATGAGTTTGGGAAGTATCCATCTCCCACAATTCAATGGAAAAAATTATGACTACTGGTCAATAACTATGAAAGCTTTATTTATCTCACAAGAGTTATGAGAATTAGTTGAGGATGGCTTTGAAGAGCCAAAAGATGAAGCAGAGTTTTTTATGTTAAATCAAGCAGGAAGAGAACAATGAAGAACAATAAGAAGAGAGATGCCAAGGCTCTTTTCTTTGTATCAAGCAAGGTATGAGAGTGTGTTTCCAAGGACAGTGCCAGCCTAAGAAATCCAAATGAAGCACAAACTTCTGCTGCTCTTTATCAGTATGGAGAGTGAAGACAAAGAAACTTCAGCTTGCCGAGGAGACTTTGAGACTCGTATGACCTAGTCGATAACATTGACTCATTCTTCACTCATGTGATCGAATGGTCACACAAATCCTCGATCTCATGGAGAGACTCTTGAAGACAAGAGGAGTGTGGAGAAACTCTTGAGAAGCTTACCCTCAAGATTCGATGTGATTGTCACCACCATAGAAGAGACAAGAGATCTCACAAAGTGTTCAGTGGATGAACTACATGCATCACTGATTACCCATGAACAGAGAGATTGGGTAGGAGTGAAAACTCATCCTCAGGAACATGCTTAAGTCCCAGATGTGGCTTCGGAAGAGGAAGAGGGCAAGGCAAAGGAAGAGGAAGAGTGCGGGGTTGTACAGAGAAGGAACAAATTCAAAGAAATGCTCAAGGAAGGGGCAGCAATCCAAATCAGCATCAAGGCCAAGGCAGCAGCCAACAGAATGGTCAGCAAAATGCACAAGGACAAAGGTATGATAAATCCAATGTCCAATGTTACAATTGTAAAAAATATGGTCATTATGAAAATGAATGTAGAAAGAAGAAGAAGAATGATATGAGAAGTGAAATTAGTGCAAATTTCACAAAAGAAAATATCAGTCAAAGTAATTTGTTTTTAGCTTGTAATATGGCTGAAGAAAAGAATGAGGACTTATGGTTTCTAGACTCCGGTTGTAGTAACCATATGACAGGAAACTTAGCAATGTTTTCTATGTTAGATGAGAGTCTGCAGTCACAAGTCACACTAGGAACTGATAGCAAAGTTTCTGTTATGGGAAAAGGAGATATAAATGTCTTAACAAGATTAGGTGCAAGGAAAACCATAGCAGATGTTTATTATGTTCCAGGAATGTGTAACCTTCAAGTGTTGGGATGCCTGTCTCATAAGGGGTATACTGTGTTTTCTTTGATAATGATGTTTGTACCATCATGGATAAAACCACCCAGCAAATGGGCAGATTGCTGAAGTGAAGATGACAAGGAATGGTGGGGATGTTCCCTCTCAGAATGAGAGCAAGATTTGAAGCATGGTGAAGAGAAAGCAATGCAGCGTTGCACAGGATCACCAAAGCGAACCAAAAGATGATAATTGGTTATGGTACTTGAGATTTGGACATCTCAACTTTGGAGGTCTTAATCTGTTGAACAGAAAAGGAATGGTAAGTGGTTTACCATTGATAGAGAAACCGGACAGCCTTTGTGAAGGTTGTATCTTGGGGAAACAACACAGAGAAAGTTTTCCTTCCGGAAAAAGCATAAGGGCGAAAGCACCCTTAGAGATTGTCCACTCAGATGTATGTGGACCGATGCAACAGCGGACTTGCTAGCAGCCTCCAATCTCCATTATGTCTTAACATTCATAGATGATTTCCATAAAAGAAAAACTTGGGTTTACTTTTTGAAAAGAAAAGAAGTGTTTGAAAATTCCGCAATTTCAAAGCACTTGTTGAGAACAGAGTGGGCTCTATATCAAAGTCTTAAGGACTGTATTGTGAGGGGAGGTGAGTATATAAGTCTAAAATATTTTCTACGAAGCAGAGAGAAAATGGTATCTATGTACTCAGTTTACAGCTAGATATACTCCGCAGCAAAATGGAGTGGCCGAAAGGAAGAACCGAACCATAATGGACATGGCGAGGAGTATGCTTAAGGCAAAGCATTTGCCGAATGATTATTGGGCTGAAGCTGTACATTGTGCAGCGTATATTTTAAATAGGTGTCCTACAAAAGCGGTAATGAACATAGTGCCGGAAGAGGCATGGAGTGGCGCAAAGCAAAGTGTCACACATATGAAGGTTTTCGGATGTGTGGCTTATGCACACATTCCGGATAGCCCAAGGAAGAAGCTGAGAAGAAGGGGGAGAATGTATTTTCATTGATACAAGTGAGGAATCCAAGGCATACAAAAGTTATATAATCCCATCCAAAGAAGAAGTTTCTTGTGAGCAAGAGATGTTCAGCTCATTGAAGAGGAAGCTTGGGATGGAAGTACAGAGAAAACAAGAATGTTAAGCACCGTTTATCCTATGATGAGAATGATGATGAGTTGGCTGAAATACATGCCCAAACAGCAGCATCAACACCGCGAAGTACACCCTTGAGGAGAAATGAATGTGCTTCTCCAAGCACACCACAAGGAGGAAATTCAAGTTCTTCTTCAAGCACTTATACATCTAATGAAAGAGGTAAGAAATTCCTAAGTTTGAAAGACATTTATGAACAAGATATAGCTAATGAAGGTATCAATTCTTTGTTTGCTTTATATTGTCATGTTGTGAAATAGGGCTCATTTCACAGTTTACTGGATGATAGGAACAATGTAGTTTTATGGATGAGGAACTTAATGCCATAGAAAGGAAAAAAACTTGGGATTTGGTTGAACTCCCAAAGGTAAAGATGTCATTGGTGTTAAATGGGTCTACAAGACCAAGAGTAATGCTGAAGGCAGGATAGAGAGACACAAGGCAAGACTTGTTGTCAAAGGATATAAGCAGAAGCATGGGATAGACTATGAGGAAACTTTGGCACCGGTTGCTAGAATGGAAACCATGAGAGCAGTTTTGTCCATAGCAGCACAAAAAAAGTGGAAAGTTTATCAAATGGACGTGAAGTCAGCATTCCTAAATGGAGTGTTAATGGAAGAGGTTTACCTTGAACAACCTCTCGGCTATGAAAAGAAAGGCCAAGAGCACAAAGTGTGCAAGCTGAAGAAAGCTCTTTATGGGCTAAAGCAAGCGCCAAGAGCGTGGTACAGTAGAATAGATTCCTATCTACTGGAAAATGGATTTGAAAAGTGTGAGGGAGAACCCACCCTCTACATCAAAGAAAAAGATGGTAAAATATTGATTGTAGTTTTATATGTTGATGATGTTATTTTTATAGGTAATGATGATTGCTTTATTGAAAATTTTAAAACAGTCATGAAAGAAGAATTTGAAATTACTGACATGGGTTTATTGAGATACTTCTTGGGAATAGAAGTAGAACAAGATGAAAGTGGGATTTTCATCTCACAGGCAAAGTATGTTAATGAGGTAGTTGAAAGATTTAACATGTAGGAATGCAAAGCAGCAATCACTCCCACAGTGATGGGATTAAAGCTCAGCAGAGAGGACAGCAGCAAGGATTTTGATCCTAGCTTATACAAGAGCATAGTTGGTACCTCTTTGAATGTAACTGACTGCATTCAGCTTCTGGTTTGGACATAATGCATGTCATAGTTTTAGTTTGATTTCCAGGTTCATGGAAAAGCCAAAGGAGGCACATTGGCAATCAGCAAAAAGGATTTTGAGGTATGTTAAAGGTACAAAGAAATTTGGTATTTTTTATACTACTTCAGAATGTTCAAATTTAGTTGGATACACAGACAGCGATTGGGCTGGAAGTGTTGATGATCGGAAGAGCACTTCTGGTTATGTTTTTCACATGGGTTCAGGAGCCATTTCATGGGCTTCTAAGAAACAACCCGTTGTAGCATTGTCTACAGCAGAAGCAGAGTATGTGGCAGCTATAGCAGCAGCGTGTCAAGCAGTTTGGATGCGGAAAATGTTGAGAAGCTTATGTCAAGAACATGTAAAAGGGACAGTGATATTTTGTGACAATAGCTCAGCTATTGCATTGTCTAAAAATTCGTTTTTCATAAAAGCAAGCACATTGACACCAAGTTTCATTTCATACGGGAATTGGTAAGCAATGGCGAGATTGTTTTGCAGCATTGCAGAACGGAGGATCAATTTGCAGATATCCTCACAAAGCCACTACAGCAGAAAAGCTTTGAATATTTCAGGGAATGCTTGAGTATGCAGGAAAACCCAGCAGTTGAAATTAAGGGGGAGTGTTGAAATATAATTTCAACGTTAATAGAAGTCCGAGGGGGTGCCTGTAAGTGAGAGCCAAGCAGAGCGACCACCCCATCTAATGGTCATTATGTGCGACCGGCCCCACATCATTTGTTCGTAATGAAAGTCCGCGGGTCGTGAAATAATTGTGGCCGAGGTCCTTACCCCCCCTAATCGCCCACACCACATACCGCCCACACATATTAATACGTCACAAACATATGTTTTATATGTTATATAAGGAGTGCGGGGTTTAAATTTTAATTTGCCCATCGCACAGATTTAAAACAAAGTTTGGTTTTAAATATTAATTGTTTTATTTTTAATATATGTGAATATATATTAAAAAGGCCCGTGATGTAATATATGAAATGTAGAAAGCCCAGAAAGATATATGGCTGTTGTGTTATTTGTAATACACAGTAATTTTTTATAAAAAGGCACAGCAGTGCAGAAATGAAAGAAAGGAAAAGATAACAGTGCGGGAAGAGAAAAATCAGCAGTGCCAGCAAACCAGTTTGTGATTAATGCGTTCCAAGCGGTGCTGACAGAAGTTATTGAGACCATTAAGATTTCTGAAGCGGTGAAGTTTAGTGGTTGAAGTAATTTATGGCTGAAGATATTTCTGTTTTGTTATATGCAGAAACAGTCATTTGTAAATATAATGTTTTTTTACACAGCAGCGTTGAAAAAACAGAGCAGAGTTTTATGCACAGCAAAGTGCATTTTGTAAAAGACAGAGAGTGTTTTTGAAAACAGAGTAATCACAGCAGTGACTGTTTTTAGTGAGACAGAGTGTCATTTGTGAATGACAGTGATAATTGTTGAACTGTGTTTGCAGCAGTCTCAATTATTTTGTAAATCCCTCTTTTGAGGAAGTCTGTAACAGCAGTTTTTTTTATATATTGAAATATAAATTTTTCTGAGTTGAACTCTGTCTGTCAGTGAATTTTTTTTAATTATTCTCTGTGTTGAAGAGGGCAGTCTTATTGTTTTGGAATTCTGGAAATTCCAACAAAAAAATCTTAAAACGAAGTCCATCCAATTTCTGGCAAATTTTATCGATGTTTATAACAGGCCCCCATTGTAATATTCATCATTCATATTCATTCTATCAATCAATATATTATTTTTATTATAGAATAATTCTGTGTTATCACATACAACGAGAGCTATTGCTACATTGGTATCAGGTATCAGAGCCACGTTTTGAGTATCATTATGTTTTCCGATCCGGAAATTGGGAAACCAAGAAATCAATAAATCACAGAAAGAATTGCTATAGGAAATCAAAAAACTAATTACAAAATGGTTGAAAGATCTTAAGACATCGTTTTTAGCACCTACAATACAAATTTACATAGAGATGAAATAAACTAGCGTCGAAGAACGTCCTAACTAAGTAGGGGTTTCAACCAAACTCAATGAGAAGGAAATTAATATAGAAGAATTAGAGAAAGCAGTTTCTTCTGCCACTACTCTCGCTTGTTGCCCTGCCCAAGATGCCACTAACCAAGACATCTCGTTTCATTAAAATTGCAGGCAATAAATCATTGAATGCAGACATCTATGATCCATTTAGGTTGACCCCTAAATGGAAGTTTGTTCAAAGAAATCATCCTTGAAAATCCTTTGGCCAATAAGCACGTTAACGTTGCTATCAAGATCATTCTTGTACCAATATGGGTCAAATACAAACCGTCGTTGATCATCAACAAAGACATCAAGTGTTGTTAAATTGCTACCAATTTGTTTGGATACATAGATAATGACATCAAGAAATTAAAAGACAAGCTCTCCTCTTCGGCCACCAACACCAATGTCAATACCAGCACCAAATCCAATATGCCATCCAAATATGATTGTACTTGCAATATCAAACCAATGTTAGTCCATCCTCATGTTATGCATGAAGGGTACCCACAACTTTTTCATAATAACCGGTGCAGAAAATCAACACGTGTTTCAAACCTATTAGAATTAAAACAAGAAGTACAGAAGGATCGAAATCGCGAGTTTTCAGTTGTGC
This sequence comes from Pinus albicaulis, assembly GCA_034641835.2. Classification (NCBI taxonomy): domain Eukaryota; kingdom Viridiplantae; phylum Streptophyta; class Pinopsida; order Pinales; family Pinaceae; genus Pinus; species Pinus albicaulis. The sequence continues at coordinate 1,953,281,885 of CM076578.1, read as the reverse complement.
GGCCACCTGATAATGATCGATCGATTTCTTGTTCTCAAGTGCTGATTGATTCTTATTCTCATACCAATTAGTAGGTCGTTGCATCTTCAACTACATGGGGCAAAGGACAATGTTACAAGATTGTTACATCATCAAATTGCGACCTATTAATCAACTCACATTCAATTTTGTTGCTTAATGAAACGACTATATTTTCTAATAACTCTGTTGGGTGTACCATTAGCATCTTTGCTCAACGCGATTCAAGGAAAATTGAAAATGATGGAGACATCATCAATGAAAAAGACATTATGATTGACTATTCATTTGGTTGTACCATTAGCATCCTTGCTCAACACGATTCAAGGAAAATTGAAAATGATGGAGACATCATCAATCAAAAAGACATTATGATCGACTATTCATTATTCACAAAATATTTTTTAGAAATTATATTATGTAGTTCTAATTTTAATTTAAATACATATATTTTTAATGATGTTTATTTAGGTGTTTATGATGTTTATTTAGGTGCTTATCTAAGTACATATGGATACAAAAATGGAATATCTACTTCAATGCTTGTCTCATAAATAGCAAGGAGCTAAAGAAATTTGTTATGGGGAAGTTTCGTATAGGGAAAAGAGTTGGGTAGAAAGAAAAAGTACTACATCGAAGAATTCAACCCTACGCATGATCTTCAAGAAAAAGAGTACATTGCAACTAACATTCAGTGGAGGGCAAAGGTTCTTATTGCTCAATTAAGAACCAACTCGTATCAACTTCGATGTAAAACAAGACAGTGGAAAAGGTCTAAAAAATCTTGGGAAGAATGGGTGTGTACATTTTGCACATCTGGAGCAGTGGAATCGGATAAAATATTTCATTTTGAAATGTGATGTGTTCAAAAGCATTAGAGAAAGTTATGAAAATATGTTAACATTGGTTTCTTGGCATTGTTTTTTCACCAATGAAATTGTTAGAAGGTTGAATCAGCTCATCATTAATTTGAATAAAAAAACAACTGAAATATAAAAAATAAAAAACAAAAAACTCATAATCTCATCAACCATTTTAGTTTCATGGATTTTAAAATCTCATCTTATTTCATATAAAAACATTTAGTATTTTGGAAAATTACATGGGCCAACATCACAATAAAGAAGAAAATTGGTTATGCCACCACTTAATTACTGCTTCCACTCTACTGCACCAACAATTACATATCCCTACATTGATTAGTACGCTAGTGATGATAGCATGTATAAGTTAAAATTCAAATTTGGCAATACCATTATTGGATCCGAACAAAGGGTCTCTAATTATGCGTCAAACATTGGGATGTTTTATATATAACATTGACCAACAAATATCAATGTTAGAAAAATATAATTAGATTAAGTACTATATTAATAAGAATAAGAATTAGATTAATATAATCCATAAATACAATATCATTAAATTGGAGCATTGTCATTAGAGTTAGGAATTTAATCTGTGGAAGTTAGTGGTGACTTAAAATTTTATAAAAACACTCAAGTTAATTTCATTTTCAAAGTTAACATTGTGGAAGAGAATTCATCATGGTAAATTAAAAGTTTAATTTACAATATTTTTTATTAAAACAAATAAAATGTTATGAATATAATAATAATAAAATAATAAATAATGATAAATTAAATTGTTTTATCACATAAACATGTCTATTAGTGAAAAAAACATCTAAGTATTTATAACATGGGCCTTCATTATAATATTCATTATTCATATTCATTCTATGAGTCAATATATTATTTTTATTACAAAATAATTCTATCATCTCACCTACAATAGGGACTATTGTTACACATAATATTTTTGTCTAAGTTTGAAGTACTTAATAGAAAATTTTGATAGTTTTTGGTATTATTTTGGACCGTTTAATGGTTAATTTCATGTTAAAACAATGGTGCAAACTTAATAGTAACTATAATCTCAAAACAAGAACTTTAACGAAAAAAAATACCTTTCCACAAAAAACATGAAAACACTCCACAATTATAAGTCTTTAAATTTTCAACATTTTTCAACCATGACAATAAAAATCAAAATCATGATTACAAAATACCTTAAAATTCCAATAATTTTCAACCATGACATTAAATATCACATATGATGAGTACGAAAAACCTTAAAATTTCAACACTTTTAAACCATGAAATTGAAATCAAATATCGCGTGTATAAAATATCTGAACATTTCAACGTTTTTCAACCATGGCATTATAGAAAAAATATTATGACTGTGAAAATTATTAGAAAACAATACCTAAAGTAGAGAGTAATTTTACCAAGAGCAATTTATTTTTGTAAGGTTCAAATTATAACTCACTTAAAATATTAGTGTAAGATGAACCTTTCTCAACGGGGCACTAAAATTGCAATATTTCTTTGACTGTCGGCTATAAAATCATTATTATTATACACAAAATCAAGAAATCGACATAACACTATTTTTAAATTTTTTAATAAAAAACACGCAAAATTATTGGAAAAAAAAAAGTTTATTCCAAACCAAATAATTTTTAAAAATATCATAAAAAATGATTAAAAACAAAAATTTTAACTAAATTTTAAACTAGAGAGTGTATTTAATCATTTTTTAAATTTAATTTTAAAGGAGAAAAACAACAATAATAAAATATATGTAAAAAATAATAATTAAATAAATAAAGCCTTAACACACACACATCATATAAATCAAATGGATGATAAATGCCATTAGGCATCCAAACACTTACCTTATGGTACATTTCACATCACCAATAATAATAATAATAAATCATATATACATACAACAAGATTATTAACCATGAAGATTTATCCCCTCTTTGCCATGGAGATTTTTAACTTTAAAAGGTTTTGTTATAATATCATGGTTAACAAATACCACATGCCTAGAAAACCATTACTTATGCCATATGAGACATGTTCATATATATATATATATAATTAAAGGGAACCCTTGGGTTTTGTGTTTATTCGTTGTGTGAGTTTTACTTGTTCCCCTATGTTTTTATGGCTCCTCGGAAGATAATGCAAAGTCGTAGAGGCCACGAAAGTGGTTCATCGTCTTCTCATCACTATTGGTTGTTTGGGTGGGAGTCTGTGGTGAATTACTTTGAGTCGGTCCCTCTTGAAGTTAGGAAGGAAATTTCCCTCCTAGAGCCAAAGGAGTTTCGTGAGTGGTCATATTTTTTTGATTCAAAGGTAGGAGGTGGGTGCCTCAAATGGATACCTGAATTGGGGATATTTAGAAAGCACAGACTCCATTTTATTCATTCACTTGCAATGCACCAACAGATGGAAACCCTAGTTCATATGGTCCTCATAAATAAGCAAACATATAATTATAAATTGTTTGTAGGAAAGGAGGATATCAAGCAGATTCTTCGGAACATTCGCTTTAGCTTGGATGGCATTATGGCCCGATTAATAAGGGTGGAGAAATTTGTGGTTTCTAACTCGAACATTGAGTTAGAGGAGCTTAATAACTCTTCGACAGTCATAAACACTCCCCTTGCCATTCCATATCCACCTGCCATCACTTCTCCATGGGTAAATTCCTCTCCCTCTAATCATCTTCTTCTTGACATTTTGTGGTGTTGGGGTAGCATCAAATGTGCTCTAGCTCCCAAAATTTATGGAGGGATTAGAGTACATGAGATCCCCAAGACTCGGAAAGCGATTTAAGAAATCCCATCCTGTTTAAGAGATATTTAATTAATTAATATTTTTAATTAAGGACCCTAAGTCTAACTTAGGAAAATTAAAAGATTAAAATTAATTAAATTAAACATGTGATGAAAATGACTTAAGTCACATGGATCAAGATTTCTTTTAATCTTAGCCGTCGATAAGATATTAGATCACGATCGTTGGTTTCCCAACGAGAAAAGTATAAAGGAAATGCTTGGGGTCAGTTGGATAACACACATAGTGGCAAAGAACTGAGACTAAGTTGAAATTCTAGGGTGTGGTTTGCTAAGAATTTCGGAAGTGTTTCAGCTGCAGCGAGGGGTAGTATTGGCGAGAGAGATGGTTTGATCCTAGGCCAAGAGTGCAACAAGGGGCATAGAAGCAGTAGACTGAGCAGCGTAGAGAGGGTAGCAACTACGCAGAGCAACCACAACCCAGCAAGGGAAACACAAAGGCTTCAAGGGCTATGTAGGGCCGACACATGCCAAAAAAGGGTAGTGCAAGGGCAGCAAGAGGCCAGAAGGGCTGACACAGGCTCATCCAGGGCAACGCAGGGGTAACAAGAGGCCAACATGGTTGACGCAAGTCCATCCAAGGTAGAGTAGGGGCTGATGTACGCTACCAGAGCTGATGCAGAGGGATTCAGAGCAGCGTTGGGGTTTCTGAAGACTGAAAAGGGTTGAGTTCTGTAAATCCCATTTGAGTGTGTGAATCAATCATTTTTTCTGTCTCCGGAACAAAGGTATAGTTACAGTTTTATTTCTCTGTCAGGTTAACCAGTTGGTGACCAGATTTGTTGTAGTTAAATTGTACTTAATAATAAAACCCTCCAGTAGCTAGGAGACCGGTTTTCCCGCATTGGGTTTTTTCAGGGACAGTTGTCCAGAAAATCCTTTTGTGTCACTTTGTCATTATGCATGTTATTCAATTTAAATATGTACGTGTAGGCTGCTAATGTATTTACTTCGATGTTAATGCTGAATATTTCACATTAATAACTTAATGTAAGTAGGAGAAGTCAATCTGGAATATAGAAGTGGGGTTTCTGTTTGAGATATTCATAAATTTTCACATGGTACCAGAGCGATTGTAGATCTAGCCTGGATCTCCAGCAAGAAGACTGAAGAATATGTGCTATAGAAAACAACAAAAAGCTGGACCAGAAAGGGTAGCGCAGCAACAGAAGGAAGTAGAGCCAAGCATAGGCCAGGGTGACACAGTCTCCATGAAAATCAACGTAGGTCCATGCACTTACTGCGTAGAGGCAACACAGAAGCTGCGTTGATTGTCTTCTCACAAGAGGCCAACCAGGGTGACGCAATCCAGAAGCTAATTGTTGTTCAGAGTGCCAGAATTTGAGTTGCAGACCTTCAGCAATTGTTGGTGGGGTGAAAATTTTGTCAGTGCATAATTTAGCCTAAGCTAAGTTGACAAAGAGCAGGAGGAGAACAAATCCTCAGAATATTTCCAGCCAAAAAAGTCTGAAGATCGATCCGAGGATTGAAGAGAGATGATTATTTTTTTTGTTTGGCAAACTTCCAAGAGAGGGAGTCAGTTGTCAGAGGGAGCAGAGGGTTCCTTTCTCACCAAGGACCTTAGATCCAAGTCTCTAACATAGAGAGGAGGATTCGTTCCGATAGATTTTCTGAGCATATGGCACCCCATGGACTACGTGATCAAGATAGGTTGGATGACCTGTCCAACTTTTCAATCTGGAAGGCCAGAGTCCTGGTAGTCATGGAGGCATATGGTTTGAGGGAGCATGCAGAGAAAGTCCCAGCCACGTCGATCGATGCAAAGTTCCTAGAGAAGCATGAAGAAGCAGCGACGCATGCCAAGCGCTTCATTATGGACGGGGTCAAAGATCATGTGATCCCACACATAGTCGAGAAGGCAATGGCTCATGAGATGTGGACGACTCTAACCACACTATATGAAGGAAGATTCGTCCAAAGGAAGATGCTTTTGGAGAACCATATGAGGTTATTCATGATGGCCAAGGGAGAGGAGATCGATCCTTTTCTATTCAAACTACAATCGATCTGGGATCAGCTGACGGGCATGGGAGTCAAGGTAGATGACAATGTCATGGTGAGGACTTCTCTCAATATAGTCACAGAGGACTAGGAAACGTTTGTCCAAAGTCTCTTGGGCAAAGCAGACCTTCCCAACTAGGACAACATGTGGGCTATCCTTCGACAAGAGGAAATCCACTGAATGATGAAAAGACAGTACATCACTAGTTCAAGTAGAGTGAAGAAGGAAGAAGAGGAAGATGCAACCTTGGCATCAAAGGCAACAAGGGAGACAAAAGCGTGATCTGTCGAAGATCAAGTGTTTCCAGTGCGACGAACTAGGACATTTCACCAGCAATTGTCCTCAAAATAAAAAGGACAAGGAATCTTCTAGCTCCAAGGATGTTGTGGCAGACGATGGCTCCAAAGATGACATAGCCATGAGTGCTCAAAAACCACAAAAGTGGGGCGATATTGATCTGTAGAGCAACTACAGAGTAAAGGCAGGATCCTTGAGTAGCCCAACTCTTGGATCACGTATGAGCTACGAGAGCCTTAAGACGGTAGCGGGGCAAGTGGAGCAGTGGGTGCAGAGAATCACAGATGGCGCAGAGGCAGAGCTAGATGTTGAGAAGGAGTAGCGCAATGCAGATGTAGCAGTAGCGCAGAGGGGTTGATGTGACTTCAGCAGCGTAGAGAAGGATTGCTTATGCAATGCAGAGCTGCAACAGTGCAGAGGCTTCAAGAGGACAGTGCAGCGCAACAATAACGTAGAGGAATTCAACACAGAAGAAGCGCAGAGGGGGTCTGATTACGCAGTGCAGAGCTACAGCAGCCGATGGAGCTTCAGTGATGAGATGCAAGCCAACTAACTTGTTTGTAAAAGATTGGGCAGGAGAGCTTTAGTTGCTTACTCTCAGCAACTGAGTTGCAGTGCAACAGTTGGCAGCACGATGCAACAAATTAAGAGGGAGTTGTAGTACAGATGTGGCACTGGCGGTGGCAACGTCATGGGCAGCAGCACGAGAGAGCAGCAATAACGCATTGATGAAGGGCAGCAGGCCAAGCATCAATGCAGAGACCCACACCAGAGATCAGTGTAGAAATTTGGGGTGAAGTATTGTTGCTAGAGTACATTCCTCGCTAAGAGGGAGTGTTGAGATTTTGTGGTGTTTGGGTAGCATTGGATGTGCTCTAGCTCCCAAAATTTGTGGAGGGACTAGAGTACATGAGATCTCCAAGACCTAGAAAGCGATTTAAGAAATTCCATCACGTTTAAGAGATATTTAATTAATTAATATTTTTAATTAAGGACCATAAGTCTAACTTAGGAAAGTTACAGGATTAAAGTTAATAAAATTAAACATGTGATGAAAATGACTTAAGTCACATGGATCAAGCTTTCTTTTAATCTTAGCTATCGATAAGATATTATATCACGGTCGTTGGTTTCCCAACGAGAAAAGTATAAAGGAAAGGCTTGGGGTCAGTTGGAGAACACACACAGTGGTAGAGCACTAAGACTAAGCTGAAATTCTAGGGCGTGGTTTACTAATAATTTCATAAGTGTTTCAGCTGCAACGAGGGGTAGTATTGGCAAGAGGGATGGTTCGATCCCAGGCTAAGAGTGCAACAAGAGGCAGAGAAGCAGTAGGCTAAGCAGCGCAGAGAGGGTAGCAACTATGCAGAGCAGCCACAACCTAGCAGCGGCAGTGCAGAGACTTCAGGGGCTATGCAGAGTGTTGCAGGCCCATCCAGGGCAGCACAGGGGCATCGTAACCCTGTTTGGGTTGACACAGGCCCTTCCTAAGCAGCGTAGGGGCTGACGCAGAGGGCTTCAAAGCAGCGTTGGGTTTCTGAAGGATGAAAAGGGTTGAGTTCTGTAAATCCCATTTGAGGGTGTGAACCAGTCAATTTTTCTATCTCCAAAACAAAGGTATAGCTGCAGTTTTATTTCTCTGTCGGGTTAACCAGTTGGTTCCCAGATTTCTTGTACTTAATTCTACTTAATAATAAAACCCTCCAGTAGCCAGAAGACCAGTTTTCCCGCATTGGGTTTTTCCAGGGGCAGTTGCCAAGAAAATCCTTGTGTGTCATTTTGTCATTGTGCATATTATTCAGTTTAAATTTGTATGTGTAGGCTACTAATGTATTTACTTCGATGTTAATGCTAGATATTTCACATTAATAACTTAATGTAAGTAGGAGAAGTAAATCTAGAATATAGCAGTGGGGTTTCTGTTTGAGATATTCAAAAAATTTCACACTTCTCAAACTAATGCATGCTCGACTGTTGCAATACTTTCCATTTCAGGTGGTCGTGGGTATGGAACTCCTTAAGGTTGTTGTCATTCTCTCTAGCATCTCAGTGGTCAACACTTTAATGTTTTATTGTTGTATGAATCTTGTTTTTTATTACATCAGGATGACATATGAGGTTCTCTCACTTTTTTTCACTCTCTAATGTAGTCAGTTGTTTGTGAGTTTGGTAGTGCATGTTTCTGCTCGCCATCTTCTTTAGCATTTTGTAGTCTGGTTTTTTTTGTTCTATGTCTTAGTTAACTTTGGTTTCCAAGTTTTGAACTAGTAGTAATGGTGGTTCTTGGGGAGCACTAGATTGAAGTAATGGTATCCCAAGAGTGTCTTTTTGGACCGTGGAATATTGCATGTACTCATTGTAATACCCTCTTATATTAAAGGAAATCATTTGCAAAAGCTTACAAAAAAAAAGGGAAGAAAGAATATAACTAGTTTTGATATGAATCTCAACTTTTAACCTATGACTATTACTATCAATATTATAGAATACAACATGGAGGTTAAATCCCTACCATCCATCTAATATTTTTTTATAATTAAATTCAAATTCTAGAAGTCTTATTTCCAAATAGACGTGCTTATGGAAGTAATTTAAAAATAATAATAATAATATATTTTTAACAAAAATGATATATATATATATATATATATGAAAAAAAAAACCAAAAAAGAAAGAAAAAAAATTAAGAAAATGGAAAAAAATGTGTGAGATAAATTTAAAAAAAAATAAAAATGATAACACATTTAAAAAATTAATAATTTAAAAACATAAAAATTAAAACAGGCGAAAAAAAGGAATTGGAGGGAAATCCTTAACATTGGCCCACCCATACCCGGATGCGGGTGGTTAAGCAGTTTAAAGGGCGGATTAGGTGGACGGGCGGTATTCTGGCAAGCCAAATGCCACTCGGACCAGCAGGTGTCCTTCGGCACCTGCAGAAGGGAGCGCGGCATTTATGGCATTTACAGCCCGACGCGTTTCACAATCCAGTTACCGGAGATCGAGATTTCTCCACACATTGCAATCCGGACATGGCGATCAATCAATTTAATGAGAGGTTAATGCTGGTGGTTGGCAGCAGATTTGGTTCATTAGTTTACAGGATGGCGGAAGAGCAACACACTAGCAGTCTCCCCAAGCCCATTTCTGTTTGTCGCTCCCCCGACGTTCGGCTCCCCTCCGAGCGCACAGTGACAGGAAAGCGTACCAGGATTCATGGCTGTTTAGAGCTCAGTGACAATCTACATTTCTCAATTGCGGGGAATTGTATGCGTGACTCGGGGAATTGGACAGAGCATCGGTCCAGGGCTTTTGTCTTGCTCCCGCTCTCGCACTTGGCCAGCGCCTCTTTCCGGTTCCAGAATTCCTCCAGGGCTCCTGCTTCGACTGAAAGAATGCCTCGTCTCAGGCATAGGATGAGATGCAGAAGAGGCTCCTCTCGGCGGCTGATTCGGCGCTCCTCCGCGTCCTCCAGCACCTTCGCTGCGGTCTCTCCTACTTCTGAAAGCACATCCCGAGCAACCAGGGGTCGTATTCTTCGTTCTGGGCAACGCTTTCCCACTCCCCCGCATGCTCCAGCCCATTCCCAAATGAGGCACTTCTCATTCATAAGTGCGCTCAATTGCCCTCGAATTACTGCCTCTGTCACTATTGTTTTTCGTGAATCCCCTCAGGAAGTGGCTCCTAATTCAGGAAGGCGGGCTGGAAGTGCTGTGGACATGAATGCTATAGGGCAAAGTGCTGGCGGTGTGAACGTGCAGGACATGGACATTAACCAGGAGGGCGCTAGCCAAGGCAATGAGATGAATATTGACATTGGTCTGGAGCAGCAAGCGCAGCAAATTGAAACTCAGGACCATGGAACTGAAAGAGCGCAGCACCAAACTCAAACGAGCGAGGTAAAGCGCACTCCAGCTACTGAGAAAGTTATTCACTCTACTGAGGACCTGTATACAACCGATGGCGAACCAGATGAACTATGGTGCAGGGTCGTGGAAGAAGCACCGGACGAGTAGCGCCTCCATTGTTCCTGGTTTTTGCTATGGCTCTGTCTACTTTTTGAAAATGTTTATGTTTGTTTTAATGTTGTCGGCCCTGTCTCGTAAGCTTTCTTTTTCACGAACAAGATGCATCCCCTGCGTGGGATTTTGCTGGAAAATCTTCAGCACTGGTTTCCCTCATGAAGGGCAGTGCTCAACAATGATTTTTTTGCTTAAACAGGCCTCAACCTCAGGCCTGGTCCTGGATAATTCCTGCTGTACATATTTTTTTTTTGTTGATTAATAGATTATGCATACTTAGAAAAAAAAAACATTGGCCCACCCATGCACTTGGTCTACACCCACCACACCTAGGCTAGTCACATGGATGGAGGGGCATAGGGCCCCACGATATTTGACTTTTTTTTGTTTTTTGCTTAAATTTTTTTAAACATTTTTTAATCTTTTAAAATTTTATATTTATATTTTATTTTAGAATTTTATTAAATATGATAATATTTTAAATAATAATAATAATAATATTATTATTATTATTATTTAATGTGTATTTTATTTTTTTAAGTGTTTGTTTGTTATTATTTTTAATTTTGAATGTGTGTTTTTAGTATTTTTTGGATTTTGAAAGGTATTTGATTATTAGAAAACAAATTAAATATCTTGTTATCTTAAAAATAATAATTTTCCATAATTTTTTACATTTCAATGTGCTTTTTGATGTCTTATGTAGTCGTGATATTTGGTCTTTAATGCCATAATTGAAAAATGTTTGAATTTTAGCCCTAAAAAAATATTAATATTGCATCAACACTTTTGCATTTCAGTGTGGTTTTTGATGTCTTTCATAATTGCGATATTTTGTTTTAATGCTATCATTGAAAAATGTTGGAGTTTTAACTTTGAAATGGAAAAAAGAAAAGTGATATTGTATCACTGATTTTCAAAATCGACATGAAAAACATGATTTGATGTGACTTCCAAAACAATTAGAACTTGGTAAAGTTCTCATTAACTTGGTAACATTGTTTTAATATATATTATGTATGTCTCATTAACATATTGTTTCTCTAATTTGACAAATGGACTAAAATCTACTTTCATCCCAAGGATGACAAGCACTTTCTTATAATAAAATGACAACCATCACATTATTTCTCTAAGAGTCGTTGAGTTTTGTAAAACCTAGGGTTGCACCAATTACCATACATGGTTTGTGAGAGACGGTATGCCACTTGGCTATATGGTAGTGCTCCAAGAATAACACCCCTTTAAGAGGATGTGGAACATATAATAGGCATAGCGAATAAGGAAGGTGCTAGTGGATAGAACTTTGCAATTGCCAATGCATTATTTGTTATTTGAGGTGAAAATTTATGGCCTAAACATAATGACCCAACAGACAAAAATTAAAGTGTGATGAATTCTATATATGCATAACTTTGAGATTTTTGAGTGAGTTGATCTCATAAGATAAATTAGGCCGACCTGAAATAATCTCTCTCTTTTAATCATTTTGACTTAGGTCAACCCATATTAGATTTGGAACTAGAGTTCACTTAAGAAAACATTGGAAATGGATAATTTATGCAATTTTGAGGTTGTATTGGGATCCATAGGTCCACATTCATTAGGTCTTTTAGGTTTTGTTATTGGTCACAAGACCACAGGGAGAAAGGCTTGACCTACATGATGAATTTATATTGAGGATGTTTTGAAGTAGGGTTTTACACCTTAAGAGACAATTTGGAGACTTTGTCCACCTTTGAAGGAACATTTTGGGGTTGTACACCCATATTGGAAAGAGGCCTAGAAAACTGTGAATGGCAAGATTGAAAGGTTATGCATGTTGAAGGGCCTTTGGAGGTTGGATGCTTTGTGTTAAAGCCACTCTTGTCCTTGATTTGAGGAGACATGTCATTATTGAAGGATTTTCCCCCTTATTTATTGTACATGTGGTTTGAAAAAACCCTAATTTTTATATTTTTAGATTATTTAATTATAAAGAGGGTTTTTACCCACTCCAATGGCTAGATTTGAGACTCTCACTTAGGAAATTATTATTTTATTATAAAATTAAGTTGAATATTTGTCCATATAAATAGAGAGACACTTGCAACATAGGATCATCACCCAATCAAAGCTTCGATTAGGTCTATACTTGTTTGGTATGGTGATATTCATTGTATGTGGGCCCGACTGCTACTGGATGAATAACTCCTCAAAATGAGACTTTCAAATATGTTTTCCTAAACCTAAATGTAGTCTAATATAATAACATAAATAAAACTAACTAAATCCATCTCCTATTATATATTTGACTACCCCAGTTGGGATTAAGAAGTGATTCATATATCCCAATTGGGAGTATAAAACTTTTAATTGAGGGATGCTAAAAGGAATATAAAATGATTAAAACAATAAATAGCTCATTAATTAAGCAATTTGTTAAGTACAATGTATAATATATCCTATAGAAGACTATATTAACATTTCAATATCTAAATTTAACTAGAGAAAAGAAGTAATAGTTTCATTTCTCATAATTGAAATATGTAGAACATTCACAACAAAGCATGAGAACAATATTGAGGAAAATGTATTTTAATCAATTATTGGCCTTCAAATCCTTTATTAAGTTTAGATAACAATATTAAAAAATCCAATATTGAATTTTCCAGCGAAGGAAAGCATCAACATTAAGAATAAGCATGACAATAGTACACAAGTACAATTCCTTTTGCTAATCCTTCCTTCTAAGGTATTTAGTCCCTCAAAACTCAACTTAAAAGTAGTGGACAACTTTTCCTCTTCATATTCCTCACCCTCACTACTAAATTTTCAAAAGAATACTTAATAATATCCTAACCTTCTTTCTCGTGTTCCGAACTCCTCTTTAAGCCTATACACATGCTCCTTTTGTAACCATGTGTGTTTGTTTTCTCCTTCGCCTTAGGCTTCAAATCTTCCATTTCGAACCTACAATCCAAACAATAAAATATTTTTAAACCAAATAAGATTTGTGAAGAGTTATAAAACTAAATCTAATAATGTAATATTCCTATTTTAATAGGAATATTCAATTTCATTTTATTTTCTTTGTTCAAAGAATAATTATGTAAAGGAGGGTAAAAAACTCCTAATGAAAGAATAAATCCATGCCCAATGTGGAAAAGGGTAAATCTGGGCCACTTTAATAAACACACTTGAGTGTGAAAAGAACAAATCCACTTGATTGGGTCAATCTTGACCATATCTATAGCGCAATATTGGAGGAGTGCTCATCAATAAGGAACAACGTAATTCTAGAAGGAGGTCTTTTGTGTGAAAGAGTTAAGTTGATGAAGGTGGTTTATGGTTTTGGCAAGCTCTCATCTTATAAAAGGAAGGGGAAGGTAACATGTTGAGGTTGTTCATGATTTTATTTCTGATTTGTTGTCTATTTAGACACACAGCTTTCTTAGCTGTTTAGCCTAGATTGCATATGTTGTTTAGCATAGGAATTTCTTGTTTAGGAGTTCCATCTCTTCCCATTAAGGAGCTCTTGGGAGAGCTTGTATTGCTTGCCCACTATCTGGTTGGAGACCAAGCTTCTACTTCCAATTGCAATGCAGATCCAGTGAGGGTTTGCTTGCTTTTGTAAGCTACAGCAAGTGGAACTATAGATTTGTTCAGATCTAGCTTGTATTGGAGCCTCTTCTCAATGAGTGTGTCTTTTAACCTCCTGGAAGAGTGCAGCCATTGTTTGAGCTTTAGTTTTACATCTTGGCATCATGCCAACTTAGTTAATCAAGTTGTAGCATAGTCTCCCTTGAGGGACTGCGTTATTTTCATGGAGATTAGATCTCTTCAGATCTAAGTCATTTCAGTGCTCTTTTTCAGTGGAGGAGGCCTCTGCTCTATTGGAGGAAGGGTGCCCTTCGCTTTGAAGATCTATTGGAGGAGATCTACATATTTTACTTTTCAGATTTGATCTGCATAATATGAATACTTCAGCATTTCTGAATACTCCTGTAGATTTGCTTTCTCAAATCTCAGATCTACTGTTCATGCTTGGTGTAAACCCCAAGGTTCCAAGGGGATCTGAAAGAGGAGCTCTTATAGTGCATGGATATGATATAGATCTGAATTTTTATGCACAAATCTGCTCTAGATCTGACATGTAACATACAATATTTGCAGCCTAATAAAATAACGTTGTCAAGGCAGTTTTCAATCATTCATATGGTTGCAACCCTCTTTTGAGGAGATTTCTTTTGTATATGACTTGTATTTTCAGCCATGTATTTGATGAACTTAATTGTAAGACTTATTTGCTGTTGTAAATACTATTGAAGCATATTTCATGAGCCTCCTATCACTGCTCTGCAGAAACTGTGTTATTTAATGAGCAGAATTTTTTGTTATTACTGCAATCCTTCTTTGGGGCATTTTTCAAGGAAACTAGGTGTGGGAGATCTGTTTAACCCACCTAGAAGGATTTATTTTTGATATCCTCTTGGATTTAGGACTTAGATACTCAGATCTAAGGGATCCAAGTGCTAGTTTTCATTTTTTAAGCGACCATTACTAGAAAATGTGTTTTCCAGTCATGCCTTGCTAGCTGTTCCAGATTTGGAATATTACAGTGGTATCAAAGCTTGATCCTTGGCTCAGCCTGTGAGCATCAAGCCAAGATGTCTTTTCAAGAATATAGGAGACACAAGATGAAGAATGATTTCATGGAAGACACAGAAAGAAAGGATCAAAACCCTTTGCTTGGAAGAATGGAAGGGAAAGAGTTCTCAAGGACTTTGTTCCAAACTCTATTTAAGCCTAAGGGAAAAAACAGAGAAATAAAGGGGATAGACCATGAAATTTTCCCAACTGGATTCACAAGATATATGCATGAGGATAATTCTACATCCTCATCTTATGGGTATGAGCATTCAGCCATATCATCGAAGCTACCATGTTCTATCATCAACTTCTTCAGGAGGAGGAAGAGAGGAGACGAGCCAAAGGGAGGATCTACAAATCCAACTCCACCTATGAAGACCACTGAGGAGAATGTGAACTTGCTTGATACCTTGCCTAGGGAAAGATCCTCATTGGATTAAGAGTCTTCTTCTCAAAAAGAAGACATGAAGATTCCTCTTTCAAAGGTAGACCAAGATCTAAGGTCTCCTATTGATGATGAGGCATTTTCCACCATTGAAGAAAAGGCTAGGGGTAATAGTGTAGTCGTAACAAAGGCATCTCTAGCATTTCATGAAGAAGAAGAAGGGGCAACTACTCCAAGAAGAGAAGCTCTTGCATTCTTGCAAGGAGTTTCAAAGAGTCTCACATATAGAAATTATGGCACAATCCAAGAGCAGCATGTGCCATCAGTATCAGATGGTGAGATCCTGAATACTGCAGAAGATAAAGGGGAGGGAAATCTTCATAGGGTAAGAAACATTTACCCCTCTTTATTTCAAAGGAGTGATGTCCTAAGAAGGCATGAAGATATGTGCAAGAAAAGCAAGGACACATCAGTCCATACATCTTTCTATCATGATCTACGCCTTGATGTCTCCTTACTTGAAGAAGCCCACCAGGGCAACCTCTTGATGAAAAAAGCAAAGTGTTCTCTCAACCTTGTACATTGATGATACATTTGGCCAAGAGAGGAACTATCACAGCGCTGGAGAATTTGGGTAAGAAGCATGCTTATGTCAATCACATTTTACTTTATGATTGCATGCATTCTTTTGCTTTACATGTGCAGGCCATGACTCCTAAATGGAGTGTCTTACCATATAAACTGCATGGCCAACTATGGGCCAGAACTATTTCCAAATATGGCCACTCCCTTAATGGGCTAAGGGAGGTCCTGCAGCATGATGGGTGCTTCCCTAAAGCACAAAATATACATTTGACCTTCAACCATGGTGGAATGGTAAGGGAAGCAATTAAGTGGCATGTAAACCACTTACCACATCTAGATCTGAAGCAGGGAGGAGATGACCTGCACTGGTTTCTATTGGGTAAGTGTGGGTACCACCCAAAGTTTTTTATTTTCTTGTCTCATGCCTTGTATTTCAAGAAAGGAATGTATAAGAAGGAGGCATGGTTGCTTTGGTTGACAAGAAGAAAGTATGGGCACCCCATGATGAATTCCATTTCCATACATTTGCTTATACCTATGATGTATGTACATGTATTTATGTTTAGAATGAATATAATAATCATGTATGTACCTTGGGTTGGGGGAGAATGTAACCGTCTCATGAGGTGGTATGAGGGAGCTTGTTTATATCATGATTTTAATAATGCTCCAACCTTTGTTATGAACATGAGAGGAGGAATGACACATTATGTGGATGTGTCCATTGGGAATGCAATCTCCCATATTTATTTGTACTTCAAGAAGAGGATAGGGCCTTATATGACTACTGCCTTATATAATATGTTTTCTTATTCAAAGGGTCATGTATTGGGTTTATGTCATGAGAAAATATCTCTCACAAGGGAGCACTTGGAGCAAGGCATGTGTTGTTGGAATCATGTTCAGCCAACACCTATTATCCTCCATAATTTTCAAGCTTTGAAGAAGCTTATTTCAGCAAGGAGGTGGTGGGATGACCACTTATTGCACCATGATTTGAGGCAGCAAGATGATGGACAATGCTAGTCTCAAGGGGAGGACTATTGTCACCATCCCATATATCATATGACATTTAGTCCATGTTTCTTTTGGAGCACATATGGTGAAGATAATCTACTCACTATATGCATGGGAGATTGAGCAAGGAGACTCACTAGAATCAAAGAAGAACATCGTGAAGGTCCAAGTTCCTTTTGGCTTCATGAGGACTATTTTATTGCAGCCCAGGATCAACAACTCCACATTCATCAAAAATGGAAAGAGGGACAGCATGAGTTGAGTATCCTCATCTCTCATTTCCATGCATGGAGCCCCTACACAATGCAAATGGGGGGAATTGGTGACTTTTTCTGTGAGCTAGCCAAGATGGCTCACTTTGTTTGGATTATAGCATGTAGATTGGAGCCTCTCATGGGGTTTAAGTACCCTACATCTACCATCTCTCATGCGTTGAGAAAACCAATGGATTACAAGAAACTATTTCTATGTATCTCCCACTTCTTTATGATGACAGCTAATTGGTTCATTCACCAAGAGCACACTTATACCCTTGGGAGGAGACCATTCCATTGGAAGATTTTGCAAGTCCTTGTAAGTTGCTTGAGGGAAAGCAACATCCTGGAGGGGAGGACTGTAATATTCCTATTTTAATAGGAATATTCAATTTCACTTTATTTTCTTTGTTCAAAGAATAATTATGTAAAGGAGGGTCAAAAACTCCTAATGAAAGAATAAATCCATGCCCAATGTGAAAAAGGGTAAATCTGGGCCACTTTAATAAACACACTTGAGTGTAAAAAGAACAAATCCACTTGACTGGGTCAATCTTGACCATATCTACAGTGCAATATCGGAGGAGTGCTCATCAATAAGGCACAACGTAATTCTAGAAGGAGGTCTCTTGTGTGAAAGAGATAAATTGATGAAGGTGGTTTAGGGTTTTGGTAAGCTCTCATCTTATAAAAGGAAGGGGAAGGCAACATGTTGAGGTTGTTCATGATTTTATTTATGATTTTTTGTCTATTTAGACACACAGCTTTCTTGGATGTTTAGCCTAGATTGCATATGTTGTTTAGCATAGGAATTTCCTGTTTAGGAGTTTCATCTCTTCCCATTGAGGAGTTCTTGGGAGAGCTTGTATTGCTTGTCCACTATCTGGTTGGAGACCAAGCTTCTACTTCCAACTGCAACGCAGATCCAGTGAGGGTTTGCTTGCTTTTGTAAGCTGTAGTAAGTGGAACTCTAGATCTATTCAGATCTACCTTGTATTGGAGACTCTTCTCAGTGAGTGTGTATTTTAACCTCCTGGAAGAGTGCAGCCATTGTTTGAGCTTCAGTTTTACATCTTGGCATCAGGTCAACTCAGTTAATCAAGCTATAGCACAGTCTCCTTAAGGGACTGCGTTATTTTCATGGAGATTAGATCTCTTCAGATCTAAGTCATTTTAGTGCTCTTTTTTAGTGGAGGAGGCCTCTGCTCTATTGGTGGAAGGGTGTTGGAGTGCATGACCTTCAGATTCTGATCTTGGCATGTGGCCATCATCTATCTATCCCCTACATCACAGTTTCTACTCCAAATCTGCGTTATTCTTGTAGGTGGTTTTGTAGGGAGTTTGGGTGCACCATTTGGAGACATAGTTTCTGAGTGTTGGGGATCTACCCTTCACTTTGAAGATTTGTTGGAGGAGATATACATATTGTAATTTTCAGATCTGATCTGCATAATTTGAATACTTCATCATTTCTTAATACTCCTACAAATCTGCTTTCTCAGATCTCAGATCTACTGTTCATGCTTGGTGTAAACCCCAAGGTTCCAAGGGGATCTGAAAGAGGAGCTCTTCTAGTGCATGGATCTGACTTTTTATGCACAGATCTGCTCTAGATCTGACATGTAACATACAATAGTTGCAGCCTAATAAAATAACGTTGTCAAGGCAGTTTTCAGTCATTCATATTGTTGCAGCCCTCTTTTGAGAAGATTTCTTTTGTCTATGACTTGTATTTTCAGCCATGTATTTGATGAACTTAATTGTAAGACTTATTTGCTACTGTAAATACTATTGAAGCATATTTCATGAGCCTCCTATCACTGCTCTGTAGAAACTACATTATTTTTTGAGCATAATTGTTTGTTATTGCTGCAGTCCCTCATTGGGGCATTTTTCAAGGAAACTAGGTGTGGGAGGTCTGTTTAACCCACCTAGAAGGATTTCTTTTTGATATCCTCTTGGATTTAGGACTTAGATACTCAAATCTAAGGGATCCAGTCATGCCCTGCTAGCTATTCCAGATTTGGAATATTACAAATAATATGATAAACATAAAATATAAAATAAATGCTAAAATCTAAAATAAATAAAATTAAATCTAAATAAAATCTAATTATAATAAAACCAAAATTAAAACTAAACTCAAGTAAACTAAAACTAAAATTAAATAATATTAAAAGAAACTATTTCATGCTTCCTCTCAACGACTAAAGGAGGTTTTTTCTATTGTTATCTCATGGCATCTTGTTAACAAATTGTTATTCGAAGAAATCAACGTGGATGCTAGGTGGGTGAACATCTGTTCCAATCTGAAATTAGAGATATAGGTTGTCATGTTCCCATCCAATAGAATTTTATGGGGTTTCAAATTATAGTGTATTATTGGGGATCAATTATCATGGTGCAGATACAATAATATGTGTGTAACATCCAACAAAATTAACTCAAGGAAGGGAATTGAATATATTTTTAGATTTCATATATAATCCCTTGAGGCAAGACATCATTTGAGATTTATTACAATCTGTATACTTGAAGTTCCATAGTAGTCAGTTTATATTTGATACTTGTATATTCAAAAATAAAATTAATATGAAATAAAGCTAATAGACTTTATGAAAAATCAAAGTTAAAATCATACACTAATCCTTTTCAGTTTTTTTAGGCATTTTCTCCATCAATTTGACAAGAATAACTTTTCAAACTACTCTCCATGGTCTTAGCTTTCTAACAAGTTGTTTTATGCTTTATTTGGCTTTCTAGAACTCTAGATATGACCTCCCAAAAATAACACCCAACCACCATACATTTAGCTCGTGAATTAATCTTAGCCATTGATTTAAATGTTAAAATCAATATCTGACATGCACTGTAGAGGAACAATTTTGATGGTTTCTATTGTATTTGGCTATTACAATACTTTGTATAAAAGTAAATTTAAAGGTATGGAGAGAAGAGTCTACGTTGAAATAAAAATAATAATATAAATAAAAACACTTAGAATATCAAAATACTAACCCCTAGAGAACTAAAAATCATTTCTTAAGTTTCCTAAGTCTGATATCCAATATAATAAGGAAAGAAACAAATAATAATAAATAACCACAAATAATATTAAATAAATTGAACACAAAATAACACGTGAAATCCAATAAGTCTGGTAAAAACTGAATGAGTAATCCAAAGTTTAAATAAATGAAAATCTTACTGGCCATTATATTTCGTCTATTGGGCACCACATTTCAACTATCGATCCATTGAATTTTGACTATTAGGCCACCATATTCTGACCACCAACCAATATATTTTGACTATCAAGCCACCATACCATCGAATGTCGAGTACCTGACAATGAAATACCAGCCACCAGGCCATTGAATTTTGACCACCATGTCACTGTTTTTCAACTATTGGGCCACCAACTGGTATTTGGTGGCCTAGTAGTCAACACCCGTTGGTATAATGGCTTAGTAGTTGAAATCCAATGGTTGAGTGGTTAAAATCTGGTGGTAGCGAATTCTGACTATCAGGCCACTATTTTTCGACTATAGGGCCATCGACCACTGGGACACTAGAAAAAACATAAATTAGAAAGTAATTAGAACCTAGTATCCTAATATTTTATATTTGAATGACCTAATTTCAAACACCGAACACCAGGCCAACAAATTTTAGTGACGAGATTTTTTCAATTGCCAGAAAATTTTTTCATTGCTCGGGTTCTGTCAACAAACAGATATTGTCCACCAGGCCACCAGATATTGAATATCAAAAGAATTAGAAAGTGATGAGAAATAGGTATCTAGATATTATGATATTACAACCATCGAGAACTAGATTCCAGCTACTAGGCCACCAAATTCTGGTGACCAAACTCTATCAACTGATGGAAATAACTTTTGTTATACAAGTTTTGTGAATAGATGAAGACCAGTAAAAATCAAATCTAAAAAGGAATATAAAAATAATAAAACAAAAGTTAAGTCAATCCACATCCCCTGCTATGCCAGCACATTCAATACCATTCTTTTCCATGTGGATCAAGGGAACACATAATTTTCCACATCTTCGGGACATGGAAATTATATAAAACTTTTGAGGGCGATAACTTTGTGTCTTGAACTCGGAATGAGAAATTTTTTATATCGCTGGAAATATCTTAACGAATAGAAGATAACAACGACCTCAAAATTAAGAAATTATCAAACTAGATGAAGTAAAATTTATAACCTACTTAGTATATTAAAAATAAACTACACACCAATTAAATACAAAATGAACTCAAATATTTGATCCTACTATATGTACATACAAAATACAAGCCAATGAGATTAAAGAGGATAATAATGCCTAATTAAATCAAAAGTGTCGACAACCCACCTTTACACAAACTGAGGTATGAACTACTTTAAGTGAGTCTAGAAGAACATGTAGCAATGTTAAAAAAACTCAAAAAGCAATAATCATTATGAATGCGAGGAGAATATGACACAGACACAATTTTTCACAATGTAAATAAAATCATACATGCATTTAATGATTCTATTTTCATTCATGTAATTAAATAAATGACTTTTCCAATTACATCACAAGACCATTGTCTCATGAAAGATAAATAAATGAATGGATGATATGAAGTGTGCTTATATTAGAAAATAAAATTAGGCAAAAAATGGGCCTCAAAACAAAAATGTATAACCAAAATCAATTTTATAAGAACCAATAGGATTCAAGATGATGATGTCAACCATGTAGGATGATTCACCATTTTTGGAGTAAAAAAGTAAAAAGATAAAAATAAAAATAAAGAAACAAATTTTTAACTCATATTTTTAAGTTATTTCCCTATGGTTTTACTCAAATTTCGATTGAGAGTACTCATTGGATGCAAAATTCAATTCCTCATCCAAGGAGTACCCATGTTACATACTTTCAATGGAGCTTGTTACACAAAAAATGAGAAATGCATGAAAAATGTGGTTGCAATCATGTTTTTCATGTATTTCTCATTTTTCGTGTACCAGTGTCCATCGAAAGTATGCAACATGGGTACTCCTTGGATGAGTAATTGAATTCTGCATCCAACAAGTTCTCCCCTTCAAAATTTGAGTAAAAGTTAAGGGAGATAAATTGAAAATACGAGTTGAAAATATAGTTTTTTTTCTCTAAAATTCGATGATGTAATCTAATCTTATTTTATTATTTCCACTATTATTTTATAATATTCGTTAGGAGGCCCATTTTAGACCTAAAAATTTCTTTGATGACTAAGAAACCATGAAAGGAAGTCCATCAAATTATTTTTTCAAATAAAGCAAAACAAAATCAAATACAAGAAAAAGACATTGATTTCAAAAATTTAATAGGGGACCCTTAATGTTTTGCTAAAAACAAATATCTTACTTACAACAGATGATCATCACCCAATCAAAGTCCCAATTAGTTCTATGGTCATTTGGTAGGGTGATGTCCATCGATATGTGGGCCTGACTGCCACTAAATGAATTGCTCCTCAAAAGGAGACTTTTAAATATGTTTTCATAGATCTAAATGATGTCTAATCTAATAACATAAATAAAATTAACTAATTAAACCAAATCTACCTCCTATTATATATCTAACTATTCCAAATGGGATAAGAAGTAGTTCATATATCCCAATTGGGAGTAGAAACACTTTAACTAAAAGATGTTGAGAGGAACATAAATTGCTTAAAACTAGAAATAGTTCAATGCTTAAGCAACTTGTTAAGTACAATGCATAACATAACTTATAGAGTGCTATATTAACAGTTCAACATCTAAATATAACTAGTGAAAAAAGGAAAGATAATTCTATTTGAGAAATGGAAATAGTTTCATTCCTCATAATTGAAAAATATAACACATTCATTGCAAAGTTCCAAAACAATCCACAAATTATTACAGAACATGTCTTTTCACCAATGATGGTCCTTCAAATCCTTTATTAAGTTTAGATAACAGTATAAAAAACCCAATATTGAATTTTCCAAATAAGGAAAACATCAGCATTAAGAATAAGTAGGATAATAGAAAACAAGCCAAATTCCTTTTGTTAGTCTCTCTTTTAAGGCCTTCAGTCCTTCAAAAATTAGCTTGATAGTTATACTCATTTTTTCCTCTTTGAATTTTTGAACTCGGACACTAAATTTTCAAAAAAAATCTTAATAATAGTGCAAGCTTCCTTTCTCTTTGTTGAGCCTCAACTTCAAAGCTGTAACCATGCTCTTTTTATAACCATGTAAATTTGTTTTTCTCCTTATTCTTAGACATCAAATCTTCCATTTCCATTTCCAATCTGCAATCCAAACAATAAACTATTTTTAAATCAAATAAAATTTATAAATATTAATAAAACTAAATCAAATAATGAGATAAAACTAAAATATAGAATAGATACTAAAATCTAAAATAATAAGATAAAATATAATTATAATAAAACTGAAATTAACACTAAACTCAATTAAGCTAAAACTGAAATTAAACAAAATTATTTGATGCTTTCTCTAAATGATTCAAGGAGGCGTTTCCTTTGTTATCTCGTGGCATCTTGGCAAGCAATTTTATTTGAAGAAATCACCGTGGATTTCAGGTGGGTGAAAATTTGTGCCAATCCAAAATTAGAGAGATAACCTATCAGCCCCTCATCCAATAGAATGTTCTGGGGTTTCAAATTGCAGTGTATGATGGGGGGATTAATTGTGCAACATCAAAGAGAATATACCGGAGGAAATGCATTAGAGATACATTTTTAGATTTGGATTTGACACCCATAGATTCAAAAATAAAATTAATAATAAAGAAAATTAACAAATTTAGAAAAATCAAATTTAAAATCACACTAATATTTCTTTAGTTGTTTTAGGGCATTTTCTCCACCCATTTGACAAAAATAACTTTCTTAAAATATTCTCTACATTATTATATTTCCCATGTGCTATTTTATGTTTTATTTGTCCTTTATAAGCATAGATATGTCCTTCCAATAATAACACAACCAACGCGTGACATAATCTTAGCCATTAATTTAAATCTTAAAATCAATATCTATATAATTATTACAATAGTTAGTATGTAAGTTAGTTTGAAGGTATAGAGAAAGGAATTTAGACTAAATTTTTTCACTAAAAGAAATTAATTTTTATAAATTAAAATATAAACATCAATAATATCCAAACATTATCATTTCTTAAATAATTTTTAAATAATTGAGATTAGGAAATCTAAATTTAATAAGAACATTTTTTATAGGTTTTGACTGTTGCTTTTCTTTGCATGATATATATATGGATAATTGGATCAACCAATCTTCATTATCCTGATCATGAACTACATTCAGTAATTTGAAATGGATCGATTCTAAAATCTCTCATATGATTTCTCGAAAAAATTATTTTATTTTAATAAAAAAATAATAATCACAAATAATAATAAATAAATAAAAACCATTAATAATAAAAAATAATTCAAATTAAATAAAAATATAATAATAAATAAATAAAAATCATAAATAATAATAAATTGATAAATAAATGAAAACCACTAATAATAAAAAATAATTCAAATTAACTAATTTGGAATATTTAAAAATGAAAGAAAAAAACACCAAAAAGTATCAAATATCATTTCTTAAATTTAAAAATGAAAATAAAAAAACCCATTTCTTAAGTTTAAGTTAATTTGGAATATTTAAAAATGAAAAAAAAAATACCAACAGTGTCAAATATCATTTCTTAAATTTAAAAATGAAAATAAAAAAACCCATTTCTTAAGTTTAATAAAAATACCAACAAGATCAAAATATGATTTCCTAAAATAAAAAATAATTCAAATTAACTATTTATCTGGAAAATTTAAAAATGAAAATAAAAATACTAGCAATATCAAAATAATATTAAGAGGCTAAAACTTAAAAATCTAAGCTCTCGCTCTGCTGCTGGGGCTCCCATGTGCTGCTACCCATCGGGACTCCTGCCCTAGTTTCCCTTGGCTTGTTGTCGCCTCGCTGCCTCTGTTGTAGATCCTCTGCGTGCCACGTTGATTCCTGTCAGGACATTGCCTGCTTGGGTCATTGCTATGATCTCGCTTCTGATGTCGCCGTCGCCGCCCGACTACTCCCGCTAGGGCTCTTCTGTGTCTTCCCCACCTGGTTCGACTAATGGCAGCCCCTCAGGGCGCCCCTCCGCCCCCTCCTCCTGAGGTGGAGGCTTTCCACCTGTTGATCGCCTCTTAGAAGAAGAAGTTGAAACAACAGGCATCCAAGTTTGTGAAGAAACTAGATGAAATCCCTGAGGTTGCTCTTGTGCCTAAGGGACCTATGAAGGTGGCCCTCTCTCTCGTGGAACGAGCGCTAATAGGGCAGTTTACAGGTTTATGGCCATCTCCAAAGACTACGGAAACTTGGGTTAGCAGAAATTGGCAGCCACTCATCAAGAACAATGTCACATCTTACTTTCTGGGGCGTGGCTATTTCCTGTTCAAGTTTAATTCAAAGGAGGACAAGGAACTCATCTTTATAAATGGACCATAGTTCATGGGTCCTCAAGGCCTATACCTGAATCATTGGACCCCTGATTTTGATCCTTCGGTCGACGTCCCCTCCACTTTCCTAGTTTGGGTCACACTCCCAAATCTTCCAGTGCACTGTTGGAGCTGGGACTCCCTAATTCAAATTGGGAATTCCATTGGGAAATTTATTGACAAATCCTACAACAATGAACAATATGATTGTGCTAGAATATGTGCGTAAGTCGACTTGGAAGTTGGGCTACCTAAAGCCATCAAGCTCATAGTTGGAAATTGGTCCAACATTTAGAAGATTGAATATGAATAGCTGCCATTCAAGTGTCGCGCATGCCACGAATATCTACATTTCACCCAAAAGTTGTCCCAAAAATGCGACCCCAGAGAAAGAGAAAGAAGCAGAATGGCAGCTAGCAAAAAAAGCCAAACCTCCAAGCCAGGGCTAAACAGGCAGCGAGTTGATAAGGGGAAAGGCAGCTCTGCCCCTTTGGGAAATGCCTCCATACCCATGACTGGCCCAAAAGATAATGAGAATAGCTTCATCGCTTTGAGCTCGGAAACTGAGGGAGATCAAGAGGTTGACCCAAAGAATGCAAAAAAGGGCCCTCCCACGCAGGAAGCCTCAAGCTCCCCGAAATCTAGTGAGAACCAAAGCAAAATCCAAAAAGAGAAAGAAATAGGGTCAGAGGATGAAGACCTCGACTCAGAGGAATCAAAGGAAGAGGGAGAAATAGGGGAATCCCATTCCTTTGTCAGAAGATCCACCAGGGGGAGGAAATCCCTCAAAGAGAAGCCAGAGAAAGAAACCTACAGGGAAAAGCTATTAGGTAGTCAGCCAACCCTGGAGAAGATGCTGGCTAAAAGCCACAAACCAAGCAAGAACCAAAGCCAGGGCCCTAAGGGAGCCCCCTCAACCCAAAAAAGAAAGTAATGAAGATTGTCTCCTGGAACTGTAGGGGGATGAGGAGTAGCCAAAAAATGGAAGCAATGAAAAGCCTTGTAAGACTGGAAAAGCTTGACATTCTTCTCATCCAAGAGACCAAAATCGAGGAAGGATACGTCCTCCAAAAAAGTAAACAGTTTTGGGGTAAGGGCGGAAGCATAGCTGTCTCCTCCAGAGGAGCATTAGGGGGTCTAGGAGTTTTATGGGACATGAACTCCTTTAAATAAATCTTGGTTAAAACATCCACAAACTGGATTCTAATTCAGCTTCAGCATTTGCAAACTAAGGACACACTGAATCTCATTAATATTTATGCTCCAGCCATCTCGGCAGATAAACAGAGCTGCTAGGACACCATTCGTGATTTAGCCTCTGAGTTGCCGATGGAAAATGTCATTATTGCTGGGGACATGAACCTAACTCTATGCCAAGATGATAAGCATGGGGGCTGCACAGTAAGGGATCCTGCCAGGGAATGGGTGGAAGATCTTATTCAGGACTGGGACCTTCTAGACATCAAGTTTGTCAAAGGCAAATATACATGGACAAACAGAAGAGTGGGGCCAGGGCACATAGCAGCATGGTTAGATAGTTTTCTTATTCAAAGCTCTTTCCTTCTTCTTGGTCTTGAAATTACTTCTTCTATCATCCCTTCTTCAGTCTCTGATCACAAGCCCATCCGCCTTGAGATGAAGCCGCTTTTGAATCTGGGGCCTATTCCATTCTGCTTCAACCCCCTTTGGGTCCAGCAACTCAATTTCTTGGGGATAGTTGAGGATGCCTAGAAGCCCCCTGTCAATGGTTCACCATTTTTTGTATGGGAAGAAAAACTGAGGAGGGTGAAAAGGGCCCTCAAAGATTGGGTCAAGGGACTCCCTTCCCTGTCTGCAGCTAGGCAGGAGGCTCAGGGCAGCCTTGAAAGTCATCAAAAGCAGATGGAAGACATGGACATATCAAGGGACAGCCTAACCCAGGAAGAAGAACTCCAAGAAAATTTCCATAAGACTTGTATCCAGGAAGAAGAGTACTGGAGGCTCAAGTCCCGCAGTCTCTAGCTCCAAGCTGGAGACAGAAACACTTCCTTCTTCCAAAAGCAGACACAGGCCAGAAAGAGCTTCAACTTCATAAAATAAATAAATTCTAGAGGACAACCCCACAACAACTTTGCCAACATAAAATCAACTGCTCATCAACACTTTAAGGAGCTATATACAGACGATAAGAAGGCAAATATATGCCTAGATTTGTTGAACCTTGTCCCCCAAAAGGTCAATGAGGAGATGAAATCGATGCTGAACGCTCTTGTAACTATAAATGACCTCAAGCATGCCCTTGATAACATGGATCCAGATAAAGCACCCGGACCGGACGAATTCACTGGCTACTTAATCAAAGCATGCTGGAATATTATCAAGAAATATCTACACAAGATGATCCTAAAATCCCATACTTGCCATAAAGTTGGTGGGAGCACTAATTCAGCCTTTCTGGCCCTTATCCCCAAAGATAAGGGTGCCAACTCTTTCAATCGGTTTCGGCCAATCTCGCTCTGTAATATTGGCTACAAGCTTATAACAAAAGTCATGGCTAATAGATTGAAAGGTCTTCTCCCTGAAATTATCCCTGTCAATCAAGGGGGATTTGTCAAAGGCAGATTGATTACAGACAATTTCATCTTGGTCCAAGAATAAATACACTCCAGCGTTCAAAACAAAGAATAAGGCATGGCTGTAAAGTTGGATCTGGCTAGTGCCTTTGACCGTGTAAGGCACAAGTTCCTTTTTGGGGTTATGCAGTAGTTTAGTTTGATTCTAAGTTCATTAACTAGGTCAAAGCCTGCATAACGGAACCTTGGATTGCACCCCTTATCAATAGTCGCGCTGCGGATTTATTTAAGGCCAGCCGGGGAGTTAAGCAGGGATGTCCTTTGTCCCCTCTCCTCTTTTTCATCCAAGCCTCTGTCCTCAGCTTCATGCTTGAAAAAAGAAGAATAGATCAAGATATTATGGGCCTAATAATAGCTAGGGGAGTTCGGGAAGTCAATCATGCTCTTTTCACAGATGATCCCATTTTTCTCGGGGGTTCGTCCCCCATCTTAGCCTCCCGTTTCAAGGTGGACCTTGACAGCTACTGCAGTAACTCTGGAAGCATGCTCAACAAAGACAAATGCTTCATTTATGCTTGGAATTTGACTCCTGATGATCTAATCGAGATTTCCCACATTCTAGGATTTAAAGGCTCCATGAAATGAGGCTCCTTCGAATATCGTGGTCTGCCAGTTTTCCAAGGATGTTCGACAAGAAGAGATTGGGAACCTTTGCTGGACAAATTGAAATCCAAAATGCAATCATGGGGTGCTTCATGGCTCAATTTGGCAGGTAAGACTGTCATTAAATATATTCTGAATAGCCTCCCTATCTATCAGTCTTCTATTCTTTTGGCTCCAGTTGGAATCCTTCACAAAATGGAGCAGCTCATTCGCTCTTTCTTTTGGAGGGGAGGGAAGGATAATGAGAAGAAGCTCCCGCTGGTCCGCTGGGACAAAATTGCTAGGTCGCTAATGGAAGGAGGCATCCATTTCAAAGATATTAAGGAGCACAACATTGCACTTGGGTCCAAGATACAGTGGCGACAAGTTGTAAGAAATTCGGGATGGGCCCAAAAGGCGTTGTGGAAAAAATACTGCCTGGGGAGGTGCCTACGAAGCCTGGAAAACTTCTGTGAGCATCAGTAGGGTTCCTCGATCCACAAGATGTGCCTGCATGCCCTTCCACTTCTACGGGATCATCTATACTAGATCCTAGGAAACGAAAAATGCATAAACTTATGGGAGGAAAAAATTATGAACAGCTCGGCTACTGGGGACGACCCAGACCTTCAGCAGCTGAAAGGCTGGATGGATTCGAATGGGACTAGCACAATTTGGGACATGTCTGAGTGGGAAAATAACAGCTGGGCAGGGTGGAAGAAACCAGATATCCCTCTCCATTTAGAAACTGCTTGGGGAAAATTAATGTCTGCGATTGTTGGGAAAGCTCCACTAAATGCAAGGAAAAAAAATAGTAGAGGCTGGGGATCTTCTTCCGGTTGTTACACTGCTGCCTAGGGCTACAAATGTATCAAGGTTATCCCCTCGACTCCCAGCAACCCCGCTGTCTGGAAAGGTGTTTGGAACATTAAAAGCATCCCAAAAATTGATATTTTCACATGGCAGTTGGGCCACAGCAGCATTCTTAAGGCCGAAAAACTCCAGCGCCACAGCATTCATGGCCCATCTCGGTGCCCTCTTTGCATGTAGCACGAGGAATCCTCCAACCACATCTTATTAAATTGCCAATTTTCCCAGGACATCTTATTAAATTGCCAATTTGCCCAGGACATCTGGCAAGAAACTCTCTCTTTCTAGAACAACAGCCTTGCTCCTCCAAATACCATTAGAGATATGTTGTCAAATTAGAGCTCTTGTTTTCCTTTCACTGGGAAAGGATGGCCCTACAAAGGATGGTTGATCATCCCCAAGATCATCTGCTGGAAAATCTGGCTGGAACGCAATTGCCAGATTTTCCAAGAAAAATCTTTAAAACAGCAGCAAATTGCAGCACAGATCAAAAGCCTTTTTAAAGAAATTATGCAAACAAAAATAAATCAGCAGCAGAACAGCAATCCGAACAAGAAAAGCAGGGAATGGTGTCAACAGCTAAATCTGATAATTCCTAGTACCCAAGACTCGCCAAAAACCAAATCTTGCTGGCAAATAAGATTGGGGGAGGAAGAATTCTAGAATTGGAGAAAGAGCGCATACACTCATTCTCTGCTCTTCGATGGGGCCGCTAAAGGAAACCTGAGGTTGGCTGGTGCTGGTGGAGTAATACGAAGACCCTCAAACCACATAATTTCCCATTTCGCTTGGGGCCTGGGGACCACCTCCAATAATCATGCAGAAGCATTGGCTCTACTTCAAGGGTTGAAGCAACTAAATAAGAAGGGAATTAGGAAAGCACGTATTATTGGAGATTCCCAAATCATTATTGGCCATATGGTGACAAGGACGGCACCCAAGGACCTTTGATTGCATTGGCTGCTAACTCGCATCAGGAAGCTAGCGCAGACCTTTGAAAATCTTCAGTTCTTTCATGTTCTCCGGATTAATAACAAGGATGCTGACCAAGAAGCCGATGTCATTGTCCCCCTTCAGTTGGGATTCCTTCACTGTGATGAAAGAGATTATTGTGACCCTCTGCCTTAGTCGGATCTCCTCTTTTTGCCATGTATTACAGTTTGTTACTGCTACAATTTGTTTGTATTAGGAGATTTGTAAGTCTTTGGGCAATCGCCGGACTGAATGTAACAAGTAGAGTAGGGGAATTTTTTTTGAATGGAACCCCCTCTAAAATTGGGTATCCACATGTAATCGAATGTAATCTTTCCGAGCTGCAGTCTTAGCCAGCAAATTAATATACCATACGCGTTCTTGTTAAAAAGAAAAAATCAAAAAAATATTAAAAAAAAAAAAAAAAAAACAAAAAACAAACCATTTCTTAAGTTTAATAAAAATACCAACAAGATCAAAATAACATTAAGTCAAATATAATTAAAAAATAAACAAATATTAATAAATAAATTTCCTAAGTCCCATATAATAAAAAAATAAACACGTATTAATAAATAAATAAAAACCACAAATAATGATAAATAAATAAAATAAAAAATAATGTATGAATAAAAAACAAAATGAAAGGAATATTAGATCAGAGGAATATGGATAAGGTGAAGTTTAATAAAAACCAAAGGAATAATCCAAATTTAAATAAACCAGAATCTTACCCGTCATTGGAATTTGTCCATCGGGCACCAGATTTCGACTACTGGGCCACTGGATATTGACCACTGGGACACTGAATTTTGACTTTGGGGTCACTGGATTACAACCATCAGGCGATCGAATTTCGACAATAGGGCCACTGTATTCCAACTATTGGGCCATCATACCATTGAATTTTGATTATAGAGCCATTTAAGACCAACCACGAAGCCATAGGATTTCGACCATAGGACCATCATATTCCGACTACCAGGATACCAAGTAACTAGATTCCAACTACTGGACCATCGATTTTAATGGATTCTAAAAAACTTAGAAAGTGATGAGAACCTAGTATTTTGGTATTCGATATGTTATCCACCAGACACTGGTTTTCAGCTTGTCAATTGATGAAATACTTTCCATTACATGAGTTCTTTCAATTGATGGGTATTGGCCACCAAGACACCAAATACCGAATCACAAAATAATTATAAAGTGATGAATTAATAAAAATGCACAGCCAGGCAGAAACGTGAGACATTATTCTCACATGATGAGAACCCAGTATCTCGGTATCTGATATTCCAACCACCAAAGTATGGCCACCGGGAATTGGATTCCAGCCACAAGTAATCATTTCTAAATCAGAAACAAATTCCCCAAGCCCTTTCAATTGGTCCCTTATTTGTGACATCTTCATAATATAGGTGGCCATGTATTCATATTTTGACTTCCTTATTCTATATAGTTGATTCCTCAATGATATATTTTGACTCGATGTACTTGTAGAGTACAATTTCATCATAGTATTATACATGGCTTTGGATATCTTCAAATCAGCAACAAAAGGAACAAGATGATATTTTATGGATTCAATAATTATCCCTTGTGTTTTCACTTCTCCTTTCTTTTATTTTTCTAACTCTTGGGTCTTCTCTTTTTCTGGTGCACTAACTTCACCAAGAACATATTCCATGACTTTTTTTTATGTGAGCACCAAGTTAATCCTATTCTTCCATGCTAGGAAGTTTGTTGGTCCAACAAGCTTATTGCTTTCCTTGCAAAATGTAGCCACATGATCTATAGATTGAGACATAGAAGACAATATGATACTTACTTGTCAACCAAGAGTCCTCATTCTCAATGATGTCTCCAACTATCTTGATGCTTTCAAGGTCTTCAAAGAGACTGCAAAGATGCCCTAGAATGATGACTTCTAGGATGCCTTCAACAATAGTGTCTTCAAATAGCTTCAAAGAGTGGATGATTATCCCAATATTCTTTGATGCTTCCTTTTCTTCAAGATGATGGAGTGCACAAGAGAGCCTTCAAGAGAGATAGTATCGTTCAATGAGAGCTTGATCCTTCTTAAGATCATGAGGTAGTTTAGTGAGATCTTGATGTAGTAACCTTCCTTCTAGATCCGTAGGTCTTCTTCTTCTTTCCTTGTGTATTTTTGCAAATAATCCCCCTTGACAATAAATCCCTTCTTATGTCAACAAGATGATCTTCAATTCACCTTCTCTTTCTTCACCTTTGCTCCAATACCATGTTGGATAATCTACTAGGGTAACTTATTAAAATAATATCCTTATCCTTGATAAAATTTTGTGATATTATATTAAATTATTTATATTCTTACTTAATTTATCTTCATCAAAAAACTATCAAGAGCATAAACCATAAAAATAATGGAGACAAATATAGGCTCCAAGCCAGGGAAAAACTCTTCCAAGGGGAAAACCCAAAAATAATCTCTTATATTCTTATATAATATGATAAAATGAGAAAACAAAGACCCAAAGACCAAAGTCAAGACCTCTTCCAAGAACCAAGTCATCCCTCCAAAAATCTATTCCAAATAGGTCAAAGATCAACCAAGTCAACAAGAGTCAATCCTCCTTCAATCTTATTCAAATCTCAGTTTCAGCCTCCAATTTCAGAACTTTGGACCTGCAATGACTTTAGAGACTTCGCTCTACAACTCTCAGCTCCCTGCAATAGAACAAAAACTCTAATCCTAGCACGTGTGAGCAGAAAAGTCAATATTTCAACTTCTTTTCTGTGCTAGGGTTTTTCTCCTTGTCTTCTAGATCTTTCACTCTTCTTTTCTTCCTCTTCTTGCTTAAGATTGAACTTATTCTTGTGTAAATTGAATGCGTGTAAAATTAGGTTGAAACTGCTTATATATATATGCCTTTCATGAGGTCGAGTAACCTCTTCTAGGTTGACTTGTCACTGGAAGGGGCAACTTGTTCTTGGAGATATTTTTGACTTTTTAGATACGAAAATAAATTATTTTTCATGTTACAACTTTCCCAATATGGTCTTATAAAAATGATATTGACTCTCTTTACTCATGAAAATAATTCATTTGAATTTCCAAACCCTAGAAGCATGAAGAGCATGCATAACCTAGTTGACCAATTAAAAGAAGCATGAAACCCATGCTTGAAAATAATATTTTTTCTTTCTTCTTTTTATTGTTACATAAGATATACATAATGACATGATTACAACAACAATTATGAGGGTCGAAACTAATTACATTTTCCAATACTTCCTCTTAACTAGGGAGGTATTCATAATTGTACAACCAGTACAAGGATATTCTCAAACTGAAGAGTTCTCATAAGTGTTGGAAACTAGAACACTACTTGGGGAGGGGGGAGGAGGGGGTGGTAGGGGGTAGAGGGGGGGGAGGGAATGAATCAGTAGTGAGATAACCTATACAATTTTTCTCTAATTGGTTAATCTTTTAAACCATGTGCAAACTGAAGCACATGAACAAATATTAGAGCGTAAAACATAAGTAAAACCATGAGATAAATCACACAATAGACACAAGTGCTTATGGTGGAAAACCCTCCTCCTGGGTCAAAAACTACCCTTGCTGTTGTTGCGCTGCTCAATATATTTTATTAATTTTTTGAATAAATTTACATGGATCGGCTTACACCCATAATACATAATACTTGGCTTCCTTCACAATATGCTCGCATCTATCATACATGAAATATGTTTCTCTCTTAAATATATGGACTACCATCTATTGAAGGCCACCAGATAAATGATCCTCACCCAACTGCCATTGGACTATCCAACTCCTGTTGGATGGATAAATCACTTCCTTCTACTGAATCCATTAAATCACTGTATACTCTAAAGCCTTGGTGCCTTCACTTCCTCCATGTGAGCCTCGTTTCACAATATTTTAAACTGGAATCCCAATTCACTCAACATGAACATCACAACAACACCATCATTCTGAATCAAAAGTTTTAAAAAAACTAAAGAATAAAATAGGAGAAGACAGTCTCCAAATACTCCATTATCTACCACACAACCTCACCAAGAACTTCTCCAATCCATACATCATCTTCTACTCACTACAAACATATGATGGCTAAAACATGTTTCAGCTATCTGCTACTACAATTGCAAAATGTTTCAGAAATTATGCATTATAAAACTCACACAACTTGCATACTCTTCTCCAAACTCACACGTACTCAACACATAACTCATCCAACCAAACTATCATTGAGCTATCTCCAATATAAATATGAATTGAGGTGCTCAACTCAATAATTACAAAGAACTACTAGGCTTCACAATTTTTTTCATATGCTTGATTTGATCCAGATTCAACTCATTGACACTATCAGACTAGTACTCCACTTTCGTTGTGATATTTTCAACTTTAATTAACTTCTGGAGGTACCACTAACTTTTCCAACCATAAACCGAAAATTTCTTAACAAGAATGTTGCCACAATACAAAAATTAGCTAACCAACGCGAGAAATCTAGACAAAAACTCATGCAAATGCTTGGTTGCATGCATGACACTGGCTCAATGCGACTGTAACATCACAATCTCTCCCATAGGCCTATCTTCCAGTGACTGGATCTTTTCAATCGCTCCCACAGGCTTGGATCCTTGTGACTGGGGCAAAAGCTAAAGAAAAACATTGAAACATCAGTCCAAGACCTATGCCAACTGATGGTTCATATTCTTCAGCTCTTGAGCATCCCTCCAAGCCTCTGTAACAAGTCTGAAAATGATGACATAGGCCAAGAACTCCTACAAAAATTCAGTGACAAGTAGTCCCTAGTCTTCCAACCTTATCACCAAGACAAACACCTCCAGCTCTTCAAGAAACAACCGCAATATGTCTAAACACCTCTAAGACTTGCAGTAGTATCTCCAACTCCTACAACAACAACATCATGTCATACAACTACCTCCATCACTGGTAGAAGCACCTCCAACACAAGAAACCACACCTCACACATGTAGTATCAACTCTAATGTCTCTAAGACATGTAGAGACATATGCAACACTTGTAGCAGCACTCCAACCACTTAGAGTAGCAACATGTTGGTTTGAGGGGTCCTGACCCAGGTACAGATTTAAGGTTTGCCACAAAATCCTATACTACTGGCCCTTTCGGAAATGACCTACTTGCGCAGGCCAAGGTCTCACCTGAAGTAGTATGGGAGGGTGTTGGAACCAGGTTTCCGCACCCTGAGAGAAAGAGAGTTAATTGAGGCAACCCTATTAATATCTATCTAATTTATGTAGAAGAAGTCTTATCGTAGGGCCTTTAACAATATACTTTGCAGAATGTGAAGCTCATAAACCCATGGATATCATGTAAACATAAATAAAGCAACTATTGTTAATCAAATCTCAATAATACCTTCGCATCCACGTGCGCATTAATATTTATCAACAAACAGAATCACTGTAATAACACTAACAATGCTAGTTATTATAATGCATAGATACTTCAGCAGATTTCTCATTAATTAACATTCAAAAACCCACTTAAAGACCTGATTCCCAACCCGCGCACACAGCCAATGGGGTCCACACACAACAGGACTGAGGATCTCCGCGCACACAGCCAGCAGGAGTCCTTACCCAATACAACCCAAAACAAATCTCAACAATTCACAGCTAGCATAAATCGTACTTAGTCTCCATATAGACTCAATATATCCATCTATTTATATCATCATAGTGTGGGCTATTCTATGGTCCGCAAATCGTGGTTTCATCATAGCGTTCCTCCATGATTTCGGGCTCCACCATGTTTTTAAAGGTCGCGATGCGCAGGCTAGGGACGATGTACTCCATGGGCATAATGGTCTCCTTCCCATAAACCATCCAAAAAGGCGTTTTCCTAGTCAATTTCTTGCACGTGGTTTGGTAGGCCCAGAGTACTGATGGGATGCGCACGTCCCAATCGCTTCGATCAACATTACAGACCTTGGTAAGCGCCTGTTCCAAAATTTTATTGAAAGCTTCCATTGTTCCATTTTCCCGTGGGTGATATGGGGTACTCTTCGCATGGTGGATCTGGAATTCCTCAGTCAAAGCTTGAATTGTTTCGTTAATGAAATGTGTAGCTCTATCACTCATCAAGATCTTCGGACAGCCGAACCTAGTTAAAATATGATAAAAAATCAAGTGTGCAGCGGTATCTATAGTGCATTCCTTCACAGTTTGTGCTTCCGCCCATCTAGTTACATAATTAGTTGCAGTGAGGATGTATTGGGCACCTGTCTTCTTACCTGGTGGGTTGATGGGTCTGATAGAGTCTATAGCCCATTTATCAAATGCCTGCAGGGCCATCTGTGGTTGTAAGGGCATCTCATCCCTGCACGTGTAGAAACCTTAGTTAAACTGAGAGGGGGGGGTGAATCAGTTTAACACCTTCAAGAATTTTTAAAACCTTTTAATTAAACTTATTTACAATTTATCTTCATGATCAATTTTATATGGAAACAAACTTATATGTGTAGAAATGTTAAGATAATGTAACATCAGAATTATGACAAGAGCAGTAAGTATTAAGCAGACTGAATAACCATATCAACACATAGACATCACACACAGAGACAACAGATATACGTGGAAACCCATAAAGGGAGAAAACCACATCTTATTATTGTTGTGATGTAATGGCAAGCTCCAACTCCCTCTCACCACTGATTTTCTGTAAGCACCAACCTACAGGAGGCTCCAACCTCAAATTCTGCAAGCTACAACTTGCAAGGAAGCTTCAACTCCCTCTTTTTCATAAAAGAACCATTTGCTGATTTACCTTGGATATCAGCTCTATTCTGTACCTTTGATTTTTTTTTTTTACTGTACTCCAATCTTCATATTTTCTTGATTATTTCTTTTTCTTCAATTCTACATTCTCTTCTCTTTTATCAATTTACTTAGAGAAATGTATCCATTTCAACTTTACAGTGGGATTTTATCTTTCTCCGGAGACTTGCCAATTACATCACAAACAATGTAAACAATTAAAAACTTTCATTCAATTACAGTATAAATTTCGAATCATTTCAACAACTTTGCTCTCTCTCTGTTTTCCTCTCTCTTTTTAACAACAGCCACGCCTCACTTTTTCGTTTCACTATATTCATTTTCCCTGTTCATTGTAGTTGCATAAATGCTGCCTGTACAACTGTCTTTTAATCGAACATAAAAAATAACTCTCAGCGTTATTATAGAACCTTTTTAGCAAAACGAATATATCTGTACTCACAATCTTTATCATGAAATAAGACCTCAACCATCAAAGATGTGACCTTTGGGTTCGTATTGAAAAGAAATGCTTTGACTCATTAAATATACAATGTCATTCTCATAAAACAAATATCTGCTCGCCAATCAAATGTTTTATAACCTTCTTAATAAACCATGGGTTTTATATTAATGAACAACCAACTAACCTCTGAAAGATTTGGGCCCGACATGTCAACCCTTTTTTAAATACACATTCATATGTGACTCCAATACTTAGCTTCATAACCCAAAAATATTCTATGCTCAAGGTTTATCTTTCACATCTACAATATAACTCATATGTGAGGTTCGACTTTATCATAACATTATATATATATATATATATATATATATATATATCTAATTTGACATGTATTACTCCTTTAATCAATCTTCCCCAAACTTTCCGCACACCCATATAGTCGGGCCCACATCCTCGTTCAATGCATTTCATAACTCTTCATATTTTTTGTTCATCTATATGACATATAATAAACCAACAATAAAACTTTTTCTTTTCCACATAAGTTAATATGCATCAAGACTCCATATTACGCCCAAATCTCACACTGGCCCACTGCTTTTTTTGTTTCAATCTACATATATAAGACTCAGCATATAACTCTGGTTTTATAATTTGACTCCAATGGTCAATTAGCCATATTGAACCCTGCTTTATGAATGCATCTATGAATATCTCAACTTTGTAATAAACCTCAATGTATTCGGGCCCACAATTTACACATACCTCGTTACCCTTCGCGCATCCAACGGCTGTAATGCTATCGCGCCATCATTCAATAATCCAATGGTAGTCGCAGTCTGAAAGCGCTCGGGGTTTAATTCTTAACTCACGCGATGGAGATGGGTCCTAGTGTTAACCTACCCATCTCATCCGACGGTTAACAAACTATCGCGCTCCTGCTGACAATCCAACGGTGGTCATGTAATATCGCGCAAATTAGATGCACGGATGTTATTTCTCCAAAGTTGCGTGAAAAACCCGGTTTTGTAATAATACCTTTGGACACGTGGCGAGTGAAGACTCATATTGCGTTATTTCACAAAAATCCGCTTACCACTTTATCTGTCGCGCGATATAGCCAGTTTCTGAGGGTTAAAACCAAAGTTACTATTCCTTCATGGTTCCATCTTCGTTCAGGGTTCCACCTCCGCCTCTTTTCTACGGGTTCATTCACTCCTTTCATATATTAACCATTGTTCCGTCAACACTTCAACACGACACTTCCACATATTATAATGCACAGGTTTATTACCTAAACAGAGGTTCACTTCTTCCACTCATGGTTCTGCTCCAAATCCTTCGTGCCTTCGTTATATACAAAGATATATATACTCCGTTCAAAGATTTTCCTTCTTATTTCTTCCTTAACATAAAAAAAACCGTGTTTCATTCTTACTTTAATACGATGCTACCATAAGATTTAACCCCAAACTTCATTAGGTTTTCACTGCTCGAAGCTCGGTTCTACCTCTTATCCTCAGGGTTCCGTCTAGACCTTTCAATGGTTTACTATACACATTTTGTTGCACTCTTGGTGCTTTCGCATGCTAAACCAACAGTTCTATCAGAAAACTCAATGCGCATTCTAGGTTTGTATTTCAAATTCTTTGAAGCCCTTACTGTATTTCTTGTATGTGCAGTCTGCTGCTCTGCCAAATGTAAACACCTATCCTTTCATGCTCTATATGTATAGTATTCTATAGTAGTGTAAATCTGCTCCTTATGCTTCCTGTCTACACATCCTGTCACTGTACTCTACTTTGCCTCTTTCTCACTCTGTTATCCTCATGCTCCTACATATCCTATCACTATATTCTGCTTTGCCTCTGCTAATGTCCTTTGCCACTGTTGCTGTCCTTTGCCACTGCTGCTGTCCTTTGCCATCAATGACAACACTTCTAACAATCTCCCCCTTTGGCATTGATGGCAATAACATTTGTATGTTTATAGCTATTCTCTATTCTCTGCCATAGCTATTCTCTGCTTATAGCTTTCCTCCCCCTTTGACATCAATGGCCAAGGGCTGATATGCTGATCTTGAGGACCTGTTTCATGCTCTTTGTGGATCTCCCCCTGAAATGATGTTTTCTCTTCTATTCTCCCCTTGAAATGATGATTTCTCTTTATATCAGAGAGTAGCATCTATAGACACTACCCCTTGTCTATCTGTTAGATATTCAAATGGTTCTCTAGCAAGAGGTTTTGTAAATATATTTGTTGTCTGTTCTTTTGTTGGCACATATTCCAACTTCACTACTTTTTGAGCTACTTGTTCTCTGAGAAAATGATACTTGATTGGAATATGTTTAGTTTTCGAATGAAGCACATGATTTTTTGATATGCTTATGGCACTTGTATTATCACATTTGATAGAGATAGGTTCATCAATGCTTACTTTCATGTCTTGGAGGGTTTGTTTCATCCACATGACTTGTGTGCAACATGCTGCTGCTGCTATGTATTCCGCTTCTGTTGTAGATAGAGAAATAGATGTTTGTTTCTTGCTTAGCCATGCCACCAGACTCTCTCCTAAATAGAATGCACCTCCACTTGTGATTTTCTTGTCATCAACACAGCTGGCTCAATCTGCATCTGTATATGCTGTCAAAATGAAGTTTTTGCCTTTTGGATACCATAGCCCATAATGTGCAGTCCCTTGTAGATATTTGAATATTCTTTTAATTGCTAGTAAGTGATTTTGTTTTGGTGTTGCTTGATATCTTGCCACAAGTCCTATAGCCAGCACAATGTCTGATCTAGAAGCTGTTAGATATAACAAACTTCCAACCATGGATCTGTAAAGTTTTTGATCTACATCAGTTGTTCCATCATCTGCACAAAGCTTGCATCCAGTAGTCATGGGAGTTGACACAGGTTTGCAGTCTTCCATTTTGAATCTTTTCAGCATCTCTTTTAGGTATTTTTCTTGTGAGATAAATGTGCCTGTGCTCTTTTGTTGAATTTGTAGTCCTAGATAGAAGGTAAGCTCTCCAATCATAGACATTTCAAACTCCGATTTCATCTCTTCAGCAAATCCTTTTGTTAACTCATCTTTGCTGCTTCCAAACATGATATTATCTACATACACTACTACAATCATAAGTTTATCTTCATTTTCTTTTATGTACAAGTTGTTGTCTACTCCTCCTTTCTTGAACCCTTGTTTTTGCAAGTATTTTTCCAGCCTTGAATACCATAATCGAGGAGCTTGTTTCAGCCCATATAATGCTTTCTTTAATCTGCAAACATAGTATACATTATCTATTAAGGAGAACCCTTCTGGTTGCTCCATGTAAACTTCTTCCTCTAAATCTCCATTCAGGAAGGCGGACTTCACATCCATTTGGTATACCTTGAAGTCACGATAGCAAGCAAAAGCTAAAAATAGTCTGATAGCTTCCATTCTAGCTACAGGAGCAAATGTTTCATCTTAATCAAGTCCTTCAACCTGTGAATATCCCTTGCACATAAGTCTAGCTTTATTTCTGATTACCTGTCCTTGTTCATTCATCTTATTTTTGAATACCCATTTTGAGCCAATGACATTTTTCTCACTAGGTCTTGGAACTAGTTCCCAAGTGTTGTTCTTCTCAATTTGGTCCAATTCTTCATTCATGGCATTCACCCAATGTTTGTCTTTGCTGGCTTCTTCAAACTTCTTTGGCTCTATTTGTGACAAAATTTCTAGGTATACCTCTTCAGTCTATTCAGTTAGTTGTCTTCTTGTCTATACACCTACACTCTTGTCCCCAATGATTTGATCTTCTGGATGGTTCTTCTGAGTGTATCTTGAGGAGCTTTTTAATCTCAGGACTGTATCTTCTGTTGACTTGTTTATTTCATCATCATCTTGATTCTCTTCTTCATGAACTTCTGGAGGATCGCTGCAATCTGTACTTCTTATCTTGTCTAATAATTCTTCATCAAATATTACATCAATACTTTCTACAATTTTGTGAAGTATTTTGTTATAGCACCTGTAACCTTTACTCTTGGATGCATATCCTAAGAATATTCCTTCATCAGCTCTTGCATCAAACTTTCCCAGATTTTCATCATTATTTTTTATAAAACACTTACTTCCAAAAACTCTAAAATGCTTGATTGATGTTGGTTTACCATGCCATAATTCATAAGGAGTCTTGTCACTGTTTGGTCTTAAATGTGCTTTGTTCAGGATATGCACAGTTGTGTGTACTGCTTCTGCCCAAAAGGTTTGAGGAATGTTACTTTCTTGCATCATGGCTCTGGCAATCTGTTGTACAGACCTGTTTTGTCTCTCTGCCACTCCATTTTGCTGAGGTGTTCCTGCAATTTTGAACTGTTGCTTTATCCCATGCTCATTGCACCGATTTGCAAAATCATAATCTGTAAATTCACCCCCTCTATCTGATCTGATGCACTTTAGCTTGCATCTTGTTTTATTTTCTGCCAAAGCCTTGAATATTTTGAATTTCTCAAGTGCTTCCGATTTGTGCTTGATAAATGCAACCATGTCATTATGGAAGATTCATCTATTATTAGCATGAAATAGGATTCTCCACTTGGTGTTTTAGTTCTCGAAGGCCCACACAAATCCATGTGAACAAGTTGAAGAGGTCTGCTTGTAGATAGCTTCTCTTTGATTTTGAAGGATGTACGGGTCTGCTTACCTAGCTGACAGGATTTACATATTGTATTTGATGGCTGGCATATCTCTGACTGCATTCTTTTTGCTTAGACTTATGATATGATCAAAGTTTAGGTGTCCAATCTCCTATGCCATAACCAAGACTCCTCAAATTTTCTAAGATGACATGCTTCATTTTCTTCTTTTACTACATAGACATTGCTTTCTATTTGAACACCTTTGATCAGGGTTTTTCTAGTGGTGCTTGATCTTACTTCACAGTCTTGAGCTTTAAAAAGAACTTCACAGCTTTTGTCACACATTTGACTAACACTTAACAAATTTGCTTTCAGCCCATCCACAAATAGTACATCCTGGGCTTTTCCTCTGCCATTTTCCAGACTGACTGAGCCTCTTCCTTTGATCTTTCCTTCTTTATCATTGCCAAAAGTAACATTTCCAGATTTCTTTTCATCAAAGGCTATAAAATTGCTTCTATCTCCTGACATATGCTTTGAGCAACTGTTGTCCAAATACCATTGGCTTTTTAGGGCCAAGTCACATTTATTCACTTTCTTTTTCCACTGCAAGCATCCTCTTGTTTGGTACCTTTTCTGAGATGATAAACCATATTCTCTTAGAGGACATTTGGAAGACATATGTCCACTTTTATTGCATACACAACATTTGGATATATCTTTAGTAGAAATTATATGTAGGAGTATGTTACACTAAAAATTGTCACCTTGAATTTTCGTTTAGTCAAGATGAGCTCATTATTACTCATACTTCTCCGTAAGTCTAAAACATGTTAGTTCCTCATGTCAAGCCTTTGAAAATCGCAGAAATGTTCCTAAAAATCTCCTAAACTTTGGTGTCGCACTTTCTCTCTATCTCGTCGCGGTCCCGCACCTAATGTTTAGCCACAGACCAACGCACTTTATCTCGTGTTAAAGGTGCCAATTCTCGTAAGATAAAAAAAGGCATAAGTAAATTCCAAAAAGCTCAATAAAAGTGGGGACTCTGGAAGCTTTAGAATGGATCTTGCGGTGGCAAGAATCCGGCTTCTTGTGAGGCATGAATCCCTTACCTTATGGAGCTAACCCTGATGTGA
Organism: Pinus albicaulis; assembly: GCA_034641835.2. NCBI lineage: Eukaryota > Viridiplantae > Streptophyta > Pinopsida > Pinales > Pinaceae > Pinus > Pinus albicaulis. The sequence goes on along the minus strand of CM076578.1, from coordinate 1,953,238,313 downwards.
GGAGTTTATCCTCAAGGAGGATTCTATCCTCTGGCATTTCTGAATGTAAAACCCTCCCTTTTTCCACCATAAAAAAAGAGGCATTGGGTAGTTTCAAAGGAGGTCGTTAAGGAAGATTTCGAGGTTAAGTGCCGTTGAGATTAGACTCATTGATCAAGACTTTTGTGAGGAGAGATTACATACCTTCACTTCTGTATTGTTGAGGAGGTAGTTTATCAAAGTAGAGGGTTCTTTCTTCGGGATCAGCGTCTTTCGAACATCAAGCTCGTGTTGAAGGTTTTCCTTCTTTGAAAATTAATACAAATATACCTATATTTTTCTGGCCAAGTTGTCTCGTTTCATGGTTTATTTCAGATTCCTTTGATCACTATGATGTTATGGTTTATGATGATGTCTATACAGGTGCTATGTATTATTTTTCTTGTTCAGACTGAAGACAGGAAAACTCCCTTCAAGTGCACGAGGGACAACAACGACTTCAAACAAGCGATTGGACATACTAGAAGTCTTTACACTTATAGAGCTTTTCTAACCTTACATGCTTAGAGAAAGATTAGTCTATTTGGTCGTTTGTTGCTAGATAATTTTAGTAATTAGGAGATCATCTCTGTCCGGCAGTTAATCCATTTATCCGGCGAACAAACTGGCGACCTAATCGGGGAAAGAATTTTTGTTTTGTTCCTTTATTTTGATTTGAGGAAAAGTTTTTCCCAGTTTTTGTGATTGATTTACATTTGCCTCGGGTAGCTTAGGTTTTCTCTCGTTTTTGAAAATTTTGAAATCTTTTTATGTTTTTCTTGAACTTTTCCGGGGACCGCATTCTAGTTGTCTTGGCATGCTGTGCGCTTCGCACTTTCCTTGAGCAACAAAGGCGGGACCGCACCGTTACTTTTGAGCCCGCGGACTTCGTTAAAATTTTTTTTGGAAAAAAACTCTTGATTTATTTTTTCAGCTTAGTTTAGATTACTCTAGGATTCTTAGTATCTATCGCATTCTAGATGTCATTAAAAATCTTCAAGTCAATTTCTTCGTAAAATTCTCTATCTCATCAATCGTATTAAGTTAATTGGGTGTTTTGAGTCTCTTTTGAGAAATTTTAATTTGATTTTTGAAGGTTGATTGAGGTTTGTCCCAAAAGATTTTCACAATTTTACATCTTTTATTTTGTTACTTTTCAAATAAATCAAGGTACTAGGTTAATCACCTTTGAGTGTTTTTTGATCTTTGAAACTCACCCCATTTTCTTGACATGCACTCTTGATTGGTTCTAGATCACATTAGAATCATCTTGTGTTTGAGAATTATCTCGCATAGATCACATTCGTATAATTAGAATCTTCATTTCGAATATGAATGAAAAATGTGCATAGATTACATTTGCATACTTTCTTTATGTGAATCGTGTATAGATTATAACCGAGATAGTTTACATTTTGAAAAATCAATCATAGATTTAGATCATTTTCTTTGATTTGAAATTTAGATGTTTTTATGCTTGTTTTAAAACAAAAATAAAAAATTGTTTTAGATTGATTTGCATAGTTTTTCTCAAGGAAATTAAAGGTATTAGAGAATTTGTTATATTTTCTTAGTGATCAATTTTTTGCATTGTTGGAAGTGAATGGAAACTCTCTCCTTACTTTAGTTAGATTCATCGAATCAAAAGATTACATTATCATATCTGGGACAGCATTCAGCTTTGGTTCGTGTCATAACACCATTAGTTTTCGTATCCATTTACCCTTTCGTAGTAATAACAATGCAAATAACATAAATAAATATTAATTAAAATTATCTAGTAATTTTTACATTTTTAGGGTTTTTCCATCAATTCAGCTCAGATTAGTACAACAGGTTGCAGTTAACTTTCCAAAGTAACTAAAACAAACAAGTAGATAAATCTTATGAGAAAGGAATCAATTGTAATTGGTACAACTGGGACGCTTTCTTAAAGAAGTCAATCACGAGATCATAATCAACCTTGAAACAATCAATTTTCGTTTCTCATTGGGAAAGATAGAAGATTTTGCACGCATTACAACCCGTAAACCCTTGGATTAACCATTGTCGAGGAGTTCGGTCACTTAGAGCCGCAAACCTTCGATTAACCATTCGAGGAACCTTCATGATCGAGCCACATTTCGCTTCTCAGACGGATCGTATCGTAGATCGTTCCCCCATTTAGATGACATCATGGGTAACTCCAGTGTCCAGCGTTTAAGATTATTTCTCTTGCAGACGGTGAAGGAAAGATTCACTATACCTCGGGAGCAAGACGTCGACGAGACTCACTTGGATCAGTTCTTTTCACTCAGGATGGTTTTTGTGAAGAAACTTGTGCTACTGTTTAATAAGGTGCTGTTTGGTAATCGTTCCAACCGCTCTTTCGTATTAATTTTACGATGTTGATTTCATCACCAACTAGTGTTTTTGTACGTGTTATCAATAGTGTGGTTTGACTCCTAGATTGAGCAATGTTAATTTGTTTATTTTTACTTTTGTATTCATAGGTGTGAATTGTGAATTTTAATTTTTAGGTGTGAAATTGTAGAATTTAATTGTTAAAAAATTGTGAATTGTTAATTTCTGGCTTTTAATTGCTGCACCACTGTTGGTTATAATGGTAACCGTCCTGATTTACTCAACTGCTGAAATCCCTCTAACGAGATTCCTAAGATTTCTTCCTTGCTTTGGAAATGTTGGTCCTCCTTATATGGCTACTGTCAATATCGGAGGTCAGGTTTTACCGATATGGTTATTTTTCAATCCTCGCTGGCCCCGAATACTCTAATTGTTCCACCTCAACCGGACAGCCCATTTCAACAAGAGTTCACTATCTCAACATCACCAACCTTCGTCGACCCTTTACCTTTTCGCCCACATTTATTCTCCATTTCTTCCTTTCGCTTGCAAAAAAGCCTCGACGCTAATAACCAAAAGTGGTGAAGAAGAAGAAAGGGGAAGAAGAAGAAGAAGAAGAAGCAAGATACGAAAGAAGTCAACCAACCAACCACATACGTAAGTGTTAGCTGTGTCAGTAGCCCAACATGCATCGTAACCCAAATACCCTCACAGGGTTTGTATAAGGGGATCACTTCTTTATCAATTGTCCCGGTATTCCAAAGGTCTTGGAAGCATGGTCGGTAATTTCACTATCCTTTCGTTGATCCATCAACCAGCTGATAGTCGTGTTCCCGGAAAGGGTAAAGTTAGTTTCGGTTATGTGCAAAAGGAGTCATCAAACTCACATTTTCCTTTACATGGATGAAGCTCAAAATTGTTGAAAATCTTACCGTTCCAGAGCAAGAATTTCCAATCGTTACCGTAAACTTTCTTCCAACCCATCACACAATCGACGGAGTGATTGATCTAATTTCTTGGCATGGGCTGATCCTCTACTCTTCCTACTGGGAGAAACTCACAGATTACTCGTGTTGATGATCCATTAGTCGATCAAGTGGTCGATTCGATTTCACATTCGATCGATCCCATTATCCCCGCAGTGAACTTTATACCACTTAGGTTCTTCTTGTTACATCAGACTTTTCTCTAATGTCGGGGGAATTTTACCTCGTTTCTACGTAATCCCCTCCAAGTACCGAGGTCTTTTTCCTTTCGATTGGAATAGATCGACAACCTCGTCTTCCTTCTCTCCATCCCTTTTCCAATTATTGTGAAGTTTTCGCGGGTAGGGACATACACCGCATTGGCCGTGTAGATGAAGGTGCTTCGTTAGTATTTTATCCTCAATCGTTTGGAAAGCGAACTTCGCCTTGTGCCGACATGCACCGAAAGCTTTTCAATGTAAATCCACAGAACTCTTTAGATCCTTCCCAAGTTTTCATTACTGAAGGTAAAACTGCTTTATCGATCTTGGCGGTAGTTCGAGGTCCTTTGGATTTCAATTACCTCTTGGGCGAGACTATGTTTATGCAATGAAAGTTGTCGTATCGATACTCTTTTTCACGTGATGTCTTTTCCTCACAATGACAATATTGGGGATCGGTAGCATCGCCTTTCATTCCCTGTCTTGATTCGACTACCAACAATTCGCATCCCCGAATGTTCTCATACGCAAGTGGTATTCACCGCCATGTGTTACCTCATGTGGCAACCAGTCCCACAAGCCATTATCGATGTGCTTGGTGCCTCGTCAACGTTCGTCGACTTCCTATGACTTAGATCCCAGAATTGGACATGGAAAACTCTATGGGATTACTTCGAACGTGATGTTCTTATCCCTTTGGAGTCCTCGACATGCCTTCCAAGGAATTGTTCTTCCATCCGATGAAGACCTCTTGGAAGCCATGATCAAGGTGTGTCCATTGACATGTGTTTCTTCCAAGCAGCTATGATCGCCTGGTCCGAGGATACCTCATCAGGTCAATCTCGTTAAAATGAATCAGCAAGGGAGGAAAGTTCTCGCATCGTCAACCTCGTTAAAAAAATGAATCATGAGTCCGAGGATAGTTCCTTTATCGTGTCAACCCCGTTAAAAAATGAATCATGAGTTCGGAGGATAGTTCTCATCGTGTCAACCTCGTTAAAAAATGAATCGTTGAGTCCGAGGATAGTTCTCATCGTGAGCGTTCATAAAATGAACTGTTGATTCCAGGATAGTTCTTACCGTCAACCTTGTTAAATGAACTGAGTACGAGGAGAGTTCCTTTTACCGACAACTCGTTAAAAAAATGAAACAATGAGTTTGAGGATAGTTCTTTTTACCTGTGTCAACTCATAAAAATGAATCAATGGCTGAGGATAGTTCCTTTTAATCGTGTCAACCCCCGTTACAAAAATGAATCAAGGAGTCCGAGGATATTCCTTTTACCGTGTCAAATTTCATTAAAATGAATCACTATGAGGATATCTTTGATCGTTTCAACCTCGTTAAAATGAATCATTAGTCGAGAGCATAGTTCTTTTTCTTGTGTCGGGCCTATTTAAAAAATGAAACAAGCTCTCCATGAGGACAATTATTTTCCGTGTCAATCCCCATTAAAAAATGAATCAATAGATAGGATTGTAGAGAGTAGATTGATAGATTAGAAATAAGTAGTTTCGAGGATGGTTCTCATATCGAGTTTAAATTTCGTTAAAAAATGAAATCAGTATGATGATGTTCTTTTCTTTGTCAACCTCATTAAAAATGAATCGCTGCTCGCAGGATAGTTCTGCGCACGAGTCAACCTCGTTAAAAAATGAATTAGGTATGAGGACAGCTTTTCTCAGGTCAACTCTATTAAAAATGAATCACTAGGTTATATAGGTAGATTGTAGAGAATAGATACGCAGGATAGTTTCTTTTATGGTGTCAACTCGTTAAAAAAATGAAACACAAGAGGAAAGTTCCTTTATCGTGTCAACCTCGTTAAAAATGAAACACGTTGCCATGAGCATAGTTCTTTTCCGTGTCGTGCTTGTTAAAAAATGAAACAAATCTTCCCCAATTAGGCTCTAGCTCCTTGACTAGATCTCAAATGTTAAGTCATTTATTTTGAAGCGTTGTCGCGCTTTTTCGTATACTTTTCACAGCTTTAGGTTGTCTTTCATATGATCTCATAAATGAACCTTCATTCCATCCAACCTATTAATTACCAAAGCAGTTAAAATTTAGTCAAATGAAAATGAAGTCAGTACAAATGAAGAAGCATGCTTAGGGGCATCAAGCATATTTTCTCTCCGTTTCAAGCTTGTGTAAAAATGAAATCCACTGCTTGCAGTTTTTCTCCGTTTCCAATATTTTGTAAAATGAAACCTATCTTGAGTCACTCTTGCTATTATTTTCAAGACTCGTTAAACTCATGAAAACTTTAGATTATTTTGCGATTTTTCGACTTCTAACATGAAAAGATTGCCGAGCACTTGATTATTCGAACTTGTTAGTGCAAATGAACAATCGTCCTTCGCATAAGTTTACCTCTTACCACTGAAATGGACTTATTTATGAAAAAGGTATACGTTGACTAATTACTCACACACAGATTTCTCCCGCATTATTTTATCCTTCGGCTCGAGAGACTAAACTTACGAAAAAGTACACCCATGGAGTTTTCTTAATTTTTCTTCTCCGACTCTAAAAATTGAAAACACCGAGTTTCTCCTATACCGGACTCGTTAAAATTTACGTAGGGGCACTGCTCAATTTTCACAGGAATGCACTAATTCTCTGTGGTTCGAATCTTAACCAAGTTGGACTCATCTCAAGGATGAGCTTATAAACAAGAAAATGTTATCCCCAAGCTTGTCAAAAAGAAAGAGCAGGTAATTACGTAAATGGTGGGGGAAAAGAGAGAAAATGAACTGTTTTTTGTATTTTGATTATTCTAAAACAGACCACTTTTGAATTTCCACACTTTTTGTTCACTCCGGGTTGGGAAAATATTTCTGGTTTCCAATACCAGCTAATCAAACCATTTTGAAAGTCTTCACTTCCTGTCAGTATTATCTTTGGGTCAATTGTCAATGTCATCTCATAGTGGTTATTATGTGTCTAAGAGATGCTCAAATAAACCATTCATTTGTGAAATATCCGTCATCCATTTTGACCATCCCCGAGTCGGCCCTTGCCAATATATTTTCAAAACTTGATCTATGATTTCGCTGTGGGCTTGCCTACGACGATCACTTTCTATCGACCATGCCTTCATTTGTGGAAGTCGATCTGAATCGCGCACCTTGAAATCGCATGCCTCAATGGCAAGCTTGCCTTCGAGATGTTGTATCATTGACCTTCGATCGAATGATTCCGTGACATGTTCGACTTCAAACATCCATTCACATTTCATGGATTGTACCGAGTACTTTGGAGAGCCATTGACATTACTAGTGGTTAATCCACACTTGTTAATAGTTGCATTATTGACCTGGGTAATCATGGTTTTCACGCAGTTCGATTTCAATACATTTAATCGCATGGATAGAATCATACCAGTTCGAGATGCGGAAATCAAGACCCTGGATCAGTTTTCTACCATCCGTGTCGCGAGGATTTGTTATCAAATTGTTGCCAGTGAAATATTTACAAACAACATGGTTGTGTCCATGTTGTGTCTACATATGTTCATAATCGTTGATGCATTAAAAAATCATTCTTGTATCGTAACAATTTAGATTAGTTTCTAGTTAGTTTTGATCCGAGTATGGGAAGGCCTACTTCCAACATGATATGTTTACATCTATATTTCATTGAATGTTTTTATAGTGTCTCCAATTGGGGTGTCCATGATGATCCTTGAAATGATAAAGGTTTGCTACACTCTTCATATATGATGATTAACATCATCTATTCCGTATTTTGCACTTTAGGCAATCATATACCTTCAAAATTGTCACTCGATTCTTCGTTAATCGTATGAGCTCATTATTACTCATACTTCCCTCCGCAAGTCTAAACATGTTAGTTCCTCATGTCAGCCTTGAAAATCTCGTAGAAATGTTCCTAAAATCTCTTAAACTTTTGTGTCGCACTTTCTCTCTATCTTGCTCGCGTCTCGCACCCAATGTTCACAATTTCTTGCGTACCTCCAAACGCACTTTATCCGTGTTAGCAAAGTGACTTCCTCGTAAGATCGAAAGGTGCAATTAAATTCCAAAAATCTCACAAAAGTAATTTGAAGTTGAATGGATCTGCATAAGGCATCCGCTTCTGCAGGGGAGGTGCATGAATCCTTACCTTATGGAGCTAACCCTTGATGTGAGGAAGGAGAGCTTATCCCTTTGAAGGAGGATTCTATCCCTTCACATACTTGGGAACAGAAAAACCTCCTCTTTTCCACTATAAAAGGAGGCATTTGGTAGCTCTCAAAGGAGGTTTGCTTAAGAAGATTTGAGGTTGCGTCGTTGAGATTTAGACCTGCTTGGATAAGAATTTGTGAGGAGAGATTACATCCCTCTACTTGTCTAGGTTGGAGGAGCAGGCAGGCTTATCAAATTAGAGGAGACTCTAGCTTTGGATTTCCGCGGGGTGCTGGGCCTTTCAGCGATCAAGGCTCAAAGTTGGAAGGTTTTCCCTTGAAATTAATAAAAATATACTCATTTTTCTCAATAAGTCGTATTTTCATGGTTTATTTTACATAGATTCTCGATCACCAGGATATGGCGATTTATGATGATGTCTATACGTGTGCTATGTAATATTTTTTCTTGTTTAGATCGTTAGGCTTACGTAGGAAAAATTCTTCAAGTGTATCGTAGGGATAAATAACGACTTCTAAACAAGCGGCTGACATATGGTAAGTCTTTACACCTCTATGGAGCTTTTCTAAACCTTACATGCTTAGAGAAAGATTAGTCTATTTTGATGTTTGTTGCTAGATACTTTTAGTACTAGGGAGATTCTGTCTTTTCCAGAAGAACGATTTATCCCAAATACCGCAGTAAAATCTCCATGGATTCATAAACCTTCCTGAGGTTTCTGAATAACATCAGTCTTTGTCCATATTTTCTCAGATTCTATGATTTTGTGGCCAAATTCATTACAATAAAAACAATGTCCATAAAAACAATTTGCATACCTAATAAAAGGTTGTCTTCTCCATTTTCCTGCTTGAGTAGAACTTTTTACTGTTTGCATCCTTTGTTGATTTGTATTTATTCTTCTTGTATGACAATATGCAGTAATATGTCCCAATTTGTGGCAAGCATAACAAGTGGCATTTTTCATAGGAGGAAAAAACCTCCTTTGATAACTTCCAAATTTGACATATTCAGGAGTATAAGAGCTTTTTCCAGTTGACAATTTATTTACTTCATCCTTTGTCATTTGAGCTTCCTCCTGGTTTTTATCTACTTTATTGCAGGATTCTTCTTCCTTTGAAATCTTTTGAGTTGCTTGGATATTCTCATGCGCTTTTACAAAAATAATATTTTTGTTTTCTTTTTCTTTGCCTTTGCTTGATTCTCCTTCATAGCCTATCCCCGTTTTTATCAGAGGAGATATTTGAGCATCTAGAATCTTATTTAACTTACCAGAGCTTGTTATTTGAGAAGTATCTATTTTCCTCTGGGCATTTTCTAATTTCTTCCTTAAAAAAACTACTTCTTTTTCCAACTTCTCTTGTTCCTGAGTTTTATCCTTGATCTGCTTAAGTAGAATATCCTCTACCTTATTGGCTTCTTCAAGCTCTACTTTCAACTGAATGAGGGCTTATGAATTTTGTTCCTCTCTTGCATATTTGAGAAGAATGTCTTTCTATTTTCTACACTTCAGTTTTATTCTGTCAATTTCCTCCAAGGCACTTCTTAGCTCCCCCTCAAGGTCCACTTCACCTTCTTCCTCATCTTCTAAAAGAAATTCTTCCAGCTCTTCTATAGCCATCAAAAAAAATTCTAATGTTCCTTCTTCACTTGAGAATTCAGCTGAGTCTTCTGATGCACTGTTGTCTTGTTGAGCATAGAAAGATTTTCTATTGAATCTCTTCCCTTTCTTCTAGTTCTTAGATATGGTCTTCTCTGATTCCTGAGCCTGATTATTTGTTTTCTTATAAGGACACTTAGAAGCATAGTGTCCAACTCTTCCACAATTGAAACATTTAAATGGAAGTTTACCTTTATACTTACCTGAGCCTTTATCCAACTTCCTGATAAATTTAGCCTCTTCTTCATCAGAACAGGGCATATATCTTCTTTTTTTGCCTTAAAGGCTGCCTCCTTTACATTTGACTTCCTCTGCAACAGTCTCATCTCATAAGCTGTTAGTTTTCCAAGAAGCTGGTTCATGGTCAAGGTTTCCCAATCTGTTGTTTCTTCTATGGCAGAAACCTTGGGGTTAAAACTGGATGGAAAAGATCTTAGGATCTTTTGAACAATTACACATTCTTGCATGGTTTCACCTAGTGCTTTCATATTATTGACAATTTTTGCAACCCTTAAAAAGAAACTAGCAATATCTTCATCATCATTCATCTTTAAATTTTCAAACTGGGCTCTATAGACTTGAAGTTTAGCTGTCTTCATCTTTTTGTCTCCCTCATGAATATTTTCTAGAGTTTCCCACATTTCTTTGGCAGTTTCGCTATGCATTACTTTGATGAATTCTGCCTCACACAGTCCATTCAAGATTGCATTCATTGCCTTTGCATTAGCCACAAAATCTTGTTTGGCTTCTTTCTCTGAGACATTTGCCTTAGAGTCATATCCAAATTCCACAGCAGCCCAAACTTCTATTCCTAAGGACATTATATATGTTCTCATTCTGATTTTCTAGAAGGCATAATTTTCACCAGTGAAAAAAGGGGCTTTGTTCGTTGAGGATCCTTCTTGACTAGCCATTCCAAAAACCTAGGATCCCCTTTTAGTTGTTAAACTGCTACAAAAAGGAATATGCTCAGATACCAATTGTTGAAACCTTATTTAAACTGAGAGGGCAGGGTGAATCAGTTTAACACCTTCAAGAATTTTTAAAACCTTTTAATTAAAATTATTTACAATTTATCTTCATGATCAATTTTATATGGAAACAAACTTATATGTGCAGAAATGTTAAGATAATGTAACAACAGAATTATGACAAGAGCAGTAAGTATTAAGCAGACTGAATAACCATATCAACACATAGACATCACACACAGAGACAACATATATACGTGGAAACCCATAAAGGGAGAAAACCACATCTTATTATTGTTGTGATGTAAAGGCAAGCTCCAACTCCCTCTCACCACTGATTTTCTGTAAGCACCAACCTACAGGAGGCTCCAACCTCAAATTCTGCAAGCTACAACTTATAGGGAAGCTTCAACTCCCTCTTTTTCATAAAAGAACCATTTGCTAATTTACCTTGGATATCAGCTTTGTTCTGTACCTGTGATTTTTTTTTACTGTACTCCAATCTTCATATTTGCTTGATTGTTTCTTTTTCTTCAATTCTGCATTCTCTTCTCTTTTATCAATTTACTTAGAGAAATGTATCCATTTCAACTTTACAGTGGGATTTTATCTTTCTCCGGAGACTTGCCAATTACATCACAAACAATGTAAACAGTTAAAAACTTTCATTCAGTATAAATTTCGAATCATTTCAACAACTCTGCTCTCTCTTTGTTTTCCTCTCTCTTTTTAACAATCGCCACACCTCACTTTTTCGTTTCACTATATTCATTTTCCTTGTTCATTGTAGTTGCGTAACTGCTGCCTGTACAATTGTCTTTTAATCGAACATAAAAAAATAACTCTCGGCGTTATTATAGAACCTTTTTAGCAAAACGAATATATCTGTACTCACAATCTTTATCATGAAATAAGACCTCAACCATCAAAGATGTGACCTTTGGTTTCGTATTGAAAATAAATGCTTTGACTAATTAAATATACATTCTGGATTTGTCATTCTCATAAAACAAATATCTGCTCACCAATCAAATGTTTTATAACCTTCTTAATAAACCATGGGTTTTATATTAATGAACAATCAACTAACCTCTGAAAGATTTGGGCCCTACATGTCAACCCTGTTTTAAATACACATTCATATGTGACTCCAATACTCAGCTTCATAACCCAAAAATATTCTATGCTCAAGGTTTATCTTTCGCATCTACAATATAACTCATATGTGAGGTTCGACTTTATCATAACATTATATATATATATATATATATATATATATATATATATATATATATATATACTTTGACATGTATTACTCCTTTAATCAATCTTCCCCAAACTTTCCACACACCCATATAGTCGGGCCCACATCCTCGTTCAATGCATTTCATAACTCTTCATATTATTTGTTGGTCTATATGACATATATTAAACCAACAATAAAACTTTTGCTTTTCTACATAAGTTAATATGCATCAAGACTCCATATTACGCCCAAATCTCACACTGGCCCACTGCTTTTTTTGTTTCAATCTACATATATAAGAATCGGTGTATAACTCTGGTTTTATAATTTGACTCCAGTGGTCAATTATCCATATTGAACCCTGCTTCATGAATGCATCAGTGAATATCTCAAATTTGTAATAAACCTCAATGTATTCGGGCCCACAATTTACACATACCTCGTTACCCTTTGCGCATCTAACGGCTGTAATGTTATCACACTATCATTCAATAATCCAACGGTAGTCGCGCTCTGAAAGCGCTCGGGGTTTAATTCTTAACTCACGCGATGGAGATGGGTCCTAGTGTTAGCCTACCCATCTCATCCGATGGTTAATAAACTATCGCGCTCCTGCTGACAATCCAATGGTGGTCATGTAATATCACGCAAATTAGATGCACAGATGTTATTTCTCCAAAGTTACGTGAAAAACTCGGTTTTGTAATACCTCCTTTGGACACGTGGCGAGTGAAAAATCATATCGCGTTATTTCACAAAAATCCGCTTACCACTTTATCTATCGCGCGATACAGCTAGTTTCTGAGGGTTGAAACCACAGTTACTGTTCCTTCATGGTTCCATCTTCGTTCAGGGTTCCGCCTTCACCTCTTTTCTACAGGTTCATTCACTCCTTTCATATATTAACCATTGTTCCGTCAACACTTCAACACGACACTTCCACATATTATAACGCACGGGTTTATTACCTAGACAGAGGTTCACTTCTTCCACTCATGGTTCCGCTCCAAATCCTTCGCGCCTTCGTTATATACAAAGATATATATACTCTGTTCAAAGATTTTCCTTCTTATTTCTGCCTTAACATAAAAAAAAACCGTGTTTCATTCTTACTTTAATACGATGCTACCATAAGATTTAACCCCAAACTCCATTAGGTTTTCACTGCTCGAAGCTCTGTTCTACCTCTTATCCTCAGGGTTCAGTCTAGACCTTTCAATGGTTTATTATACACATTATGTTGCACTCTTGGTGCTTTTGCATGCTAAACCAACAGTTCTATCAGAAAACTCAATGCCCATTCCAGGTTTGTATTTCGAATTCTTCGAAGCCCTTACTGTATTTCCTATATGTGAAGTCTGCTACTTTGCCAAATGTAAACACCAGTCCTTCCATGCTCTATATGTATAGTATTCTACAATAGTGTAAGTTTTCTCCTCATGCTTCTTGTCTACAAATCCTGTCACTGTACTCTGCTTTGCCTCTTTCTCACTCTGTTCTCCTCATGCTCTTGCATATCCTGTCACTATATTCAGCTTTGCCTCTGCTGCTGTCCGTTGCCATTGCTGCTATCCTTTGCCACTGTTGTTGTCCTTTGCCATCAATGACAACACTTCTAACAGCACGAAGGTCTTCCTGCCCGTTGGCATGCGTCATAGGCTTTACAATAGGCATGGGAGTCGCTATGAAGTGTGGGCCACCATAACCCAACTCTTAGTACCGTTTTCACAGTTTCTTTTCCTGCATATTGACCTCCTTCCACTCCTCCGTGGGCTTCTACTAAAATGGCTTGTCTTTCATGCTCCAGTACATACCTTCGCAGCACCTCATCAACTCCTAGTTTGTATAATTGGCCCGCAATGATGGTAAAGTCAGTTGCACGAGTTACCAATTCTCTTTTTTGTTGTAACGAGTAGTCTGCAGGTGCCATCCCCATAGAATAATATTTGCAAAGTGCTCGTCAACCACCTTAATAGCAAATAGATGCGCATCGGGCAAGCCTTCTTCTAGGTTAGCTGGCTCTTCACCACTCTCGATTCGGGACAAGTGGTCTAGTCTAGAATTTAGTCTCCTAGGCTTCACAATTATCTCAAAATCATATTCTTGAAACAATAGTAACCATCGGCAAATCCCCCCCCCCCCCCAACACAGGCTTATTGACTAGGTACTTCAAAACTGAATGATCCGTGAACATCTTGAAGCGCCCTCCCAATAGATAGTGTCGGTATTTTTGTAGGGCATACACCATTTCCAGTCCCTCGCATTCAGTAGTAGAGTAATTATGTTTTGTGCTAAAAATTTTTCTACTAGAAAACGCAACTAGGTGGTCAATGTCCCCTTCCCTGGGCTGCATAAGGAGAGCTCCTAGGGCGATCCCTGAGGCATCAACATGGACATGAAAAACCTTCGCCCAGTCAGGAAATATAATTATAGGTGCACAAACCATCTTTTCCTTGAGCAAATCAAAACTCTTTTGACACTATGCGTCATATAAAAAAGAGATGTCCTTCTTTAAAAGCTTCTCCATTGGTGTTGTGATCAGTGCGTACCCTTGAATAAACTCCCTATAGTAGCCAGTGTGCTCGAGGATGGAGCGCAACTGCTTCTCAGTTGTGGGGACTGCTAAATTGATGATAATTTCCACTTTGGTTGGGTCAACCATCAATCCTTGTCGACAGAGCACGTGTCCTAACAAGATCCAAAAAGGTACACAAAATATGCACTTCTTAATGTTTAGGGAAATTTGGTGCTTTATACAGGCATCCAACATCATGCTCAGGTTCCATACGTGCTTCTTTACCATTTCAAACACTTTCCAATCGTAAAATTATACTTCCAGAAACTTGTGAATGAATTCCTTAAACACTGCCACCACCACCCGTGAAAAGATGGAAGGGGCATTTTTGAGCCCAAAGGGCATAACAGTGTATTGGAAAGATCCCCATTCAGTTGCGAAGGTAGTTTTGCTGCGATCTTCAGCTGCGATTATGATACGATGGTAGCCCAAAAAACTGTCAGTGAACGAGTATGCTTCCTGACCTCCCACACTATCAAGAATTTCATCAGAGAATGGTGTAGGGAAGGGATCCTGTATGCAAGAATCATTCATCTTGCGCAGGTCTACGTAGATTCTTATTTCCCCTTTAATCTTTTTTTCTTGGACCACCATTGGGCTTACCCAATCAGACTGTTCTATTAGTTCGATGATACCTGCGGCTATCATTTTATCGATTTCTTCTCTGACTTTCTTCTTATATTTGGGGTTCAATCGGTAAGGTTGTTGCTTGACAATACATTCATATGGTTTTAAGGTGATCTACATGACACTCAGGTCCCCTACAATACCTTTGAGCTCTGAAAATTTTGTGGGAAACAGATCCTGATATTCAGTGAGCAGTTTCGTGATTTTTCCAACGGTATCGTCATCCCAGTAATCCCCAATTCTAACCATCTTGGGTGTGGTTCTTCCATTCCAATGTTGAATTCCCTTAATTTGAGAGACTTCGTCATGTCTACTACTTTTAATGGGGGTCCAGCAACTGCGCTTTCACCCTCGAACTCTGGGATAGTGATATTTCATGGGTCCTCATCACACTCTTCCACTGATAGATTCCGACAGTTGGAAATACCCTACATCTGTGCATCCCAAGTTGGTTCCCCATACTCTATGCGAGGGCGTGATTCATCGAATACAAGAGCATCTATGTCCTGTAGGGCTTCGTCTAATTTCTTAGTCCCGCCTACCAATCCGAATGTCCTCGAAAAATATTCCCTCATGGTGTCCCATTGGTGAGTGCGTTGATGTAGCTCTGCATCCAAATACCACATGGTGGGGTTAGGTCCCAAGGCATGGTTAAACATGTGGACCCATTCGTCCCAAGTCCTTTCGCACCATACTTCCATTCATACAGACAAGTTCTTGCGTAGGTCACCGCGGTCGAGGAAAATCTCCATGGGTAGGTTGATCAGAGGTTCGAATCGTAGGATCATCATTCTGCGACATTCCTCCCAATCCTGGAAAGTCCCCTTATGAGTTTCCCACCATCGCGCAAGGGTCTCACACATAGCTAGGTTAAGTTCCCACATCCTCTGTTCCCTTCAGATTTCTGCTTTGAATGCTCTAATAAAATTCATAACACTACCAAAATCATAAAAATAGGGTAGCTCTCTTACCTCTATGGAGATACATCGGAAGCTCTTTGTGATCTTCAGGCATCATAGCGCATATACATCATACAACCAGTTCTGCCAAGTTTCTATCTCCCCGTCTGAGTCAGAGAGACATTTGTTGTCCTTATCCCAGCAAAGAATGCCATCAGCCGTAGGATTAATTCAATCCTCGCCCCGCGCAATCAGTTTGTAAATATGATCAATGTCGTTCTCTGCGTGCACTGGTTTTGTATACCGCTCACCCTCTGTCAGATCTAGAGGGACTATTACTTCCGTACCCTCGTTCTAAAAAACCATGCTTCTTTTTTTCAAATTGATAATACCTCCCATGTTTATAGCCCAATCCAGTCCTAGGAGCACAAGGTAAGGGTCCGTATCCTCAACAACTTGAATCACCTCAAAATTTGCGTATACCTTAACTCCCGCGATATCTACCATAATCTTTGATAACCTTCCTAACGATGTGGTCTTCTTTTGGTTAGTCATGCGCAGTTGTATAGTAGACCATTCTAGCTTGGGTTCTCCCATCCTCTGCCAAGTCTGTTTGGGCAGGACATTTGCATCTGATCCTAAATCCAGGATGACCTGATCCATTTCATAATCACCAATCTGCGCAGTTAGCTGCATTTTCTGACCAGTGCGTTTCTTATGCTTATAGAGTTTGTGGACATCTTTAATTTCCGTTAACATTTTTTGTGCAACTGTCTATTAATGCTTGAAGGTTCTCTGCTGCATTCTAGTTGCGTAGCAACTTCATACATGCTTGTAGGAATGGCTTAACTTCTTCGTCTGCTTTTAGATCCATTGGGGCCTTTGAGGTAGACACCTCATTTTTGGAAAATTCATTTTTAGCTTCAAGGAAGGTTTCTTTCTCCTTCTATAGGTCCAAGCTTTCATTTTTGTCAGCGACTTTTCTGATAAGGGGTTCGAATGTAGCTCTTTCCTCAACTCCTTCGGTGGCCATGCCACTGCACGTAATTACGTTAATACTGGGTCCTTCATCACACGGTTCCACCTTAACCCTTTGTAAATTATGTGTCGGTGTTTGTTGTTTTACTTGCATCTTTTTTATTAGTACAGGACAGTCTTCGATCACATGATCCAGTTGCCTGCAATATCTGCAAGGTTGGTGTGCATGGTTTGGACAATCCCTTGCGAAGTGTCCCACCTCCCCACAATTATAGCAGATCAATTTTCCTCTCCCCCCCCCCCCCCCCCCTCGACCTCTTGCAGGGGAGCCTCCTTGTCCAGAGGGAGATAATGGTGATGAAGTGTCATCCTGCACCCTATAAAGGTTTCCTCTATCTATCATTAAATCATATGTCTGGCAATTTTTCTCATCATGTCCTACAAATGAGCATAATCTGCACCATTGTTGCTTTAATTCTGGGACATACGCACCAAGTCGAGGGCAGTGGATGGTATCATGTAATCCGGCTACTCGGAAGTTGGTGCACCATAATGTGTGGGTGCTTGGTCCCGCAGCTTCTTTGGGGCGCAGTGGGTTAGGCCCCCCAACCTACATGTAGTCTAATAACATAGGGCACTGATCTTTGGTGTGGCCCGACACCCTTTACCTTATGCACCAAATGTCTGAGCTAGCTTCTTTTCCCCTCTCCTTTTGCAAATTCTGGATTTCTAGGTGCATTTCCTCCAACTGGCCCTGGTTTGTTGCACCCCAAACTGGGCATCATCCCTTGGCACAACTTCTAACTTCATGGCAACTTCCAGGGCTTTTTCTTGCGTATCAATCATTTGTTGACCCATAGGCTCGCACAGGTGTGGTAATAGCATGGAAATGAACCATTCCTTGTGTTTTCTATCCTCATACTTAAATTATCCATCCCTGATAACTTTCTTCAGTCGTTGATCAGCCTCCCATATGGACTCTGTAGGTCCATGTCTAAAATATTTCAAGTCAATCACGAGTTGAGCGTAGGACTTAGGCTTTCGAAACTATTGTTTAAAGGCATCCTTAATTTCTTGTATTGATGGATCCACATGCTGGCCAACGTACCCCATGAACCAATCCAAGGCCCTTCCTTCAAAGGCTAGAGATAGCTACGCCCTTTTTACATCATCGCTAGCAGCATTCTGCGCAGTCCATACTGATTTTGCTACGAACCAAAATCGGTCCATGTCCTCATCCCCCACACCCTTAAAGATGGGTAGCTTCAAGTGTGTATCCATATCATCTTTTGGTGGTGGCGGAGGGGTATGAGAGTTCTTGCCCTTACGCTGATTTGACAGTGATGTAACCAGGGGACTAATTTTTGCGTGTGTAGGTGGATCTCTTAAGGGACTATAGACAGATTTGTCCCCTGCTCAATTGACTTTATGGTATTTACCACTTCATGTCATACTTCCGCTCTGATCAGAGGTCATTCAGTAAGTGTGGCTGCACAGAATACCCTTTTCGCGCAATAACATCTTAATCAGTAGTGGCAACGTTTTTAAGAACTTACCTTGGAATCCCTTAAAGAACCTTCACTCAGCTTCAAAATAAGATATGAATTGATCAACTGCGAATTCCATTACAAATCCTCCTAGCACACTATCCACCCAGTGATCTATATGTAGAAATTATATGCACTAAGCATGCATATGTCCAAGATCCACCTGATCTCACACTATTTAACTTTATGCAAGATACTGAATCTATTCCACTTGTTAATCTTTTGTGGAAAATTTAATTGCACACACATGTGAAGCATAAACAAAAATAATCAATCGCACATAACACATTTTTTAACCGAGAAAGCCTGAAGCTGAAAACCCCAACTATATATTATGTAACATGGAGATCATATGAGAATCTCATACAAACATACAAATCTTATCACAAGCTCTCAGTACAGTACAATCGTCATACACTAATCAGGACCAATCTTGCAAATCCGTGCACTGATCTTTGCCACCTGCTAGCCTGCCTCCACTGCGCAATCCCTGCTGAAGAATAGCTCTGAATGAATTCGAATTACTCTTGCATTGACTGCACAATCCTCATTGGCAACTCCAATATGTGTGTGATGCAATCAATGCATCACTATAGTCACAACAGATAGTCTATCTTTCCCTTTCACCTATCTCTCCACTGGTCTCCACTAAAATTCCCATGCACTGTAGTTAGCTGTTGTATTGTTCAGTTTATTAATGAGTTATTATTTGTGAATTAATTAACTAATTAATTCACTCCACTCTCACTAGTGTATCATTCAGTTAGACTAGATACAACTAGCTCAACTGAGTCTAGCTGAGTTAAACTGAATACAACTCCATAACTACTTCTTCCAACTGTGTCATAACTCTACCACTTGAGTTCTAACCGAGTCCTCCATGCATTAGCTCCAGTAAACCCTTAGTAATTGTGTAATTCCTTCTATCAGCTGATGTGCCACATCTGTGAATTGAACTGAAGTGCTCCAAGAGAATAAGTTGTTGTTTAGAGTCTGATTATTATTAAGAGCTAATAATAATCGACATGCATCTATTTTTAGATCAACGATCTATAAATAGACTTCGCCCATTATTCTAAAAATAGAATTTCATCTATTTTTCCAACTTGATCAACCATCCACAAATAACATCCTGCAACTTTTGAAATAAGAGCATCATGTCTAAAAATAGACTTGCGCCAAAAAAAGCCTGCGGGCCCACTTAGTGAGGGCGACTCTTTTCACTAAGCTCATCATCTTGTTGAATCTCAACACTATAGTCTGAGTGATTTTGTTATCTGCCTTCTCCAACTGTTGGATTGATTATGGAGTCTAGTGTGTAACTTGATCATCTTTCCAACAAGTCTGGAACTCTACTAACCTTTCTAACCACTCCTGTAGTTCATGCGCGAATGTTACAAAGAAGATTTCATATACCTCTGTAAAGATATATATTTTTTTCCACTTTTTAGCAGTCAAATTTGTTCTGTGATTCTCTTTTATGGAAAATTCTTGAATCTGTTTTTTGAACCAGTATTCAAGCTCAGGTTTCTTAGGCCGCCAATGACCTCATGGCATTACCCAATATTTCTTTCAAAATGATCCCAGTCTCGGCAACGGAACCATTTGTTGGCTTGAGGGGCCCTGACCCAGGTTCGGATTTAAGGTTTTCCAACAAACCCCTATACTACTGGCCCTTTCGGAAATGACCTACTTGCACAGGCCAAAGTCTCACCCGAAGTAGTATGGGAGGGTGTTGGAACCAGGTTTCCTCACCCTGAGAGAAAGAGAGTTAATTGAGGCAGCCCTGTTGATATCTATCGGATTTACGCAAAAGAAGTATTATCACAGGGCCTTTAATAGTATACTTTGTAGAATGTGAAGCTCATAAACCCATGGATATCATGTAAACATAAATAAAGCAACTATTATTAATCATATCTCAGTAATACCTTTGCATCCACGTGCGCATTTATATCTATCAATAAACAGAATCACCGTAATAACACAAACGCAACTAGTTCTTATAACGCAAAGATGCTTCAGTAGATTTATCAATCATTAACATTCAAAAAACCACTTACAGACCTGATTCCCAACCCACGCACACAGCTAGCGGGGTACGCACACAACAGGACTGAGGATCTCTGCACACATAGCCAGCGGGGGTCCTTACCCAATACAACCGAAAACATATCTCAATAGTTCACAGCTAGCATAAATCGTACTTAGTCTCCATCTAGACTCAATCTATCCATATATTTGTATCATCATAGCCTGCGCTATCCTATGGTCTGCAAACCATGGTTTACGAACTCTTGGTCTACCCTTTTACCCATTACAATACATTGGGGACTTTGACCTTCCCCAAAGCCCCTGCGCTAGACTAAGTATTACAAAATTTATATAAAAAACGCAGCTAGGGGACCCCATTTGAACACAACATATCCAACATATGTGGCAATTCAATTTTCAACCTATGACAAGCCATTATATCATACCTTACATCCATCTCTACTCAACCTCCCATTCCTACACTAGGTCATGTCATAAACATGTTGACATCAATGCCAACTAACAAGACCATCAAGCTAAACACTGCAAAAACGAAACACTCATCACACATCATCAGGTAGACATTGGAACATGATGAACAACAACAAAAATCAGTTGACATCAATGCCAACACTATAATGACAACAAACTCACCATTTGGAATTTGTGTTAACCTTAATCAAACATCTGAAGCTGATCTCCATATGCTCTCCAAAACTGAAGATGAACTCTATCCATACAATTTCTCTCCCCCTTTGAAATCAATGGAAAAGGACCATACCAACATTGAAGAACAATGCCAATAATGTGTCAGATGATAGAAGACTTCCCCTGTCATACTCAACACCATGTTGAACCCAAAGAAGTATCTCCTAGAGGATAAGCATGTAAAACAAGGAAAATGACTACTAGCAAGTCTCAAGCCAATTCCATGCAAACTATGAAAATTGAACATGACCCCCCTAAGCATGTAATGGAGCTTCAATCATACTCTCTATGATATTGTATCAATACATTTTATTGTTGCAATAAGCCTCCTTTCTAAGTGCAAGAGACTACTCCTCATGAACCATGACTCTAACCGACTTTGACCAATGATGTAAAATGAAGTACAATACAGTACAATTCTTCATGGAGAAAATACATGTGTATTGGTGTATTTTATACGAGGGTGTACGAAATGCACCGGTGCTTGGTAGGGGAGGTTGCTTTCCTACAAGCAATGTCACGGGGAAAAAATGAGTTGTTAGATGGTTAGTGAAGCATCATAACAAGTTATAAAACATAACATACTACAAAAGAGGAGGAAACAAGAAATAACAAATACAAATATAACACAAGCTCAATATCAAGTTTTAAACAAACTAATAATACCAATGGAGAATGAATCTGTAGAAATTATACAACATGCATGTATATCTTGGATTCACCTAATCTAACAATGTACTAAAGTTAAATATTGAATTGCTTCTACGCATATTTTGCAGAATTAAAAATATAATCGCTAATCATATGAACATGAAGAAGAATTAAATCAACCATAAAAAATATAATTTCTCGGGGAAATCTTATAGCTAAAAACCCCACTATCTTCTACTATAAATTACGCATGTATCATGAAACAATTACATACAAAACACTTCTCACAAGAGCCCTCCAGTACTTACCTAATTGTCTCACATTTTCATGAACAAAAATGACCAACACATAGCCAATTCTCAGCCTCTAGATAGCCTACCTTGCTTGCGCAGTCCATGATGAATGCAATCCCTAAAATATAGGAATTTTTGGCCTTCCTTGACAGCGCAAATATCATGGGAACTCGAATGGGTGTTTGGTTCTGAAGATGAAGGAGAGGAGCGAAGCATATGGGTAGTTTTGAAATGATCCATACATGGATTTTGTCCTACTCACCTGTCCAAAATAGAGAGAAATCACACCTAAGATCACGGTCAAAGGATTAGTCAAATGGAAGGTCGAGACAACAGACGAAAAGTTGGAAGCCTCACGATTTTCTCTCCACATATAAAATCGTGAAATCTATGAAGACCACAGTTTTGTTTAGAATTATACTTCTCAGTTTCGTTAATATCTTTAGGCGAGATGATCTCAAAACAGTTGAATTTGATTTATTATAAATACCGAGTTGTTTTGAACCGGAAACAAGTTCAATTTCTTTAATATTGCTACATAGTTAAACTATGTTTTATTAATGCAAGGAGAAGGCGAAGTTCAAGACCATTGATGCGTAACTAGTCTCACGTAAATTCATCAAGCCGTTCTATTGCAGCGGGCCCCTGTACAGAAAAGGTTTCGTAGCATAATCTCTATTGCCTTCTAGTTTTTTCCATTACCACATAGATTAATTCTTGAGTTTTTCATTAGTTAAATGTTGAGTTTTCATAAAATGAATGTTGTGTCTTTCACATAAGTTTAATGCTTTAATGTTTCGATTTCCTAAATTGTATTTATGTCATAATCATGTTAACAATGGAATGAATCTTTGTTTTGCATTTGTTTACGCAGCAAGCATACATCTCAGAACAAACAAGCATTTTTACCTTTGCGCAATAGGCAGAATACTTTGTTTTCATTCTTAGTTCAATTAGCCCTTTCAATTTTCACAGCACATAGATTCAAATAGGATCTTTAGAGGTTTAATATTTTTCATTTCATAGAATATTTCGTTTCAGTAGTGAATATAATTAGAGATTAGTTTAATACTCTATTTTCCATAGGATTAATTTGATAGTTTTCATTTGATAAGTAGAGAGAAGTTTTCAATTACATGATAGGATTTGATCGTAATTTCTATTGATGCTTCGTTCTAATTTAGAAGAAATTTAAGTAGATAATATCCTTCTTTAATTAAGATAATTGACGGCATAGGATAATCTAACATGAGTTAAACATGGTTTCTTTTTATGCAATTTAGAATTGTTTTAGATCAGTTTTCTTTCTTAATTTTACTTTTCCTTTTCTTCCTTTTTGTAATTTTCATTTTCTAGTTATTGGAATATTTTCTTTAGAATAATTCATAGATCACTTTTTTTCTTAGATTAATATTAAACGTTTCATTTTCTTCCTTCTTAAGTTTATTTTTCAAGCATCAAAAATTCTTTTAGATTCAATTACTTTCTTGCTTTTAGAATTCATACAAAATCTCTAAAAACACAAAAAGACTCAAGTTTCTTTTCTAGTTCTTTTTTTTTTGGAAATCAATTGTTCTTTCTTAATTTTCATCATAGACTCGTAATTAAGTTTAGATTTCATTCCTTAGATCAATTCTTAGCTTAAACACTAAATATAAAACATAGACCCCCCCAAAACAACATATAAAATCTACACAACAAAGTAAGAAAGATAGGATTCTAGCATATATAGTGCACCTGCACTTCATAAGATTACTAACTCTGGTCGGTAATTTATGATAGAAATTTAATACATTATATTGACTAAATAGTGAGAATACCTGATTTTGGTATCGTTAAGGTTCAGACTCAGATAATAAATGGGATATTTAGTCCCTATATCATCTTATTGGACCAATATCATTTCTATAGTAGAAATGGAAACAATGAGATACAAGAAATATTCATGCTAATAATCAAGGTGGTATAAAAGATATTCTCGAACCAATGCATCTTTCAGGGCATCAAATGCTTTCTGAGCAGCATCATACCAATGAAAGGGGAATCTTTTTTTTCAGCAAGTGAGTGAATCTTTTAGTCAAGTCATCGTAATTAGGGATGAACCTCTATAGGAAGTTAGATTTCCCTTGGAATCTTTGTAATTGTACGAGAGAAGAATATGTAGGAAAATTAACGATCGACTGCACTTTCAAAAGATCAGAACAATTTTTTTTTTTTAAATGAAACTACCTAGGAGTGGACCAGAACCAACGTAGAACAAACATTTGTGTGGGTTAAGTCGAATGTTATAGTGTCTACAATGGAGGAAAATAGCCCTAAGATGCATCGGGTGATCTACCCAACATTCATAATGAGCAGGGAGATCATCCAAATAGGATTGCACGATTTTTTTAATGTCATGAAAAGCGTAATACATAGCGCATTGAAACATGGACCCAGTGTTCTTTAAACCAATTGGGAGCTTTCAATAGGAAAAATTACCCTAGGGAAAAATCAATGCTTTCTTAGGTTGGTCCGTTGGGAGAATGTTGATTTGTTTATAGCCCAAGAATCCATCCATGAACGAATAAATATTATAGCCAACACAATCATCAAAAATCTGGTAAATAAATGGGGTCAAATTGTTTTCCTTTGGACAAGCACGATTCACATCCCGATAATCGACACATACTCGAATCATTCAATGTTTCATCACAACAGGTACAATGTTTGATACCTAATCAGTTAAAGTAACGGGGTGTATGAAACCAACCCAAAGAATATTTTCAACTTCAGCTTTAATCTTGGTAGCCTTCTTGGGATGGACCAGACGGAGGCACTGCTAGACGAGTTTGGGATCAGGATACATCTTAATCTTGTGCACTACTATATTTGTTCGATACCTAGAATTTATTCATAAGTCGAGGAAAAGACATCTCTAAATTCATGAAATAAGGCTCTATAAATCTCGATCTCAAATGGAGAGCAAGATGCTCCAATGTATATATTTTCGACAATACCTGGTTTGAAAAATATATCGAGAGGTATCATTTCTTTGATATTTGAAAGGTTCTTTTCAGAGTCAACCTCATGAATAGAGACAAAATTCGTTAAAGGCTTGAAAAAAATAGTTAAGTATACATCACTAAGATTATCCTCAATGGAATATAGAAAGGAGGAATGATGGTGATGTTTTTCCTACGACTCGTCATCTGGAATCATGATCTCCATGATGCTCTCATCAGTAGAGAATACGCGAGAAAAATAATTAGAAGACGTGCCATAATCCAATGATCAATCTACCAAATTAATCGAAGAGAAGGTGTAAGGCGCAAAGGCTAAATAAATGGCTTCATAATATAGCTCAACAGGACTAAGTGACATTTTGTCGCTAAAATTTTGGATGTTAGCTCCATCAAATACAATCCATGGATCAACCAGGATGATAGAGGATGATATCATGTTCATATAAGCAACCGAAGATGAGTTTTCAGGAAGAAGAGGAGGAGGAAGTGAAAAGGTTCCCATAAGCGAATAATCCTTCAAAAATTTGGCTCTGACATGTTGATAGGAATGTAGAGTTTCCCCTACAAGAGGGACACTTGTAGTAACGTGAGAATCAAAGGGAAAAAAATTGATTTGATCTAAGGCTAGAATCTCGTCTTTATGAGGAAAGTCGATCATACAGAGGTAAGTCAAAATGATGGAAACCATGGCTTAAACCCACATATGTCCCACTATAAGGTTATAATCGAGAGGGTCTGTCAATAAATTCAACTTCTATGGAGATGATTTTTCCCCCCAGTTCTACTTGAAGGGAACTCATAATCCCATAAGGTTTGTAGTTTCTTCCATCAAAGGATTTCAATGTGGTGGTTGACTGACATGGATATAATATAGGTTGAGGCTCTCTCGTCCACAATAGAGCAATGAATTTTCTTTCCATGGATGATGACCTAGATTATAAAATCTAATTGAGACAAAAGTTGAGTGGTATAGTTTTTGTGAGAAAAACCACTAGGTTGGAATCCGACAGATCCATACATACGATAGCTGACAACAATGCCTTCTTTTGGGCAAGCAGTTTTGAAACACCTCAAGAGTTAAAATAGTTGATAGAGGTTGACCTCAATATTAAACTACGCTATAATTTTGAGAAGCTTTTGATCGAGGGTTGAAATCAAACTTATGAATAACGCCCTTTGGAGCCTTGATAGTAAATTCTACAGGAATCAAAGGTGGAGTAGGATCAAATGAAGGTGATGCCAAATTGGAAGGTTTATCATTAGCCTGACCATTCAGTGGATTCACATTACCATAATCCTTGTTTTGAGTGGCTACCATAACATCAGATTTTAGCTTTGAGGAGGAAAGCATTAAAACCGTGTTAGAGGAAGAAGGGTATAATGCAACCATATAAGTCTCCTGATTAGGAAACGGTTCGGTCAACACACTGGGAGAAGTGGAATATTTAAGAAACTGATTCATTATAGTGTGGTGCGGACAATCACATGTAAAGGGACACTCATTGCAAATCAAGCAATGATATCGAGGCTTTCATTTCTCATCAGAGGATGGATTTGTTTATTTATTCTGTGGTGAGGGGTATTTCTTCTTCTTACCTTTTCCTTTCTTCTTGCTTCCAGTTTTCTGTTAAGACTCACCTTTATCAGTTGAAACAACATTTATCTCGGAAGCAGAAGCCGTAGGAGGATGGAATTGAGGGTTTTGAGAATATGTGGGAAGAGCAATACAAAATGGTTTACTCGCCGACTGCAAACTTGTAGAACCAATCACGCCATTAGTAGCATGATATTCTTTAAAAGGTGGAGGAGGAACCATATTCAAAGGTCTCGGAGTGTTAAGTATCTTATCTTAGAGAATGCTCGATTAGGTACAAACAAGGTCCATATATTGCGCATGAGTAATAACTTTCTCTTCGGTCACGACTTCACCTTTAGCCACATATTATGTTATAGGAGATAACAAAGATTTGGTAAACCATTCCGCTAACAATTTATCGGGAAAATAATTCTTCACCAACTGACGGTGGTGCCTCCAATCATGAATGTGATATGAGATGTGAGTGGAATCTGATTGTTTGAAGTTGTTCAACAGTTCCATTCTAGTTTCATATCTGATGGGAAACTACAAATGTGAGAGGAAAGTGGTGGTTAAAGTAATGAAATCATGAAATGAAGCTCTAGGTAAATCAATATACCATTTAGCTACGTAACCTGTAACCGTTCGTTGGAAAAGGTGAAGTCGAATGGAATCATCATTAAGGGAGTTCAAAGAACACCATAGATGATAAGGGCCAGCCTGCTACTCGATCGTAAAAGTAGGTGGAGGAAGAGGAGCAGACTTTGTAGCATTCGTAAGAGAAGTACCATATGTTATTCCCAAATTAGATGACATGGGAGAGGTCCAAGCACTGGAAGCCACACCATTAAAGGTTTTAGATAAATAAATGATAACCAGGTGAGACGGATGGGCCACCATACTGATGTGTTTCTGGTGACGTTGCAAATATAGATGAGGAAGAAACATTCGATGTCTCAACCATAGTTGTGGACACGAACTGAGAGGTCAGATAAGTTCCAGTCATGGTTAACAATCCCAATGAATATTGTTGTGAGAGATTTGCAGGTAAGTCCAAAGAATCAGGAAAATGATTTTATGTCGTAGTCTGAAGGTGTGGAAGAGGACCATTATGATAAAAATAGAGTCTTTCCCAATGATCAAGAGTAGAAGGACGAGGCTCTTCTTGTGGGATCTATTCAATACTCACAAGTCTATATGGAAGAGGTTCATTGTTGGGTCCAAGATATATAGGTTTTTTTGGGGACAAAGGAAGAGAAGAGGAAGGTCCTGAAGTAACAGGTGAAAATGGTTGAGGCTCCTCAGGTTCGACAACCTCAGGAATCAAAGTGTTTGACCCGGGAAAGTTAGGTTCAATAACCTCAGGAAACAAGGTTTTAGGGACTTCTATTTTGATTGTGTCAGTGTCACAGTCAAGAGTAGATGTGATCTTGAGCTCAGAACTCAAAGGCACAGATTATTCAGGTAGATCAATATCAAGAGGAGGTCCAAGTAGTTCTTCAAGTTCTGGATTTAGTAGTTTGCGTCTTCTTATTCTTCTAACCATGACCAAGAGTAGGCTATCATGGAAGAGGAGGCTTATTTTCCAGTCTACGCGAATGATGGGGTGGGGGATTTTGTGTTGGAAATACTGGGGGGGGGTGAATTAGTATTCCTTTCAATTAGAGCATTAGTTAATGTTCAATTATTATCAGTGTTTGTACAATGATAGCAGCAAACAAGAGGAACAAAATGCACACAGTTTTTAAGGTGGAAACCCACTCTGGAACAAAAACCACCTAATGCTTTTCTAATAATTCTTTAATATTCAACTCCAATTGAAAATAAAGCTCCAAATTCCTAGAATATAGAAAATCATTATTCTCCAGCTCCCACTGGATGGATGCTCCAACGCCTGAGATTCTTCAGTAGTCAACTGAATGGATGCCCCAACACCCAATGAGCTACAACTCACCCTAGCACCACCCTACCACCCTGTAGAAGAATAAAAGAAGAATGGACTCCGGTACCAGGGAAAATGGTCCACTTTACCATGATATTGAATGATGTAGAAGAAGAAGACACACTAGAACATAACCCCAACTATGACACAACCACCTAATGATGAGCCTAAACCACCCGACACTACCTCTTCAACTCTTGGCAGATAGACACTAGTACAATTTGTACAATAATGTATTTACAATGACTTAGTACAATGATACCTTTACAATGATTGTATGTAGTGCTGCCCACTTGAAGACTTCATGTGATGAAATTCTTGCTGTTGTTATGTACCTTGGGTGTTGTTCTTGTCATGCTACCCTCTGCTTCACCTTGCTTTGCTTTGCTTCCCTAGAAATTCTGGTCCTTTACAGCCCTTGACAACACATGATCTAGCTTTTTCTTTGTCTTCTAGGAGCTCGATATTGAATCTGGTATATCTCTGTTATTTCAGATCCCCAATATCTAATTTTTGGTACTGTAGTAGTCCTCTAATTTTTCTTTCCAATGCCACAGGTCTAACCAAATTTGGATTCTTCAAGGGAGAGTTATACCCAATCTCTCACAATTGCCTAATTATGGACTGTTTCAGCAGAGCGAACTTGTACGGTGTGCCACGTGTCCTTGTTTCCTCATTCGGCTTTGAAATTGATAGAGCTAAAACTTAATATTGTTTACTATCTATGAATTTTTACGGAATTCCAATCCGATACTTAGAGAGAGAGTTATGATGATTTTCCCAAGGTAACTTCTTTGAGATGAATTTCAGGAGCCTGCAAACACACTGAATTCCATAGATCATATCTCCGAAAATGTTGCGCACCTTGATATTAATTTTTCACAGCAGCTTCCTTAGGATTTCGGCTTCACCTCATAAAAATTTCAGCTTCTAAACCTTCGTATAAAAAATGTTAGAGCGAAAATTCCACGATGACCTCTTTCAGATAGTTAAATCCCTTGCATGAGGAGGATATGAGGATCACAATTTATATAAATGCTTAGGTTGAGAGGGGCTTCAACAAGTGAACTTGAGAGGGATTTTAGGAGCTTAAAAAATATTAATTATGACTTTTCAATGACCCATTCCAGAACCCCATGGGGTTTTATCCCACTAACTAGGGGTACAAACTTCAAAGATGAATATTTCTCAAACCGTGAAGAATTACGTGGCGTGCCATACATCAACGGAAACATCTCGAAAAGAAGAAACCATAAAAATCATTCTTGACCTAGAATAAAATAATTTGGTAGGTAAAAATTCCCATGCAATATTGGGTTAGCCCCTGGTGTTGCTTGGGTTGACATCAATGACAACCGCTGATCAAAAATCTCCCCCTTTGGCATTGATGGAAACACAAGTACTCCCCCTGCGATCATGACACCTCTTCCTACAACATTCTCTTCCCCTTTGATATTAATGGAAAAGGGTAACTCCCCCTGAAACACAACCATACTGTGGACCTGTACACACTTCCACTCCCCTTGACACACAACCGTCCTGCGGATCTGTACACACTTCCACTCCCCCTGACACACAACCATCTTGCAGACCTGTAATCTAATGAAAACTTGGGAGAATCCCAAGCTTCTGATGAAGATATTCAAATGCTTCATGAGGTAAAGGTTTAGTGAAGACATTAGCAATTTTTTATTTTGTACAAACATAGTCAAGTTTTATATTCTTTTCAGTGACTTGTTCTCTAACAAAATGATATTTTATCGGAATGTGTTTTGTTTTTGAATGCATGACAGGATTCTTAGAGATGCTGATAGCACTAGTGTTGTCACAAAATATGAGAATAGGCTCACTGAATTGTACTTGAAGATCTTGCAAAGTTTGTTTCATCCAAAGGACTTGAGTACAATATAATGTTGCTGCAATGTATTCTTCTTCTGCTGTATATAACGAGATTGAGGTTTTCTTTTTGCTCAACCATGATACGAGACAACCACCTAGATAGAATGCTGCTCCACTAGTACTCTTATGATCATCAACGCTTCCTGCCCAATCTACATCTGTAAAGGCTTGAATTATGAGATTGTTACCCTTGGGATACCACAAGACATATTCTTCTGTGCCCTTTAGATATCGAAGAATTATTTTGACGAAAATAATATGTGATTCTTTTGGTGCTACTTGGAATCTTGCTACTTGTCCAACTGCTTGCATAACATTTGGCCGAGTGGTTGTTACATATAGAAGACTACCAATCATATATCTGTACAATCTCTGATCCACATCCTTAGATGAGTCATCTATGCTCAATTTGCAACCTGTTACCATTGGAGTAAGGACGGGTTTGCAATCTTCCATTTTTAATTTCTTGAGTATCTCCTTGATGTACTTGGCTTGACATATAAATATTCCTTTCTCTTGCTGAGATATTTGAAGCCCTAAGAAGTATGTCAGCTCACCAAGTAAAGACATCTCAAACTCACTTTGCATATTTGTAGAAAGTTCTTCCTTAGTCGATCATCATTGCTACCAAGTATTATATCATCCACATATACCTCAACGATTGTTATATTATCTTTATCTATTTGTACATAAACAATGCTATCAACAATACCTTTCTTGAACCCTTGTTGACGTAGATATCCATCAAGACGAGCATACCATACTCTGGGAGCCTGCTTGAGACCATATAGAGCCTTCTTTACCTACAAACATAGTATTCTTTTTCTGATAGTAGAAAACCTTCAGGTTGTTCAATGTAAACTTCTTCTTCTTATTCTCCACCCAGAAATGTTGACTTAACATCCATTTGGTAGACTTTGATTTTTCTTGAACATGCGCAGGCGAGAAACATTCGGATGGCTTCCATTCTGGCAACTAGTGCAAATGTTTTGTCGAAATCAATTCCTTCCACTTGTGCATAGCCTTTGCAAAAAAATCTTGCTTTGTTTTTGGTAACCAGCCCATCTTCATTCAATTTGTTCCTGAACACCCATTTAGTCCCAATGACATTTTTATCTTTTGGTCGTGGAACTAATTCCCAAGTTTTATTCTTCTCATTTTGATCCAATTCTTCATTCATAACTGCTACCCAATGTTCATTGTGGCTGGCTTCCTCAAAACTACTAGGCTCGAAGGTTGCTAGAAAAGCAATGTGAGCTTGTTGTGATGAACGAAGATGTCGACCTTCATTTATGTCACCAATGATTTGATTTGATGGATGGTTCTTTTGAATCCATTATTTTGTTATCCTTGGAGGAGCTTCTTGTTGTTGTTCTGGTATATCTTGATGATCATTATTTACTTCTTCCTCGTTTATAGTTGCTTCTTGTTCTACAATTTTATATGTGTCTTTTTTAGCCTCTGTCTCAAGTTTCAAAGATTCTAGATCCTCGTCGTTATTCGCTAGAACACCATCTTCGTCAAATGTAACATTTATGCTCTCCATTATCTGTTTTCGTCTTAGATTATAACATTTATAGGCCTTTATTTTGCATGAGTAACCAACAAATATACCTTCATCAACACATGATTCAAACTTACCCAAATTTTGATCTTCTCTTTTGATATAACATTTTCTTCCAAAGCTTTTGAAATATTTTACATTAGCTGGTTTTCCTTTCCATAATTCAGATGGAGTCTTGTTGCAATTATTTCTTAGAAGACTTCGGTTGATAATGAAGACTGTTGTATCAATTGCTTGAACCCAGAATTTTTCATCCAATTTTGAGTCCTTCAACATTATTCTACCCATTTCCTATACGGTTTTGTTCTTTCTTTCAGGGACTCCATTTTGTTGAAGTGTTTGTGCTGTTGAAAATTGTCTTTTTATTCCATTTTCGTCACAATATTGCTGAAATAATTTGGAAGTGAATTCTCCACCATTATCTGATATTAGACACTTTATTTTCAAATCAGTTTCATTTTCAACCCACTCCTTGTAGATCTTAAAGCACTCAAATTCTTTAGATTTTTTCTTTAGGAAACTGACGGCTGTCATCCTGGTATAGTCATCTATCATTAACATGAAATATAATTCTCCATCTAAGCCTTTTGTTATCACAGGACCACATAGATCAGTATGTATCAATTCCAATGGACGTGATGTAAAGTGTTCTTTTGTTTTAAATTGGACTTTTTTCTGCTTTCCATGCCGACAGGCCTCACATAGTGTGTTGGAAGGTTTTGAGATTTTCAGCATTTCTCGTACTGCTTCCTTTTTTCTTATCCTGACAAGATTGTCAAAGTTTATGTGACCCATTCGTTTGTGCCATAACCAGATTTCATCTTCTTTAGCTAGTAGACATGCTTTAGTTGCTTCATCCAAAACATATATGTCATTTGGAGCTCGACTTGTTGTAGCCACAATTTTACCATACCTGCCTTTCTTGATTTTACATTTTGTGGAGTTAAATAGCATTGTGTGTCCTTGATCACACATTTGTCCAACACTGAGCAGATTGTGATTCATGTTTTGAACCAGTAGAACATTCTTGGCTATAACATATTTGCTTCCAAGAGTGACGGTATCTGATCCTATAACATTTGAAGATCCATCATTTCCAAAGGATACGGTTCCATCCTTCTTCGCTTTCATAGATACAAATTTCCTTCTATATCCATTCATATGCATTGAGAAACCGCTGTCAACATACCACACATATTTGTTGTTTTGAGCCTTGAGAGCGAGAGCACAATTATCAATCTTCTTCTTCTTCCATGTTCGTTCATTCTGTGGCTTCAAAGATTATTCTGGGGGATTTTCAAGTTTGCAGTCTCTGGCTATGTGTCCAAAGTTCCGAAATTTGTAACATTCCATATTATTTCTTAAATACTCAAATCTATTGATGTTTCGTTGAGCCCTGGGAGGTTCATATTTGAAGGATCTACTGGAATTGTATTGGTTCCAAGGGTATGTGTGACATTCTACAGCTTTATGACCAAATTTTCCACATGAATAACAATAGCCATGAAAAATATGTTGGTACTTGGATGGAAATCTTCATCGAGGAATCGTCTTCCAAGGATGTGCTTGTGAATCTTGTCCAATGAAGTCTACATGTATGTCAGATCTCATAGGTTCATTGTATTTTGTTGTAGGAGGTCATGCTTCTTCTTCTTTGTAACTGAGGCCAATTCTGTCGTTGTAAGATCGTTGATCGTTGATGAGTTCTTCCAATGCCCTTGAGTTGTTGGCATAGTTTTGGATATTTTTTCCCTTCTTCACTTCCTTACACAGCGAGACTACTTTGGCTTCTAATGCTTCCCTTTCTTGGTTTCTTTCTTCCAACTTCTTTTGAAGTGACTCTTCAATACATTTGTGTTCTTCAACTTCAATTTTGAGATCTTGAACTTGTTCTTCAAGAGTATTGGAACGGATCTTCTCAGCATTGAGCTCTTTTATAAGCTTGATTTCCTCCTCAGAAAATTATTCTATGGTGAACCCTTCTTCTTCATTGTTTGATACTTCTTGTTTATTGTGCTTGGCCATGAACAATACTTTCTCATTAACTTCTTCTTTGTTGTCACTTTCTTCATTGGATGATGAGCTATCTTCTTTAGAGAGAAAGTTCCTTTTGGATCCTTTCTTTTTTCCTTGCTTGTTGAATTTCTTAAAGCCTTTATTTCCTTTTGAGTTTCAATCACTTTTTTTTGGACATTTTGCTGCGAAATGCCCAACCTCACCACAACCGAAACATATCAATGGAAGTTTACCTTTGAATTTTCCCTTACCAGTTTTTAGTTTTCTCATAAAGTAAGCATATTATTCATCTGAAAGACCTTCTCCATCATCTCCCTTTTCTTCACACATGCAGGTGCATGTCATTTCAATTGAAGGTTATTTTTCCTTATTGGTTTTCTTAGATGCAACGAACACAGTTTCTAGATTTGAAGTACCCTCTTCTTCATCAAGTATCATTTCAAATGCTATGATAACTCCATGTAATTCCTCTTTGCTGAGTTTGTCCAGATTTGCACTGTATTCTAAGACTGATACCTTTGGGTTGAATCTCCCTAGTAACGTTCTAAGAATCTTCCATATAATAGTCTTCATGTCAACTGGCCCTCCCAATCCTTCCAGAGTATTGGTTATTTCATCAATGTATTGGAAGTATGAAACAATGTTGCAATCTTATTTCATTCTGAGTTGCTCAAATTTTTGCTCTATAGATTTGAAGCTTTTCTTCTTTGACATTTGAGTCACCTGCATATATATTCTCAAGCTTGTCCCATACATTTTTGGTGGTTTTACAACCCAACACCTTATGATAAGAAGATTCAATAAGTCCACTGATAATAATATTCTTTGCGTTTTCATCATTTACCAAATTCTTCTTACCTTGTTCATTCGCGGTTGATGTAAATCCATTTTGAACAGTGTCCCATACTTCGTAACCTTGCGCCAAGAGATAGACCTCCATTCTTCCTTTCCAGAGTGCATAATTATTTTCATTGAATAGAGGTACACCATTCTTGGTATGCTCCATGACCTCCTTCTAGCTGTTAAACTACTATTGAAGGAACCAAGCTCTGATTCCAATTGTTGGAAATACAGAGAGGGGGGGTGAATCAGTATTCCTTTCAATTAGAGCATTAGTTAATCTTAAATTATTATCTGTGTTTGTACAATGATAGCAAAAAACAAGAGGAACACAAATGCACACAGTTTTTAAGGTGGAAACCCACTCCGAGACAGAAACCACCTAATGCTTTTCTAATAATTCTTTAATATTCAACTCCAATTGAAAATAAAGCTTCAACTTCCTAGAATCTAGAAAAGCATTCTTCTCCAGCTCCCACTGGATAGACTCTCCAATGCCCGAGATTCTTCAGTAGTCAACTGAATGGATGCCCCAACACCCAATAAGCTACAACTCACCCTAGCACCACCCTACCACCCTGTAGAAGAATAAAATAAGAATGGACTCTCGTACTAGGGAAAATTGTCCACTTTACAATGATATAGAATGATGTATAAGAAGAAGACACACTAGAACATAACCCCAACTATGACACAACCACCTAATGATGATCCTAGACCACCCGACACTGCCTCTTCAACTCTTGGCAGATAGACACTAGTACAATTTGTACAATAATGTATTTACAATGACTTAGTATAATGATACCTTTACAATGATTGTATGCAGTGATGCCCACTTGAAGACTTCATGTGATGAACTTCTTGCTGTTGTTATGTACTTTGGTTGCTGATATTGTCATGCTACCCTCTACTACATCTTGCTTTGCTTTGCTTCCCTAGAAAGTCTGGTCCTTTGCAGCCCTTGACAACAAATGATCTAGCTTTTTATTTGCCTTCTAGGAGCTCGATATTGAATCTGGTGTATATCTGTTATTTCAGATCCCCAATATCTGATTTTTCATATTGTAGTAGTCCTCTGAGTTTTCTTTCCAATGCCATAGGTCTGACCCAATTTGGATTCTTCAAGAGAGAGTTATACCCAATCTCTCACAATGCCCTAATTATGGACTATTTCAGTATAGCGAACTTGTACGGCATGCCACGTGTCATTTTTCTTCATTTGGTTCTAAAATTGATATAGTGAAAACTAAAGACTGTGCACTATATGCCAATTTTTACGAAATTCCAATCCGATACTCAGAGAGAGAGTTATGATGATTTTCCCAAGGTCACTTCTTTGATATGAATTTTAGGAGCCTACAAAAACAATGACTTCCACAGATCATATCTCCTAAAATATTGTGCACCTTGATCTAAAATTTTCACAGCATCTTCCTCAGGATTTCAGATACACCTCATAAAACTTTCAACTTATGAAAATTTGTAGAAAATAAGTTAGAACGAAAATGCCACGATGACCTGTTTCAGATAGCCAAATCCCTTGCATGAGGAGGATATGAGGATCACAATTTATATAAATGCTTAGGTTGAGAGGGGTTTCAACAAGTGAACGTGGGAGGGATTTAAGGAGCTTAAAAAATATTAATTATGAATTTTCAATGACCCATGCCACAACCCCATGGGGTTTTATCCCACTAACTATGGGTACAAACTTCAAACATGAATATCTCTCAAACCGTGAAGAATTACGTGGCGTGACATATATCAATGGAAACATCTCGAAAATAAGAAACCATCAAAATAATTCTTTACCCAGAATATACTAATTTGGTAGGTAAAAATTCCCATGCTATATTGGGTTAGCCCTTGGTGCTGCTTGGGTTGACATCAATGACAACCGCTGATCAACAATCTCCCCCTTTGGCATTGATGGCAACACAAGTACTCCCCCTACGATCATGCCACCTCTTCCTACAACATTATCTCCCCCTTTGACATCAATGGCAAAGGGTAACTTCCTCTGAAACACAATCATCCTGCGGACCTGTACACACTTCCACTCCTCCTGACACACAACTGTCCTGCGGACCTATACACACTTCCACTCCCCCTGACACACAACCGTCCTGCAGACCTGTAATCTAATGAAAACTTGGGAGAATCCTATGCTTTTGACAAAGATATTCAAATTCTTCATGAGGTAAAGGTTTAGTGAAGATATCAACAATTTTTTCTTTTGTACAAACATACTCAAGTTTGATATTCTTTTCAGCGACTTGTTCTCTAACAAAATGATATTTGATCGGAATGTGTTTTGTTTTTGAATGCATGACAGGATTCTTGGTGATGCTAATGGCACTAGTGTTGTCACAGAATATGGGAATAGGCTCACTGAATTGTACTTGAATATCTTGCAAAGTTTGTTTCATCCAAAGGACTTGAGTACAACATGATGCTGCTGCAATGTATTCTGCTTCCGCTATAGATAACGAGATCGAGGTTTGCTTTTTGCTCAACCATGATACGAGACAACCACCTAGATAGAATGTTGCTCCACTAGTAATCTTACGATCATCAATGCTTCCTGCCCAATCTGCATCTGCAAAGGCTTGAATTATGAGATTGTTACCCTTGGGATACCACAAGCCATATTATTCTGTGCCCTTTAGATATCGAAGAATTCTTTTGACGAAAATAATATGTGATTCTTTTGGTGCTGCTTGGAATCTTGCTACTTGTCCAAATACTTGCATAACATCTGGCCGAGAGGTTGTTACATAAATAAGAATACCATTCATACATTTGTACAACCTCTAATCCACATCCTTAGATGAGTCGTCTATGCACAATTTGCAACCTGTTATCATCGGAGTAAGGATGGGTTGCAATCTTCCATTTTGAATTTCTTGAGCATTTCCTTGATGTACTTGGCTTGACATATAAATATTCCTTTCTCTTGCTGAGATATTTGAAGCCCTAAGAAGTATGTCATCTCACCAAGTAAATACATCTCGAACTCACTTTGCATATTTGTAGAAAGACAATGCCCTAATTATGGAATGTTTCAGCAGAGCGAACTTGTACGGCGTGCCACGTGTCACTGTTTCTTCATTTGGCTCTAAAATTGATAGAGAAAAAACTAAAGACTATTCACTATCTGCCACTTTTTACGGAATTCCAATCCGATACTCAAAGAGAGAGTTATGATGATTTCCCAAGGTCACTTCTTTGAGATGAATTTCATGAGCCT
Organism: Pinus albicaulis; assembly: GCA_034641835.2. NCBI lineage: Eukaryota > Viridiplantae > Streptophyta > Pinopsida > Pinales > Pinaceae > Pinus > Pinus albicaulis. Next base: position 1,953,200,331 of record CM076578.1, on the reverse strand, counting down.
GCAAAAACATTGACTTCCACAGATCATATCTCCGAAAATATTGCGTACCTTGATCTGAAATTTTCACAGCATCTTCCTCAAGATTTCAGCTTCGCCTCATAAAAGTTTCAGCTTCTGAACCTTTTTAGAAAGAAATTTAGAGCGAAAATTCCATGATGAACTATTTCGGATAGCAAAATCCCTTGCATGAGGAGGATATGAGGATCACAATTTATATACATGCTTAGGTTGAGAGGGGCTTCAACAAGTGAACATGGGAGGGATTTTTAGGAGCTTAAAAAATATAATTATGACTTTTCAATGACCCATGCCATAACCCCATGGGGTTTTATCCACTAACTAGGGGTACAAACTTCAAACATGAATATCTCTCAAACCGTGAAGAATTACGTGGCATGCCATATATCAATAGAAACATCTAGACAAGAAGAAACCATTAAAAGCATTCTTGACCCATAATATAGTAATTTGGTAGGTAAAAATTCCCATGCAATATTGGGTTAGCCCCTGGTGCTGCTTGGGTTGACATCAATGACAATCGTTGATCAACATTTTGTTCTTCCATGTTGGATAATAAATTATATGAACACAAAAATAAATAAATAAAAAAGAGGGTAATCTAGGAATAAAGGATTATCAAGCAACCGTGAACTGCAATATACACCTTGGTGAACCAAGGACTTAACGTACGACACCCAATCTCCCCGAATGGTGTGTTCGGTGTATCATGGTGTACAGGGCGACAAACTCGGTTACCTATGGATGGATAAAAACCTATAGGGGACTCCAAAAATATACTCAATGATACGTGGGAGTACATTCTATAGTAATTTTGTGTAATGAATAAGTTTTCAATGGGAGCGTTCCTTTATACTTGAGCGCCATTCAATATACTCGAAGCTATGTGGAGAAAAATCCTATACACTTACGTACATGGAACAGGATATCACCCCTGGAATGAAACGCTAGAAAAAAATGACAAATCCTACATTTAACGACCTCAGAACATGTCTCCAGCCTAGACCTCTACGTGTTTGTGTTAATGTCACAAATGCTACTTAAGTTGATTCAATAAATTTTACTATTTATCTTTGATTAAGTTTCAGTTTTGGGCTCACCACGAATGTCACCTGAATATCCTAAAATGCAAATCTAGCATGAGAAAATGGAAATATTTGTCTTTCAATGAAAATCTAGCTAAGGAAAAGAAAAAACAATCAATATGAAACACACAACATGCAACAAAAAAGATGCAAGATACAATTCCCCTTTCAACGTAACTTCTCCTATATCAATGCACATACAAAACCCTAAATACCAATGCAAATTTTTTTCTTTTCAAGACACTTAATTTTCAAAATGAGGAAAACTAATATGTAAAAGTTTAATCATTGATTCAAATTCACTTTTAGGAATGAGGTATAGGACAACAATTCATCCAAGTGATCAATGACCAAACGAAATCAGTTTGCAAGCAAACTAATGAGAAGAAAAAATAAAAATCAAACCAAATGGAAATAAAACACAAATGAAAACCAAATGGAGGATTTAGAGAGACCATAAGGCACTCAATACTTAGGGAAGTTCAGGTGGGAGTAGGATGATGAAAGAGACACTAAAAAACAAGGGAAATTTTGTGCAAAAAATGGGGACAATGCTGGTGCAGAAGAGGCACCAATGCTTCACAATTTTGGTACGGAGTGGGCCAAGTGAGGTGCAACACTCTGTCAAAGGCACTGTGGGAGAGTTGGTCAAGGGATAGAGGATTCTGACACAAAAATTGAAAATGAAACATAATGAAATCACTTCCTAGGTCCATTCTTGGTTGGGTAAAGTATCAAAGGTCTATCAAACAGATAATCAAACACAATGGAAAAAGAAAACACCAAGGGAATACACTGATCCATAGTGGATTCACCAATTTGTTATGTGATATTTACGATTGCAAACAAAATTATCTCCCCTAGGTCTGGTGGCTAACCTAGAACAACAGAGAGACAAGGAACCCAATTATTTCCTTAAAGTAAATAGATGATGGAATGAAGCCTACCTAGAATCTATCACATGTTTGCTCCTTCTTTAGCTTTAATGATCCAATTCCAGCTCTGATTGCTAAAATTATAACTTTCATTGTTAGACAATACAAACTGTTGAGCCTCAAAATTGTGCTTTCTTTCATCTCATTTTACCTCATTTTCCCTTGTCCATTTCTATCCTAGACCCAATTGATCAATGAATTTAGTTGAAATTACTTTTAGAATGATTTATATGACTGACTTGCTAAGTTTTATGATTTTTGCCATTGTAAAGCATTTTGACCGGAACTAGCTGCAGAATGCAGACATTCCATAGCTAACCGGAGATTCTGCAGATGTCTTCACGTTTGGGTATGTTCCAGGTGGCCTCTCAAGAAAAACCGCATATGGGCATAATCCACGTCATGTCTACATGGTTAGTTGCTCATCATGGAGGAAGAACAAATTAAAGTCGGTTTTGGAGGCGATAGAACACATTTAGAAATCAGAACTATTAGAATGTCTCGGTCGAATGTATTTCCTCTTCTGTGTCACTTAGAAGTCTAATTGAATAAAATAAGGAAAAGCGATGTTCAATTAATATGATTATTTGTTATGTACATTTTTATAAAAACACTTGGGAAAGCAGAAGCTGAGCTAGAGATTTCAGCCAGTTTTCTTAGACTCAGTGTTTCATTTACGAAGGCAGCAGTACTCACATTCAAGTTATTTCACTTGAAATGAAGCAGACAGTGTTGTTTTGAAAGCGTTGATTTGATTTGGAGTTAGATTCCGTCAGGTGGTAGAGGGCCCCTGCCTCTTGCACGGATTTATTTGCGTAATTTAGATAAGTATTCTAGCTGCCTTTACATTTTTAAAGTTGAGTTCGTAGTTGCTTTCATTAGCTACTGTAGTTATACTCATTCTAAAAACTCTTCCAAAAGAAGAAGCTCTTCCAAAAGATTATAATGATGAATGGGAATTGGCTATAGTATTGTAGGATTTAATTGTAATCTCTTTTGTTCAATATCACATTTATACTTATGCTAAATACTCTTCCACAAGAAGAAACTCTTCCAAGAAATCTTTATAATGTTTTAAGAATGATTTTGATCCTGAACGCTTCATTTGTGTGTTTGCACTAAGTACCATAGTTGTCCTTGCTCTTAAACGCTTGTCCAACATATGATAATGATGAGTGGGAGATAGCCATGATATCTTAGTTTTTAATTGCTTTCAGTCTTTCTGTTTGCATAGCATAGTTAGGATACTCCGGAGTTTAATTGCACTTAACTCATATTCAGTTATTTTGTTTTAAGTTTGATAATGACTTGGTAATTCAGCACTGTTTTAGACTAGTGACATCTTAAGTTAAGTTTTAACTTAATTCATTGCATTTGCACTCCACATTTAGTTGTCATTCACTGCACATTAGATTACTTCAGTTGTTAAGATTAACAAAACAGCCTTCATTATTTACAAACCTCTTCTTGTTCTAAAATCTATAATTGCTTCATAACCACATGAACAGAAGACAATATCATTTTAAGGCCTGAAGTACCTCTGCAATTTCCTTATCATTTCATAAACAGAGCCCTCCCTCAAAAGACTACTTTGAAAAGAACTCAATAATTCTTGAGTAAGGTTTTGTGACATTCAATTAAATTGCAGAATAGAGTTAGGAACTAACTTTAGAGTAGAAGATCTTATAATGGTATCAATGTTTTATTCCAAACATAATTCAACAAATCTCTAATCCAGGATGAAATGTTGCATCATTATGAGTTAGTTGTTTAGTTAGGAAGATTTGCATGCTTAGTTGACCATGTTTCAAGCTCTCTCTCTCAAATGCCTTTGATGAAAGAATTTGACAAGTTTAGTTTGTGTTTTGAATCATTTGCTTAAAAGTCATTATCAAGCTTTGATTTTGCTCAGTCATAGTTTAGATTTGATTTTGTTTCAATATCTCAATTTCATTTGTCATTTGTCATCAACCAACTAGGCTTCACTGCTTTACCTAATATTTTACCTTTCATTTAACACTTAGTTCTTTTCCTTTTCAAAATAAAACCATAAACCAAAAACATCAGAAACACTAAAACACAACGGTTAGGAAGAGGTTACTTAGGCAATACATATGCACCATAATTTCAAATAGCTTATCGAATCCCAAGACAATTAAATGATCTCAATTTAGGAGACTAGATTGAGACCAAACATTTTGGCGTCGTTGTCGGGGAAGTGTAACTAGGTATCCTGATTTCCTACATCCACAAAAACAAAAACAAAAACTTCAATCACCTACCACACCCACTATATCATGTGGTGCAGTAAGAGCCACACATCCACATCATGAATTCATATTTTTGCAGGTAGAAGAAGAGGTGACAAAGCAGGTGGAAGAAATGGATGGAGATGATGACAATGAGGAAGATCCTTTTGGATTTCCCATTCAAGAAACTGATATCAACATTCAAATGAAGAATATCTATCCATCTGTACTTCCTAACTTCAAAGGTATGAGATCAGAAGACCCGGAAACCTTTCTTTTTGAATTTGAAATAATTTGTAGATCTTATGGCTACTCATTGCACATGAAAAAATTGAATTTGTTTCCGGCAACATTGAAGGATATCAGTTTGAATATCAAAGCATTATCACTGAGGTATAGCATTGAGCATTATCATTGTAAACGCAGAGCAGAGCAAAAGGGTAAATTCGGAGGTATAGCAGCGTGAGAATTTGAAGCCATTTGATTCCATGGGCAGACAAAGTATCACTGTGGGCAGAGATTGAGATTATCACTGTAAACGCAGAGGTATAGTCATGTTGAATTTAAAACCATTTGCTACCAAAAGACAAAGGTATAGCAGTGTGGAGTCTAAAATCTTTTGTCACTAGGAGACAGGGGTATAACAGTGAAGCATTTGAAGTCATTTTTCATCGGGAGACAGAGGTATTGCAGTGTGAGAATTTGAATCCATTTGCCACTGTCTATCAGAGACATATCAGCTCGAAATTTGAAACTGCTTTCATTGTCAAACAGAGGCATATCAGTCCAAAGTTCAATTGTCAACCAGAGGTATTTTAGCTCGAAGTTTGAAGTTGTTGTCACTGTCAATCAGAGGTATGTCATTTTGAAGTTTGAAGCCATTATCATTAATAACTTGAAGCCATTTCAATTCGAAGGTGAAAGTTATTGCTTCTGTGGATAGAAGAGTGTTAATTTGAACATTGAAGAAGAAATTATGGGTTTCATTGTAAGAACAGAACCAATGGGTTCAAAATATTTAGAAGGCTACCCTCAATGCAAAGAAATGTTACAACAAATAGGATGGCTTCAATTTTTGGAGAAATTTAATGGCTTCCACAAGGAAGTCACTAAAAAATTTGCAAGATCATTTCAAGGAACCGAAGTTGAAGTGGGAGATGTCAAATTTACTGTCACTGAAGTTTTCATTGCAGAAGCTACAGGGTTGCTCAGAATTGGAGAGAGATGGTTCAAAAACAGAGAATTCCACAATGAATCCTGGAAGCAAATTTTAAAATCACCAGGTATGGATGTCACTGTATTTAAGAAAGGAATTCCCAGTTCTGCATTGAAAAACAAATGGAGAAACATACTACTTCTTCTGCAAAAATTTATTACATGTGAGGGTAGATATGGAACATTTTGTGTCTACCACATTAGACTGATAATACATTTTCTAGGGGAAGACTTAAACCTACCATATTTCTTGCTTCAAAGTCTGAAGAAGATGGCTTCCTGTGTTCAAAGAAGGGTTCAATTTTTAGAGACAACCCTATATCATCATGGTTTGGTCAAAATTTTGATTGAACACCATCTAGCTAAAACAAATGATACATGGGACGATTTCTTGATAAGAAATCATTTTGAAGAGCCAAAAGAACCCTCACCAGAACCACAGCCTATAAGGAGAAGTAGGAAATGGAGGGCCTCAAAAGTTGAAATTGACAAAACAGTCCAAGAGAGCAGTGAGGAAATAATTTTAGAGAAGTTGACTCAAATCAAGAGGCAACTTAAGAAAGAAAAGGTAATCAGGAAATCTGCCATGGAGAGAGGAGAAGGATCTTCTCAGCCTAGAAGAAGCCACAGACTAAAGGGGAAACTGAAGAAAACACTAATAAAAAAAACAGGGGTAATCAATATAGAAGATGAAGAAACATCCATTGAAGAAGATGTTGAAGAGGATTTTAATGAAAAAACCCCTGAAATTGACCCTGCTCAACAAGAAATTTATTACTATGTGGAAACTTTGGAGAGGAGAGATTCAGAAAGAAGAGAGAGAACCCCCAGTCCTCCACTGTCTGAAATAGATATATTAAGAAGGGATAGGTATGAGTTGGAATTACTGAATAGACACATCAAAAATGAGAATGAAATCCTCAAGGATCAAGTCAAGCTCAAAACTGATATGAACTCAACCTTATCCCTACATATAGACAAAGTGGAGAAGACCAATGAAAAGTTGAAGAAAAGGAACAAGAAGCTAATCAGGGCACTCACCAACCTAAGGTTCAAACTTGTTATCAGAAAACCCAGAAGATCTTTAGCTTCCAGACAAAGGAGAAGGAGAGGATTATATGTTCTTGCAGAAGCCTCTGAGTTCATAGGATAATTTGCATGAGGACATGCAAGGAGTCAGCAGTGGGGGTATGTTGAGCCTCAAAATTGTGCTTTCTTTCATCTCATTTTAACTCATTTTCCCTTGTCCATTGCTATCCTAGACCCAATTGATCAATGAATATAGTTAAAATTACTTTTAGAATGATTTACATGACTGACTTGCTAAATTTTATGATTTTTGCCATTGTAAAGCATTTTGACCGGAACTAGCTGTAGAATGCAGACATTTCGTAGCTAACCGGCGATTCTGCAGCTGTCTTCACGTTTGAGTATGTTCCAGGTGGCATCTCAAGAAAAACCGCATATGGGCATAATCCACGTCATGTCTACATGGTTCGTTGCTCGTCATGGAGGAAGAAATGAATTCTGGGTACGGTTTTGGAACGTGGGAACACATTTAGGAAAGCAGACTTCTATTAGGACTGTCTCAGTCCAGATGTCTTTTTCCTCTTTACGCAGCCACTTCAAGAGTCCTAATGTGATTCTGATAAGGAAAGACAGTGTTCTTGAATTGTTGCAAGTTCTGTTATGTACATTTGTTATAAAAACACTTGGGAAACCGAGAGCTAGGCTAGATATTTCATTCCAGATTTTGCTTAGACTCTGTGCTACATTTCTGAAGACGCAGAGTGCTCTGTTCAAGTTATTTCACTTTTAATGAAGCAGACAGTGTTGTTTTGAAAGCGTTGATTTGATTTGGAGTTAGATTCCGTCAGGTGGTAGAGGGCCCCTGCCTCTTGCACGGATTTATTTGCGTAATTTAGATAAGTATTCTAGCTGCCTTTACATTTTTAAAGTTGAGTTCGTAGTTGCTTTCATTAGCTACTGTAGTTATACTCATTCTAAAAACTCTTCCAAAAGAAGAAGCTTTTCCAAAAGATTATAATGATGAATGGGAATTGGCTATAGTATTGTAGGATTTAATTGTAATCTCTTTTGTTCAATATCACAGTTATACTTATGCTAAATACTCTTCCACAAGAAGAAACTCTTCCAAGAAATATTTATAATGTTTTAAGCATGATTGTGATCCTGAACACTTCATTTGTGTGTTTGCACTAAGTACCATAGTTGTCCTTGCTGTTAAACGCTTGTCCAACATATCATAATGATGAGTGGGAGATAGCCATGATATCTTAGTTTTTAATTGCTTTCAGTCTTTATGTTTGCATAGCATAGTTAGGATACTCCAGAGTTTAATTGCACTTAACTCATGTTCAGTTGTTTTGCTTTAAGTTTGATAATGACTTATAGTTCTTTCTTTAGACTGTTGTATCTTGATTCGTTTAGTAATTCATTGCATTTTTACTCTACATTTAGTTCTCATTCTGCATTAGATTACTTGATTCTTGAGATTAACAAACATTTTGGTATTTTTTCATTATTTACAAACCTCTTCTTGTTCTAAAATCTATAATTGCTTCATCTCCTGAAACGAGAAGATAATATCATTTTAAGGCTGAAGTACCTCAACAATTTCCTTATCATTTCCATAAGCAATTTTATATCAAAGACTTCACTTTGAAAGAACAAAAATGCTTGATTTGACATTCAATTAGTGCAGAGAATAGAGTTAGGAACTAACTGCAGTAGAAAGATCTTATAATTGTTATCAATGTTTCTTCAAAACCATAATTCAACAAATCTCTAATCAAGGATGAAATGTTGCATCATTATAAATTAGTTGTTCAAACTGTTTAGTTAGGAAGATTTACATACTCAGTTGACCATGTCTCAAGCTCTCTCTCAAATGCCTTTGATGAAAGAATTTGACAAGTTTAGTTTGTGTTTTGAATCATTTGCTTAAAATTCATTATCAAGCTTTGCTTTTGCTTAGTCATAGTTTAGATTTGATTTTGTTTCAATATCTGCAATTGCATTTGTCATTTGTCATCAACCAACTAGGCTTCACTCTGTTTTGACCAATAGTTTCCCTTCATTTAGCACTTAGTTCTTTTCCTTTTCAAAATAATACCATAAAACCAAAAACATCAGAAAACACTAAACACAACGAAGTAGGAAGAGGTTACTTAGGCACATATAGTGCACCACACTTCAGCAGTTTACTGACCCTGGTTGACAATTAAATGAGCTCAATTTAGGAGACTAGATTGAGACCAAACACAAACCAAGAAACTACATGACCTATGTAGTATCATCTAAGTACTTTATTCAATATATCAATATGGTATTGAAATACATGAAATAACGACATCACATATAGGAAAATAGAGAATTATTTGCATTAATATAAATGGAAGGTGTTTAGCACCATAAATAGGTGTTAATTTTGTAGAAGAGCTCCTCCAAGATTACTTGTCCTTTCTTTGTCACAAAGTGCACCTCCAATCACCCTAAATGCATGAAATGTAGCCTCTCACCATAGCAACATACGAGTAGAATCACTCTCCAAAATCCAGCCTCTTGCATATGGAAGGCAGTAAATATATAGAGGAGTGGGGTAAGTTGGGATTTCTTATCAAATTACCAATCTAAGGTTTTAGATCCACCTTTGATGGGAGGATGGGATCAAAGGATAATATATGGAAACTCCAAAGAAGGATAGGATAGGATCCGAATGTTTTATCTGAGGTAAATGGTTGTAACAAATTTTGGAAGCTTGTGGAAGAAGAAGCTTCCAAAATTTCTATCTTTTTCCCAAATTTCTAGAACCAATGTAGGTGAAAAGGGGAGCAATGTGTAGGTGATTAATGCAGGCCACAATGAAGCAACCTGTAGTGAAAATTTTCCAACAAAAGGCCAAAGAGTGTTGGTCCTGCAACTGGCTTAGATGATGCAGTTTCAGGAAAAAACTATAGGGAATGAAAGAGGAATTCTTAGGGCTTTGTGCAATGATGATAACATGGGGGAATATGATTTTGATTGATCCCATTAGGAGGCCTATGGACCGGATGTGACAAAATGGCCTATAAAAATCCTTCTGTAAGTTGTAGCCTACAAAAAGTCAGATGAAATAAAGGAGTAGGAGCTTGTCTTTGCATCAAAAAATTAACAAAATTGTGGTTTTCTCCCTTTATGGGTTTCCACTTATATCTAGTATCCATATGGGTTGATATTATGTGCTAATGTATTTTTTTTGGATTTCTTAATACTTTTTGTTCACATATTCAATCTGCTAGTAATCATTTGTTAAGCTACTCGTTTAATGTTTCAGTTAATTAGGTTTAAAGAAATTAAAATAATTTCCATGAATGTACTAAAATAATTCACCCCTCCTCTCAAGTTAGTAAAGTTTTCATTAGACCAACCATTCCAAAATTCCCTCCTTGGATTTGAAGGAAGTCTTCCACACATCAGAGGGTTCGATTGGTAATTGTTGATAAAAAAAATTCAACTCAATCTTACTAAAATATTTCCCCCCTTGAGTTGGTCCAAAAGGTCATCAAATTCCATGGGATTGGATACCTATTCTGGATTGTGATCTTATTCAATGCCTGATAGTCAATACAAATCCTCCAAGTTCTATCCTTCCTATGTACCAACACGATCGAGCTCCTATAGGGTGAGGAACTTGGCCTGGTGTGCCCTTTCTGCAATAGCTCCTAAGTCTTCCTATTAATTTCATCGTTCTTGTTACACATTATTTTTTCACCATGAAATTTGACTATCAATATAGGTTTATCACTACCTATATTTTTCTCCCTTAGAATTAAAAAACCCTAATGTTCCTAAACCAAGTCTTGGAATTGGAGAAAAGCTCATTAAAACCCTTAAAAGTCTACCTCTGCACTTTTCCTAGCCTTTTCTTGTGGGTTCGCGGATACTTGTTCTATAGCCTGCGGAAACTCCCGTACGTTATGCTAATAAAACTTGCGGACCCTCGTAAAAAGTAAAATAAAGGAAAAAGTAATTTCTAGAAGCCCAGTTGGTCGAATATTCTCCCAACTGGAAGCTTCTAGAGGCGCGATCAGTTCGAGCTTTATCCCTCGACTCATGGAGCTCTATCCCTCCACTTATGTAGCTTATCCCTTGGTCCATGGAGCTCAAATCCCTTCATGAGAGGAATCCATCCCCTTCTTCATGGAACTGAAACTACCTCCATTTCCCTATAAATTGAGCTCATGTTTCAGTCTCAAGGGTAGATTGTGGGTAGCTTGTATTTGGTAATTGCTGAAGAAATTCCTAAGGGAGCATACTCTCTACACTAGTTGTTGTTGGCATGAGAGTGATCACACCCTTATGTCCATAACTCCATGCTGGTTCAAAAAGAGGAAGACTTGTCAAACTGAAGGAGGAACGAATCTAAACACATTTTAATGATGTGGTGCGCCATTTATTTTTGTTATGGTTATGCAGTTTGAGAAAGGGAATGAAGGATTACCAATCTCTTTTGGTACTGCATATATGAATCAAATGGACTTTAAGTTTCCAGGTTGGCATACATGGTGTCACTATCCCAAAGACAGGATTTGGAGATAATGAGCTGGTGCTCTCCTAGAAAAATCATAGGTTGGTCAACAACAATGTTGAAGGGATTGGGTTGTTGATGTAAGATGAAGGAATGATGAGGGGTATCATCCCTAGAGTGATCTAAAGTGATATGGTACTCTAGGGGTTCTTCTAAATGTGGAAGAATAATGGTACTAGAGTCAACACGACCAGATACACTAGGAGAGTTGTGGAGGATTGCTTCTCGTGGTCTCTCAAATATGGGTGCCCCCTTACCCAAATATTGGGTGTCAATGTAATGGCCACAAGGTGTATGTGGTTTTAATGCATGGGTTTGATGTAAGGGGGGATAGATAAAATCAGGGGTGGTGACTGCTTCCATAATGTCGTCACCATAATAGAAGATGGGGTGACTGGTGGAAGAGAAACTACCGGACATGGCGAAGCTACCTGACTCATCATCATGAGAAGTGAGGTTCACATGCGCAGTGTCACGGAGGGTGACAAAAGAACAAGTAGATAAAGGATCTACCGATGTTGAGCCCAGGGTGATCACTGATGGGAAGTCAGGCGAAACATCAAGGGAAGTCTCCAAGGGGACTTTTATTGAGGGTCTCATGGATGATGATAGGTAGAAAATGGTGGACGAAGGCTCCATCATCTCAACATTAGGAGGGGGAATTTCAATGGGAGCACTCGTGTCCTCTATTTTTGCCGAAGAAAAACACGCAAATAAGGGAGCGGTGGACTCGTTGCGCTTGGCCTCGATTTGGTAGACTGCCACTAGAGAGGTGCGGAAGTCCTTGAGGCAGGGACAGAGGTGGGTATAATGGCCATGGAGATCACACAAAGCACAGGGGTGGTTGGTGTGAATAGTATTGGGGAACCTGGTGACATTAGAGGAAGGAACAGATGTTTCTGGGACCATAGACTCAGGGAACACGATATTAACCATGGGCTTGAGATGAGGCAACTCCGGACAAGTATGGGTGGCATGACTGACAACATCACACAAATCACATTGGATGGTATGCTTTGGAGGCCGAGGAGGGGCAGGGTTTGTTGGGGAAGCCTTGTCTTTTGATTCTGTCTTGCGAGCTTTGCCATTCTTACCCGAAGCGTTCGCAACAGGAGGTGGTTCCTGTTGAGGTGGTTGAGGCACTGTTGCAGCGGGAGAAGTCATGGGGACCGATTGAACTGGGGTAAAAGAAAGATAAGGTTTGGGTTAACCAGGTGGGGTAGCGGTTGGAGGATCAAGGTACCAGACAGGAATCCCTAGGGTCAGGTTGGGAAGAGAGAGGGTAGCCATAACAAGTACCGTGTTCACTCCAGGAGGGGGAGCTAAGAATGATATTTGACCAAAGGGGTAGTGCCCTAGAGGGACAGCTCCAAGATGGTTAAGGCCTGGAGGAACCATTCCAGGAGGATAAAGAGGTTCGTGAGTACTAGCTGTAAGTGAAGGGCCAGGAGGAGGAGGTCCAGAAGGCTAAATCGAAGGGCTAGGAGTAGGCTGCGGAGGGTGAAGAGGCTGCTGACTAGCTGAAGCGGGCCACTTGAGAGTAGCCCAAGACGATTTCATCATGCAAAAATTTGATGAGCTAGGATCAGAGACAAAAGGAGGAGGACCAGAGAATGTACCAAGCAAAGAGGAGTCTTTGTAGACTCCAGGTGAGACACTGGTCAAAGGATAGATGGTTTTCTTATTGGCCACCGAAGAAATGATGGACTTAAGGGAGGTCTGATACTTCGGTTCGTAATATGTTAATTGGTCAATAGTGACTATATTTCCGTTATGAGGGAAGGACATCTTGCGGTGGATCATAGATGGGACAATAGACATCGCATAGGTGTAGCTATGACCCAATAGAATGTTGTAATCTAAGGGGGCATCAATGACTTCTACGTCAACGCAAACAATCTTGCCCACAAGAGTAATAGGACAATTGTGGAACACGCTAATGGGCTGGGAGGCGTGGCCATCCCACGCTCGGAGAGTGATTGTGGAAGGAGCCAACTCAGGTGATCTGAGTTGCTTCCAAACCAAATCGGACATCATACAGGTGGATGCCCCCTCATCAATGATACACTGGGAAACACGAGCATTCCAGATTTTGACTGGGATTTGGAAGGCGATGGAAGTAGGAAGAGGAGGATGTTTTGATCGGTCAACATCGAAGACGATCAATCGATCATCGACAGGGTCTATAGCGCCCATGGTAGATATTAGAGATTTTTGTTTTGAAGGGAATGACTAGAGGAGTTCCAGCGTTGAGATGGCAGTAGGGGATTGCGCCAAATCATCTACTATACTATACGAATGGGAAGCTTTGCCAAAAGCAGCATTTCGGCATAGTGGTCCCTTAGGGATCTTGGTATGGACCTCCGCCTTAGGCTGAGGGATATTTAAGGAACCATTAGGTGTTGAAAGAGGCTCTATAGAAACTGAAGGAGGTGGCTCGGGGACAGATGTAGCGGGAGGCTTGATGTATTGGCGAGACCAAGTATGAAGGTTGAGGTCAACAATAATAGGTTGGTCAGAGTTCATCATGAGGATCTGGTAATCGGGGGTACCAGATGGAAGAGGTTGAGTGGCCGCCTGACCTTTAGGTGGTTTGGTGGCCACAAATCCTTGCTGAGGGAAAGGATTAGTAAGCACAACCGGCTGACTAGGCGCAACACTGGGAGGGACAAAAGGGGAGGCTTGTTGTCCTCGCAATGCTGCTTGAGACTCCCACATCTGCTTCATCTGTTGTAAAAGAGGACAATCGTGTGTGTAATGACCATAAACACCACAACAAGAACAAGGTTGGTTCATGGGAACAAGCATGTCCTGCTTGGGATGAGTGCCCTATTGCTGGTTAGCAGTGTTAGGTGCATTATTTTGAGGATTAGGTCCAGGATTACTAGGAGCAGATTTATTTTGAGTGCCTTTCCTCATCTCTTTGGAGGGAGGAGGATTAGTCATGCCCTGCTGTGCATACACCTGCCCTTGAGGGGGCGGTGGTTGCTGTTGTGGGGGTTGAGAAGGCAAGGTAAGCAGAGGTGCTAATGCTGGAGGAGCTGGAGCACGAGGCTATGGATACGGATAATAAGGAGGTTGGGTAACAGTGTGGTAAATAGGAGGTTGGGCAAAAAGAGGAGGCATGCCATATCCGGATACGTGCTACCAAGAGGGGGAAAAGTGCAGGAGGTGTTGGCCCCCCCTCCAGGAAAACCATAGCCCATGGGAGGCTGAGCGTATGGATTAGAGAGATCTATAACGATACTATCGGCGACATGAGGTGCCCCCGGTGCATTGTCACCACCAGGTCTGGGAAGATAAGGTAGAATGGTATAAATATAACCCGACTGAGCATAGATCAGGTCATATTTTAACGCCATTTGGAGAGCAGCTTCTTCGGTTTGAGGAAAATGTGATGTGACATCTTTCCCTATAGGAGGCAAGAGAGATCTAAGGAACCAGTCCATGTAGACACGATCTTCAAAGTTAGGGGCTTGACATAGGCTCTTTCTTCTTCACCATTCCAAAACATGATCGGATAGGCGGGTCGCAGATGATTTACGGAAAGAAGTCAAAAGTTCGATACCCGATGTCATGTCGAAGAGGCCGGAAGTAAGACGAAAAAAATCTTGGAGGCAAGAAGTCCCAAGAGTTGGTATGAGAGGAAGGGGCACAGTCAACGCCCACTTCAAACCTAACGATGGCGTCGTTGGTGGAACAACCGAAGATGGATAGAGTCATCGGTAATGGAGTTAGACAAACACCACATGTGGAAATATCGAACATGATTTGAAGGATCTTCTCCAGCAAGGCCTTCAAAATTTGGGATGTCTGTAGGGAGCTTAGTTGGCATAGTAGGCGAATTAGCATCATGGTGTATAGGGTCATTTGTGGTTGGTCGGAAATAAGAAGGGCCCAGGCACCAACGAAGGAGAAAGAGCGTGGCAGGGTAGTGTCCATTGCGGTCCCACTAGTGGTATTCCCCGCGCGAGGGCAGGGATTTACCCCCGACGTGGGTCTTTCTCGGGCATGGTGGTGGCCAGAGGGCGGTCGGAAGGAAGGAGAAGCAATGGACCAAAGAAGTGGATGCGGACTCGGTGGAGGACTAACTCGAATCCTGCGCAAAGGAGTAAGTCTTCCTACCAGAAACTGAGGATGAAGGCCAAGAAGTCTCCGGGATAAACACCTTGGTGGCGCAATGATGACGACACAAACATGGCACAAAGGAAAAAGAGACCGACAAGGGCAGGGAGGTGTAGGATCAACTGATTATAATGTCGAAACAAGGGCAGAGAGGTGTAGGATCAATTGATTTCAATGTCTTAGAGTCTTTTCTCGGTGGTGTTAACCAAGCCCTTTTTCACTTAGGGTGTGTGTGTGAAGTGTGTAAATTTTAATTTTTAAACCCAGACGTTTGTAGAAAAAGAAAAAGAAAAAGTGTGCTGCATAGCTGTAAATAAACCTGCAAATGACAGTATATAAGCCTACAAAAACAGAAAATAAATAGTTAATAATGCAATAATCTAAACCCAAGGAGGCGGGTCTCTCAACAACTAGTTTATAGGTGCGTACAAAACTAATCAAAACACACTAAAAAATGCCAATAGATCTAAGGTCAAGAGGGATAGGGATCTAAAGGACAAAATATGCTGGAAAGTGGTGCAGAAAAAACAACAAATCAGAGGAAAAATTGTTGTAAATGAGGCGGTGAAAAGACTACTCCTCACAGAGAAACGGATGAATACAAGAGGAAAACCCAAAAAAAAGCTAAATGAGGTGATTTGGATGGATAACAAGCCAATCTGAAGTGGATACGAAGGTAGGGTATCGGTGTCATGTTAATTCAGTGACTTACGGGGCCCAGGACATATTACGACAAAAACTCTTCCACAAGAGGTGGAGGATACTGAAGCCCTAGGGGGCTAGGTTCCAACTTAGTTGAGCAAAGTAGAACAAGTACAGGTCAAAAACGGGCGGAGGCGGAGGTCAGACAACCTTGAACAGAGGCTTAGACAAACCCATAAAACTTTCAGAAAAATTCTCGCAAAAAGTCCAGGTTGCAGTTTTTGACCTGTTTTCAGTAGAGGTCACAACTTTTGGGCTGAAAGGTGTGTCCTGAGGGTCTAGGTCATATTTTTTGGGCCAAAAAGTGTGACCTGCACTTCTAGTACTCTCGGTGGCAGATTTCAGGAGAAAAAAAAAATTTGTCGTCTTAGTTGCGGCTGATGTCTGTCACTTGCGCAATAGGTCCGAAAACACACGGAATTTAGAATTTTTATCGTTTTAGGGTTTTATAGGTTAAAAAAAACATAAATAAATAAAACAAGAGGTTGAAGAGAAATCCTAGGGTTTGAAGCAGCTGGATATGCAAGGATCAGAAAAATGACAGAGGTCGTAATCGTAAACCTATGTGGAGTCGCTAGTTGTTAGTATGAATCTTAATTCCAAGCGTACGAAAAAAGACCACTTTAGTTGTGCATAAAAAATGACCCTAACAACAAAGATGGTTGCCAATATCCCAAGATCTGCAGTTAGGTGATCAAGATAAATGCTGCAAAAATCTAGATCTATGCATTAGAAGACATTAAGCAGTAGAAAAAACAAGATTTACTCCATGCATCCAATAGCCAAGACAAGAATATGTTGAATGAATTATGTATTAATAGCACCTAGGAGGAAAACACAGAAGGGTGTTACTAGTTCAATGGGATGGGTTCTTGTAAGTCCTCAGTACTTCAGATCTAAAACTCCTCTCTCTTGATGGTGTAGAAAACCCAGACAAAAATGGTAGCAAAATATGACTATGATGGTGGATCAATAGTCAAACCAAAAGTATAGATCTAGAGTGATCTTTAGGCAACAAAAGGTGGTAAATGAATGGGAAAACCCTTCTATTTATAACAAAATATTGAGTTAGTCTAGATATTGGTGCATAATTAAAATATTATTAACCAAATCAAGATCCAACTTTTATGGAATATTTTATTATATTTGTTGGAGGGAAAATGAATTTGACTTGGGTCAAATCCCTTTATTTGTAAATAGTAAATAAATAAATGATTTATTTATCATTTTAAGGATGTGGTTGAGTAATAATCAAATAAATAATGATTTATTTAATTATTTAAGGGTGATTTAGTCATATTTAACAAAGAATATTATTTAAATAAGTTTTAAATAATTATTCTTAGAAAATAATAAGATAAATAATGATTTATCTAATTAATTTCCTTGTTTTGGGTTAAATATAACCAGGAATATTAATTAAATTGCTGCTCAACTAATTATTCCTTGAGGAAAATCAAACAAATGTAGATTTATTTAATATTTCCTCATAGGGTTTCCTGTTTAGACCATAAAAAACTTAATAAAGGTGGTTTACTAAGTTAATTTCATAGTGAAAGAAATTTTACTTAGAGTAAAATTGGTCTTACATGGTGTACTTGGGTTTATCTAATGATAATAGGTTAGATGACCAAAAAATGGTGTAACAAGGACCCCGGGAGAAACTTGTACGACATCAAGGCATCAGGTTGTAAAGTTCCTCTTTTCATTCAAGATAATACATATGGATCTCTTTTTCTCATTGAGTTGTTCTTGTGCTTAGTTGAATAATTCAATACTTAGACTCCTTGATCACTAAGTTAGATTATCTGTTCTTAATTACTATATGTTGAAGGTGCTTTTAATTCTTTTGTCTGTCTTTGATTATAGGTTCTCCTTACTGGAGAAGCCTCTTTGGAGCGATTGGATAAAAGACTGCATCGAACGTTGGATTTCAAGGTAGGGGCATGTCCTCTTTATTTGTTTATAATAATTCTGAATTGCAAATAATCTAGAAAAAAAAATTTACAAATGGATGTTTGTTTCTAGCTATTCATATAATACTAGGGAGATCGCTCTTGTCTGCAAGAGGGATTAATCCGCATAACAGTTCTCTAGAACATAGCATCGATAGATTGGTCCATTGGGTAGCGATCTACCGATGTGCATGGGGTTAGATCGATGGAGTGATTTACTTGATAGTGTAGGGGTACCCCTGTGGGTGAGGTGAAGATATTCCTGTACTCCTCCATTACCTTGTCCATCTGTTGTTCTCATGTGGAAGAGCCCTGTCTAGAGGCTGTGGATGTGGCCACAATATTCCTCTTGCTTTGAGGGTGTATCATAAGGAAGAAACATTTCCCGGTCTAGGAAATCATCTTACTACACTGTTAGTAAAGATCAAAGAAGAGGAGGTAGGCGGCACTACCTCTGGTATCCTGCACAATTTTTGACCCAAAGCAATAATAACAAAATGAGGTTTGGATTCATATACATGAAATTTTCATAGGTATGGATGACCTAATAAAACATCACAAATTTCAAGAGGGTAATATTCATATACAACATGACATTTTCATAGGTATAACTCCCCATGGGGTAATATTGTTCCTTGATGGTGGCTCGGAAAGAATTCGAAGTGGGTGTGGATGAAAAAAATGAGGGTTCTCTCTCGTCCCTTTGTTCATAGTAGGTTTCCCACCATTCCTTGACATGGGGGGTGGATTTGAGGAGTGCAAAAGTAATATTTTCCCTATTGGAAAAATCATGAACTAAAAATTATCCTTCCAACATATTTAACCATTTATCAATGGCGTCTGCATCTATCTGACCTTCAAATATGGGAATGTCAAAGTTGACTTGTACATTGAAGGAAGTGTTGCTATAGAGTGGCTGCCAAAAGAAGATGTGTCGCCTGTGGGCATCCATTGAAGGATTTGGGAAAACATGTCCATCATCACGTTCCTGTGTCACTCGAGGGCTTCTTCGAACAATATTTTGAAAGGATATCCTACTCCCTCATATTTATTTTCTTCCACCATGGGAGGCCCTCAGATATTGCAAGGACGAGCTTGAAAAGGTTCAACTAGTTCGAGCCCTAACTACTTATACCCAGATCTTGTTGGGGACATGCAAAGAAAAGCAAAGAAAAAGTAGACCTCTATGATACCACTGATCCAGAGCTATGTAGGAATGAAAAATAATACCTATATAAACATAAACATTGATATCCAGCAAAAATAAATCTTCATTTCATTAATATCGATGAGCTGAAAGATGCTTACATACGTAATGGAAAATAAGCTAGCTTGGGCGATTGTAGCTTATCTCCAAGAAGATATGTGGTGGCTACATGCCTCTGAACTGTGTTACAATGAGGCTCAAGGGAATTTTTGTTATTAAAAAACAAATGGAACGCCCAAACAACCAAAAACCTAACCCTAAGAGATGGAACGACTAGCGTTTGTGTGTCTTGTTGGGGTTAGTTAGGCAACCAACTTACTGATGCCATAACTTCATCATATGATCTCTGTTTGGTGCATATGACACCTCATTAAAAATGTCTCTCCAAGTACTACAATATTTTAGGCAGGACCCTACTTATGGCCATGAGGCTACTACAAACCTCAAAAAAACGTCGTTTAGGGGGTCAAAATAGCTCCAGAATTTTAGGACCCAAACAATTGCTAAAAATAGTAAATTTTGCTATAATCAAGGAAACTGATGAAACGACTAGAATTCCAGGTGGAATAGGTGGATGGACACCAATATCTACTTGGATCAATACAGTTCTATAACTATTTAACATAACATAACTATAGCATAACATAAAATTATTTAATATAACATAACTATAACATTTAACATAGCATAACTATTTAAACATAAAACACACACACACACACACACACACACACACACACACACATATATATATATATATATAAGTTCATGCTTCAACATTGCATCATTGATTGATACATTAAATCCATCGTGAAAAGTGCATTTGGTCTATTTAATAAAAGAATTTAACCTATTTTCTAATTTGTACCATATCGTTTCATTATGCAGCATTTTGTACAAGAAACATTGTCTTCATGTGCTTACACCTAGTACATGTCATGTGTCAAAGTCAAACATTATGAACTTAAATTCTATTGGAGTATTTGGTTGGCATGGAATTTTATTATTTTTGTAAATAGGTTTATTTCACCTTTTTACATATATATTTACATATTTATGTGCTATGAATAAAATGCATTATTTAGAAATGAGAAAAAAGTGTGAAGGTATATTTGATCACTTCTTTCGAATGCGTTTACATGGAACTCGATACTTTTGGTTGATAAATTAACAAATAATGGACACTAAATTATAGGAATTTAGGCTAGATTAATATTCTTGAGTTTAGAAATGGTTTTTTTGTCAACATTCTTTATAAGTCAACATTTTTTTCTTGGATTAGTTTATACGTATTATATGTAATAGTTTTGTATTATATGTAATACTTTAGTAAAAAAAAAATTCTTGGAGTAAAGTTTATATGTATTATATGTAATATGTTGAGGCATCCCATATACATGCCCAAAATACAGTCTATCGCAGTGTGAGGGGCTTTGTTATACGTGGTCGGGCTCATGATAGATCACATAACCCAGCGAGAATTCACGTTCCACTCATAGATCCTGCTTCTAACACCAATCAGAGTGTCATAGGCAGTGTTTTTGTCTTTGTTGATGATCATGCTACCTCTAGTGGACCTTCTTCACCAATTTCAGGTACACCTCCTAAATTATTAAATCCTCTTTAAACTTTATGTGGTTATGTCTTGAAATGATCTTCAACTTATATGTTTGAATTTAATTGATATGTTATTTTTCTTCTAGTTTGTTAATTATATATGTTAAATTATATTTATGATTTGCAGGCCCTCATTAGGTCAAAGTTGACAATCATAGTGCATCATCGATACCTTCATGGGATGATGCTATAGCTCATATCACATTGGATGATGTTATGACCCATCATACGTGGATCACAAACATCCCTCCTAATTCACTGACTTGTCATAGTTTATCTTTGATGTTGGATAGCATAAATAGGTTAATCGAGACATATCGGAGGTCGGGCCCATAGATCCACCTCCTACATTTCATACGTAGGCTTAGGAGGCATGAGGTTATAGGCCTGGATACTTGGGAGGTGGTGAAAGAGGCTACCAAGAACATTGATGTTGGTGGGGAGTTGTTCGACATCGCTCCGAATCGCTCTGGTATACATAGAGGTTCGATTCCACTGAAATATTTTAGGAATGTTGATGCAACCCCTTTTGTGTATAATATATTCACTAGAGCTTGGGGCTAGTTCCCCCACCATGACTGGGTCACCATTTATTTTTCCAAGCATTTATATGCAGAGTTTGTGTTACATATGAGGTTGGATTACACTGATACCCGATCTCCTTATTATGGACCTAGCTTGTGACATACCTATGAGAAAAAGGGGGCTCGTAGGGACCTTAGGCATGTACCACCACCTCTAAAATTCTTCCCACTATTGTCTCAGAGCTTGGTATTACCAACAGAGCTAGAGGATCTATTGTAACTCAATGGTGAGACCAGGGAGACTATTGCAGACAACATGCATACATCATTGGCCAGTGCATGTGTTGTATCGAGACCCACCATTTACCTCAAGATGCTCCATTGCCTTGAGACCTGCCATTTCCCTTATATGATGATGAATTTCTCGTGTGGTTTACCCTTTGACCAACTTTCGACATATACATGTATGTGGCATGATGTCATTCGTGAGACTTGGAGGATGCATGACACAGATCAGGTACATGTAGATATGAAAACTTTGACTCTTATTTTCAAATTATGCATAATTATTTATATTGATTTCTAGTTCATATTAGATTTCATTTATAATAACAATTTCATGATAACATGTAGACACAACCTAACTACATGGATGATCTTATGAGGTTATCTGAGGGGGAAGTTGATAAGCCAAGCCATCCTCGACCATAACATGTTTCCATGGATTCTCCTCCACCTCCCCCACCACCTCATATGTTCACTATTTTGGAGAAGAGTCACTATGTACAACCACATGGACTAGTAGTTGAGGTAAAAAAATTTATTCCTACTTGATTTCAACATTTTCTTTCTTTAAGTTACACATATATGCTAATTAATTTGTATAGTAATTATAATTTGTCCTTTACGTTGTGTACAAAATCCCATATGCAAAGTGCCTTTCACGCATATGTTATGTGGAGACATGAGTGGGATGCTAGGTTTAGAGGCATTGATGATGCAGGTCCATCAATGCAGACCCCAATCATTGAGCCATAGGCAGGGGAGCACCAAACCTAGATTCTTTATAACCCCATCCTATTTTACTTTCATTTGGACTCGGCTGAGGTTATTAGATTAATGTATATGTAATTAAAAATGTGGTTCAAAATATTTCCATATTGTTTATTTTGTACAAATAATGATCTAATTAGTTTGAATTTGAATGCATTATCTTGCAGTACCATCTTATGGACACTTACTTTGCACGATGTAAATCACTTAGGAGTTCTGGTGGTACTTATAGTGGATAGTTTATATATTTTCAGGCTCATTTCATAGGGCACATTCACATGTGATATAAACTTTGTATCTTTTCATACATGGATAGTTTACGAATGTACATGGACATTATTTTAGTTTATGGATGTTCATGTGATATTTGTAATTTGTACACGAGTTGTCTTTAGTACGACTTTTGAAAGGTTTTTCAGGTGGATTTTTCTGGTCTAATTTCTTTAAAATCTGGCAGGAATTCATTGAAAACAGAAGTATGATGGGTAACATTGCACAATCGAAGTGCCATAGGGGTTTTTTATGGTGTTGAATCCATATATACAATCAAAAAAATAATTTAAATAATAGAAATCAAAATTTCACCTCAAAATTTTCACCAGATTCTGGCACCAAAACTCCAAAAAGTCGCACTAAAGACAACTACATTTGTATATATTTTCATATGGATAGTTTATTGCTACATGTATTCACTATTTTAGTTTATGGATTTGTATTAATCTTTTTTATGGATGCTCATTAATTTTTGAAGTTTATGGATCTGTAAAAAAATATTTTGTTAATTTAAAAATTTTCTATACATTATAAGTTTTATTAGTAAAGTATAACAATTTTGATTTCCGGTTTTATATACTAACATAATAAGTACAATCTTAATTAATGATTCAATTCACTTTGATACTTAAAATGAACTAAAATATATCATGTGAATTACAATCATGCTTCATATTGGCTTGTAGAAAGTGTCTTTTAGTGCAATCAACATGTATGTTATTAAAATTTTCAATTTTAAAAATAAATTATTTGAATTATAAATTCATCCATATATATATATATATATATATATATATATATATATATGAATTTTTTTGTGACCCACCCATATACCATTGCATGGAAAAAAAAATTAAGTATTCGACTAATTTCTTATCTCAAAGTTCAATTAAAAAACATAAATAAAATTAAAATAAGTTTTATTGAATTTTAAAAAATGTCATATAAACAACAAATAAATTTTATTCAACATTATTCATTTTGAAATTATCTACAAAAAAATTACTCATAATATAATATCATGATTTGTTCTCCTCTCAAACTCTCAAAATATATACATATTAATATGATATTGATTTGACACATCAAAATATATTAATATGATATTGATTTTGAGACATCAAAATATAAAATTTAGTTGATGATTAATGCAAATGACCCATAAGTGATGCAACAATGATGCAATAATTATCCCTAACATAATTTCTACTTATACAAATTACAATCAACCACCCCCACCAAATAATAATAATTGTATGGCTTACTCTAATCCTTAAATTTGAACCATCCATTCAATAATTATAAGATAAGAGATTTAGTAGTAGGGGATAAAAAGTAAACTGCATATTTAATACAATATAGTGATGAAAAATGTTCACGTGAATTGTCAAATATCCACGAATCATTAGATAATGCATCAATTCTTTAGATACCAAATATCCACGAACCATTCCATTAGATAATGCATCAATTCTCTAGATACCAACATTGTAGGATTTTTAGTTAATTAATTAGTTCCTACATGCGTAAACTTTAGCCTTTCCAAGTGGATGGAAAAATTAAAAGCGAAATGGATGAAATGGCAAGGCAACCCGAAAATAAGCTAAAACATGCAGCCTATCTATGCACCCTATTTATCCTTATATATCTCATTTTTGTTCTTATAAAATATAATTATGTAGTATGCACGTAGTATATCACAATACTATGTATTGAGCGACAACCGTTTTAGTAGCAGGAGATAAAAAGTAAACTACATATAATTTATGACAATATAGTGATGAAAAATGTCCATGTGAATTGTCAAATATCCATATCCATGAACCATTAGATAATGCATCAATTCTCTAGATACCAACGTTGTGGGATTTTTAGTTAATTAATTAGTTCCTACATTTGTAAATTTTAGGCTTTCCGGATGGAAAAATTAAAAGCAAGATGGATGAAATGAATGAAATTACAAGGAAACCAGAAAATAAACTAAAACATGCACCCTATTTATTATTATATATCTCATTTTTGTCCTTATAACGTATAATTATGTAGTGTGTATGTGGAATATCACAATATTATGTATTGAGAAAAAACTTGAATGATGCTTATGCTTATTTTTTCCTGAACGATGTTTATGCTTTTTTTTTTTTCTTTACAGTGGAATTATGATTTTTTTACTGAAGGTTTTGTAGAATATTTTTTACAATAATTTGTTGGAACTTTACAATAATGCTATTGGAATTATATGAAAATATAAATTTATAATATATAATTAAAATTAATTATTGTTATTATTATTGTTGTTGTTATTATTATTATGTGGTTTACAGATTGAGAGATTAGTGATCATTATATTTATGGAAGACTTGTAACAAGTAAATTTACTTAAAGAGATCACTTTTATTGACTCAACTACAAAGTGTGAGCTAATCCTCGGGGATTATAAAATAAATTTTATTATTATTATTACTATTATTACAAAATTTACATAATGTTAATACAATACTATGTGCCTATTATTGGTAGTCCAAATGATTGGGGCTTACAATTTTAATATTTCTAAGCTTGGTTTGAATTTTAACTAATCCATTTGATATGGTTTGCATGGTATTATGTTGTGCCAAGGGGTTATAGTGGAAGTAGTGCTATCTGCTCTGTGGTGGCATGGATGATAGTGAGAGTCTAGTTACCAATTTCTTCTTGTATAAAAAATAAATCTAGAAATGTATGAAAATATATGACAATGAACAACATATTATTTTGATACTAAATGATACACAAATGATGCAATAATCTTACCATCAATTCATATCAATTCATATGATACACCAATAATGCCAAGATGACACACAAATAGTGCAGAGTGATGCAATTATAGTACAACTAAGACAAACAAAAATAGAAAAAATTAAATATCTTAAACACGAACTCAAAGCTAAAAGTGAAAAAATCAACACACATGAACACAAAACTTTAACCAATGGGTTTGATGACTATATAAACATCAATCAATTACTTTAAAACCTCATATTTTGGCAATGTGACAACTGTTTAAGATATATGGTTGTATTACGTCTTCAAATGTTAGTTTTTTAATTTTATTTTATTTAACTTATATTCTTTTATTATGCTTTTATATGTCAAATTGATTAGATTTCATTATATGTGAATATAATTTTTCCTATGTTACATATAAAGTTGAAATTTCTCTACCATGACAATGCACCACTTGTGTACAAATAGAAAAAGTCACATTGATATTTTAAACTTTAATCATTACAATTATATATACATGTTTTTTCTTCTATGGTATAAAATTGACTAAATTAATTAATAATGTTTTTCATTTATATATACGTAGTTTTTTCTTTATGATTAATACATTGTAAAATAAATCTCATCAATATCTAGATATGATAAAAATAGAATTAAAAAAAATGATAATTAAATTATTAATAATATTTAAATCATCATCAATACTTAAGTCAAAAGTAATAATTAAATTACAACCAAAAAATTAAATTGATAATAATCATAATAATAGTGTTGCAAATTTGATTCTAAAGTGATATAGCATTGATGATAATATGATGTAATTTTGAAATTATTTTGTTGAACATGATGGAATTGTGATGCCATAGGATATTATATTGATGCATGTGTTATGCTAAAATGACACAAAATGACTCTATTACAATGGTAACATGATAAAAAGTAGATAATAAAGATGCAAAGATTATACTAAAATTGTGCGTGAGTGATATAGACTTATGCTTTAAAATGTAAAGATGATATAAAATATACATACTTTAGTATGATGCTAAGGGACTCAAGGATGGAATACTCATGATGTCTGTCATGAAATATCAAAGTTCAAGATGATGTATGAAAACACAATTGATATGCAATGTACACTTGTTTGATGCAAATTTGATGCTAACATGTTTTTCCAAAGCATATTTGACATGAATCAATGTAATGTTGATTTAGTAAAACTCTTTGTGTCACATGTTTTGTCACTAAGATGAAACCCTAGGGAGCACGTGTCAACAAAGATAATGCAATAGGGAATACAATGACACAAAATTGATGCAAATAATGAGACATCTAATTGCATTGGTGAAACTTCAATTTTTTCCCAAAAAATACTCTAGACAATGCTAAAGCATTTTATTGTAATAATGTAAGACTCACTAGACTTGGCTTGATCTGTTGAGAATGCAGCAAGAAAGTCTCAATTTTGATTTTCCCTTAATCAAATTGAGGAAATTCGAAATTCCACATTGGTAGACAACTTGGAGGAGTTAACTGAGGTGTCATAGCTCTTGTCACTCAATTAAGAACACTAAATTTGAGTTAATGAGTTCAGGGTTAGTTTACTTGTTTTGATTCCTAAAATTAGGAGTCTAGCTCAGTTAATTTGAGTTAAGGGCACGACGTTTAGTTGTATGTAGTGATTCCTAAATTTTAAGAGCCTCGGTTGAGTTAATTTCAGTTTTAATTTGTTAAACTAGTTCTAACTGTTAACACAACTAGTTGGCGGCCAGTTAAGTAGTGGGACATCAGTGTAACGCGGAGATCATATAGTTAATTGATCAACAAGATAATAATTAGCTCATGCATGCAAAGAATTTGAATTTCCCAATTCTGGTGGAGTTTCCAAGGCAGTGTACAATTAATTATATACTAGATTGAATGTATAGTTTATTGTATTGGTTAGGTGATCAATCCTACATGAATTGTGCAATCCAATTGAGGAATTTCCCTAAAAAATAGAGGTTGATTCCTCAATGAACATCACACGGAAATATGATCTTGGAGGCTTGAAAATTTGGCTAATTATTGGTCAGGTTCAGTCAGTTAGGTAGGGGATAAAGATACAGGTGAAGGTTGTGCTCAAGCTTGAGCAAGCATATTGTATTCATTGAAAAAGTATATTGTATTCATCCATATTCTTTGATTAATGCAATACATATAGTAAGTGGTTTTGAGCAGTTCCTTTCTCCTAGATAAATCTTTGTGCATGTGTGATTTTTCTTATTGTGTGTTGATGTTATGTGTTCTCAATCGTGAATTAACTTCTGCATATTAGTAGAATAGCTTCAAGTCTTGTGATTTAGTAAATTTCATGAACATTTTTGAATCAGGACATTAATTTATAGATGGTATTAGAGAAGAATTCAAATTAGAACCAGTCATTGAAACCCTCATGTATAGTGATAATTGAACAACTAATGAGTTGTTAGGAGGCAGAGTCGATCGAGCCTTATTTTAGGGAAGATAAAGAAGACCCTACGTGCAGACTTCTTAATGGAGCAAGAAGGTTGCCAGTGGGCAGATCAGTGAGTCAATGTTAAGTGACACAAAAAAGAGTTGTGATAATTGATATTGGTGGATTGAGGGGAAGAGAGATTTCCTATAGGGAGGTCGAGACTCATAGGGAGTCTAGTTTTAGAGGGAGAAACCCTATGGAAGCTAGTAGTTTAGGATTTGGGGAGATTAGACTCATTATTGCAGTAGTTGCAACAACAATGCAGAAGAAGAAACAACAAAATAGCAGCAATAGTATGAGTATGTCATATTTCGCCATGCATGAAACCATACCTCTAGGAGTGAGGTGGGAAGATGTAGATCCTTAGTCCAAGTGTTGCAGAAATTTGGGCAGGGTCCATTGAGGTTTTCTCCTCATGGAACATTACCTTGTTATAGGGGTCCGTAGTATTCAATAGCAGGAGGATCAGTGTCAGTAAAATACCGAGGAGTGCAAAGGAGTGTCAAAAATGGAGTAGGAGGTTCAATACCAAAGTAAGCAACAACATAGTTTTCCTTGTAGATAATTGTAGATACAGTTGATTCAATGATTTTTTGGTTTTTTTTTTATGCTTCTCAGTTGCAGATGTTTTAGTAGTAGCGATAAAAATGAGAGGTGTTTCATTCAGTACATTCCATAGGTGCATGATAAGGGTGGTCTATAATCCCTTTCTTGCTGAGAGGGAGTGTCGAAAATGTAGCAAGAAAGTCTCAATTTTATTTTTTCCTTAATCAAATTGAGGAAATTTGAAATTCGACATTCAACATCACCACACAACTTGGAGGAGTTAATTGAGGTGACATGGCTCTTGTCACTCACTTAAGAACACTAAATTCAATTTAATGAGTTCAAGTTTAGTTTACTTGTGTTGATTCATAAAAAATAGGAGTCTAGCTCAGTTAATTTGAGTTAAGGGCATGAATTTCAATTGTATGTAGTGATTCCTAAATTTTAGGAGCTTAGGTTGAGTTAACTTCTATTGTAATCAGTTTAACTAGTTCTAACTATTACTAGAACTATTTGGTGGTCAATTAAGGAGTGGGACATCAATCTAACTCAAAGATCATCTAGTTAACTTATCAATCGGTTAATAATTAGCTCATGCATGCAAAGAATTCGAATTTCCCAATTGTGGTGGAGTTTCCAAGGCATTGTATAGTTAATTATATGCTAGATTGAGTGTATAATTTATCGTATTGGTTAGGTGATCAATCCTACAGGACTTACGCAATCCAATTGAGGAATTTCCCTAAAGAATAGGGGCTAATTCCTTAATGAATAGTCCAAGGAAATAGGAGATTGGAGGCTTGAAAATTTGGCTAAGTATTGGTTAGGTTTAGTCAGTTAGGTAAAGGATAGAAGATACAGGTGCAGGTTGTGCTCAAGATTAAGCAAGCATATTGTATTCATCCAGATTCTTTGACTAATGCAATATAGATAGTCAAGGGTTTTGAGCAATTTCTTTCCCCTAGATAAATATTTATGCATGCATGATGTTTCTTCTTGCATGTTGATGTTATGTGTTCTCAATTATGAATTAACTTCCGCACAGTAGAGTAGTTTCGAGTCTTGTGATTTAGTAAATTTTTGGGGAAATTATATGTGTTATAGTTTCCAACATCAAATTATAAATCCAGGGCTTGTAAGCTTCGAGGCAAAAATGCAGGGAACGCAGGATCAGAGCATCTAACTTAGACTAGAGTAAGAAATCAACTTTTCATTGAAGTACAGAAACAAATCAAACACTATTTCTAGTAAAATCACTTCAACTTATAAGACGTTAATTACATAATTCAAATTATATTTTAATGGAAAAAACTCATTAATCAACTGTTCCAAAGAAGAAACATAAATCACTAAATCAAAAGGCATAAAAATTAAATCTAAACTAAGCTAATGAACTCGAGATCTAAATTAAGTTAGTGAATGTGAAATTTGAAATTAAGCTCTGAAGCTCTCTAATTTAATTCAATCAAATAAAGACATTCAATGTTTAAACACACATACTTCCTATCTCAAAAAAACTGAAATAATACCTAAGCAATTTGAATTAATGACACTGAAGGAAACTTAAATATTCTGCTAATAAACCTATCAAATTTTCCTCCTTATTTAATGTTGGAAAGAACTCAACTGACAAATAAACCTTTGTTTCCAATTATAATAACACTACTCGCAAAATCAAATCTTATGCTATTGTTTGAGCTAAATTTCCTCATGCTACCAAATTGAATTAACCTTGTATTAAATAAAATAAAACCAAAGAAAATCATGTTGCTTCTAATACTGTACTCAACTCAATTCAATTAACCCAAATCAAACTAAAAATAGATCAAACCACATTGCTCTTAAACTAATAACTCCTCACTTAATCTTAAATTAAATTGAAATGATGGGCATGAATTGCACACCCTAAATTAAATTACATTAATGTTGGAATAAAATCTCTATCTAAAACTAAATCTCACTGCTCCAAATCAATCCTAGAAACTAGAAATTAATCATACATTCAGTTGGAATCACACAAAGCCTTTTAAATGAAACTACTATGCTTAACTAAATCACACTTGCCTCAAATCACTCTCGCTGCTAGAAAGAAATCAACACTTATCGGTCTTGAATATCACTGCTGGAAAGTAAATTTCACAATAAAAATGAAACCACTACGTTCAACTAAAACCACACTATTTAACTGTCGACCTTGGATCACACTGTTACACCACTTTAGACTATGAATGTTGGAAAATAAACATACACAACAATCACAACTTGATCCCAGATACACAACCTTAAATGAGTTTCAATGGGTTAAGAAACACACACAGTTTGCAATATAAACACAAGTTCTATCCTTCACCACGAATTAACCATTTAATGCACACATGGAGGAATTTGTTTCAAGCTTTCACCATGAATTATGAACCAATTATATAAGTGCACAAAATCGTTTTAGATAAACTGAGATTCTTTTATGTTCTATTTGTTGAATACTCCAATTGTAATAAAATAGACTCGGATTTTTTTAAAGGAGATTGAGAATAACTCTGCGCTAAAGCACAATCACGATTTATCCAACAAATGAGTAATATATAACCTCGTAACACTTGATACTTTTATCTATTAATGAATGAAATGTTGTAAAAATTAATAACATTCCAAAATAAAATTGAATACCTCACACAATTACACAAGTTTAAGGGGAGTGCTCAAATGATCAATCAAGCATACAACACAACGATGAGTCAAATTTAATCACACAGCAAACATATAACACCTACAACTACAAATTACCAAGACTTGCTCTATAAAATCACACGACTACCTATCTTATACTTCTAATCAGGCTTAGTTCCAAAGGTGGTGGGCCCTCCCATGCCTGGAACAAGCTAACTTTAGAGCAGTAAAATGGAAATTTAAACTATCAAGACCATAACTCACAGTCAATCACGCTGAGAATCAAGATCTGGTTCAAGACTTATGCACTGCCATATATTGACTTCGTAATTCAAAACAAAGTTTTACATATTAAGTTACACGAAAAAACACTATATCAGTTTGAAAAAAAAAAAACCCTTTGTGTCTTATTACATTGGCCTTTATAGACAATAGTTTAAATTCAAATTAATAATATTTCTATCCATGGAAAATCTCAGAAAATCAACAATAATATGGGTTCTTCGATCTAATCCCAAATCATATGACTCCACTTAGAACAAATTGCTTCCTTCTAGAGTAACTCATTGCTATTATGAGAGTAGTCCGCTTTGATTCTGATCTAGAGGATCTTCAGCCTTGGAATTATCATTCTCGTCATAACAAATCGATCTTGGAAGCGTCGCGCTTGTCCTTACATATCATTGTGTAAACTTCGATGGTCAAAACAAGAAGAAGGAGCCCACATGGCCAGATTGTCAAGGATCGATTGTTTGAATCTGAAGGTTGAGATCGATGTTGATGACAAGGCATCTTTCCATTTATGATGACATGTCAATCCTACCACCAAGCTTCCAGCTAGACTCATGAATAAACAATAAAAAAATTTGAATTTGACTTCGATTATGTACTTAAATTTTCACTGGAATATTCCCCTAACCATAGATCCTTCATGAAGATGAATTTTTCCAAACTGTTTATGGATTACCTGAATGAGGGTGCTCTAAACAAAACCCATGTGTCAAAATTTCAATATTTTTTACCGTTTGATCAAAAACTTCATATTTTCAACTACAAAAATGTTATTCCATTCTCAACTCTGCAGTAACTAACTTGTGAAGAATTTCGGCGATGGAACTCTCCGACAAAATGAGCTTAGCAAAACCGTCATTAGTAAATCATGAAAAAATTAT
The DNA here is from genome assembly GCA_034641835.2 of Pinus albicaulis. Taxonomy (NCBI): domain Eukaryota; kingdom Viridiplantae; phylum Streptophyta; class Pinopsida; order Pinales; family Pinaceae; genus Pinus; species Pinus albicaulis. The sequence continues at coordinate 1,953,168,132 of CM076578.1, read as the reverse complement.
CTTTAATCATCGAAAATCTAATAAAAATAATGATAACCAACCATATAGTGTAAAATATGTATTTGGTAGCAAGTTATGGAGTTAGGGTATGAAACAAGTTAAAAACATAGGGTTTTAGGGTATGAATGGTGATATTGAAAGATGAAAAAATGGGCATATTTGAGGCCGAACATAAATTTCAGGAGAAATTTCAAATCTAGACGTTAATTTCTACATGGTCCACAATTATTTTTAAATTCCCTTCATGTTTAGGGTATTGATTGCTTCCATATCCCACACGCCATAGTTTTATAATCTTCTTCCCTCAATTCCTTCTGCATGGCCTTCTTTCTTCTCTAGACCCTCTTCTTGTATGTTTTTTCACAATCTTCTAACAAATGGCCATATACATGGCATTTTGTGCACCAAAAGAGATTTTATGTAATTTAAAGTTTGATTATGGTTGTAAGGTTGCAACTTCATATCTATATTATGAGATAATCCATCATTTGGATTGAGTTCTACTAAAAAGAGCCCACTAATCTATTTTACTTCAAGGGTTCTTTCAATTCTATATACAAAACTTTTTAGCATTCCAATTAGTCACAATTCTAATTGTAACCTAGATGAATTCACCCATATTGGCTACCTAGAAATCGACTCCACCAAGTATCTAAAGCATGTGTATGTAATGTTCCCAAATTTTAGCCTCAAAGCTAAATAGAACATTAGAGTTAGCAGTATCTTTAGCCGGTGAATAATGGGTAGAAAAGCCCATAAGTCTCCTAAGGAGGAATAAAAACACTTCAAGTGTGAAAGGAGACACTCCTTGCAACTTAATAAAACACCTCCATGTGTGAACAGGGATAATATCAGGTTGATTCAGTATACTTTGACTAAGTCAACAACGCAGTTGTTGAGGAGCAGGAATCAAGGAAGGAATAATGCAGTTTTGGAGGAAGATGAATCTCTTGATGGAAATGACCTAATTAGGTGGGGCCAAGGGCAAGAAAACTCACATTTTATTTAAGGAAGAGGATGGCAGCATTATTCTTCATGTTTTAGATTATTATTTTGGTCTGCTCAGAATTTTGCTTCCTCTTGCTATTTAGCAGGGTCGCTGTGTTGTTTAGCACCGAGTGTTCCCAAGCGGGGATCCCACCTCATTCCTTGAGGAGCCTCTTGGAAGAGTTTGCATTCAATTTCCACATCAGGTTCAGGCCAAGCTTTAGCCTACTTCATCAGCGCAGTTTCTGCAGGTGATTGTGTAGTGTTGCAGGGTGCAACAGTGGAAGGGATTGGAATCCCACTTTTCTGAGCTAGTTTCTCATAGGAGGGAGGTTTCCTTCCATTGGGAGATCTGTTTGGAGAGGTATTGAGCTCATTTCAGACCTGTGGTATCAGACCACACATTTCCCCACATTCCCAGCACTGTTCCAGCTAGGGAATGTGTTATTTTTGGAGGCAGCTTCAGTGGATGGTCTAGTGGCTCTGTTGCAGTGTTTTATTGTGATTGAGAGGTTCATCCTTTCATGGGAGGAAGCCCTTGAGGGATCTACATCAGATCAGACATCTTTCATCCTTCTACACTCCTATTCTTCAGTGTTGCAGTGATTATTCAGTGATTTTTTGAAGATCACATTTGTATGCAGAGTGTATGACAAGAAACCCTTCTTGGGTTCTCTTGTATTTTGTATAAGGAGACTAGATCTCAGTTCTTTAGCATTATTAATTAATATATGAGTAGATCTACTTGTTCTCCTATTTTCTGAGTTGAAACCCTCATAAGACTGCGCTGTCTCTTTTGTGCATAATTTCTAAGTAGCAGTGTTTCGGGGTTTTAGTGTTTTTCAGCTACACTAGGTGGTGGGAGGTCTGTTTACCTCACCTAGTTTCATTTCTTTCTGATCTCCTCTTGGAATTAGATGTTAGATGGATATATCTAATGGATCCAAGCGATGATTTTCATTTCTATGGCATATATTTCTGGAAATTCATTTTTCTGTGAATGCATTGCTGAGTAGTCTATTTTTGGAATATTTTAAGATATTCCCAATAATGCTTATTTTCCCTATTTTGGGATATTACAGTGTACCACCTTTTTATTGTCAACAATGTTGGACCCCAATACTACTATGATTCCCAAATTATATGCACATCCTTCTCTACTACAAAGATGAATTCATGTGGAATTTGGGAGCATAACTCTAAATAGTAGTCTAAGTTGCTTGGATATATCCATTCAAAATTATTATAACTATTTGTCTCCCATGGAACCTTCTTGTACACACCTTTTCTTATAATTTCATTATTTTCCCTAAATAGATGTACTCTCCAACCACTATCTTCATACACCCCCTTCTTTGTTTCTAGCTTCAAGGGTTTACTCTCTTTATTTGTTTTTATACTCCATCTCTCGCTTCTTAATTTCCCCCATAACCTCACAAATCTCCAAAGTCTAGACTATGACATATAAACCCTCTCCCTTTGCATTCATCTACTAAAGTTTTTTTCCGCATAGTGTTATCGTATGAAAATTTTGCATTACCTTGAATTGGTTGAAAACTATCATTTGTACTTTATCATTCACCCAATACTCCTAAAAATGATTCCCTATACATACATATATATATATATATATATATATATATATATATATATATATACCCCACCGCAATACTTTTGTGAAACCTATTTCTATCACTAGTCATATTATCTTTAACCATTTTCTTACACTTTTTAAAAGCCTTCTTCCACAAATCAACTAAATTCTTTAGTATTACATAAATCTAAATACCTTTCCTCAAATTTTACAAATAATCTAGAAATTTAAATTACTAAGAATTATATACCATAACTATAAAATCAAAACCATTCTTACTCTTCCTCTTTCAGGATAAAGATATATCAATTTATATATGAATATTAATTAAAATAAAATTATATTTTTTCACACTAATTTTATCATAAATAAAATATTAAAATCTTAATTTCATGAGAACATAATTCCTTTCCTTAATGTACGGACAAAGAAAATGTAATATACATGAAAAGAGTACAAGCATTTTAATATTTTAACAAATGGAAAGATAAAACCATTGGAGATGTCATACTTCTTGAGCGATTTGAGGTTAAGATAAATCCATTGTTGACATGATGTAATCATTTTATTATATTAAGGCGAGATATTTGAAAATATATTATATGTATTTTATTTTAATAAAATAAAAAACAATGCTTTCAAGTAAAAATAAAATGATATAAAGTTTTGCATTTAAATACAATTTCGATATTACAGTGTTTACTCAAGTTTTTTAAAGATATGGAGCATTTAATAAAACAAAGTTTTACATTTAAATATAATTGTGATGTTACAGTGTTTATATGTTAGAAGAATTTTGCTTTTTATAAAATGTATATGAAGTTTATTTTAATAATTAATTATATTTTGGTAACGGATATAAAACCAATTAGTGTAGTTCATTATCAAGACAAAATAAATCACACTATTAGAAATCACACTCGGTGATTAGAAAAACAAAATATAATTATCACCTAAATACTCCATATACATTAGTCATATGTATTTAGATTTATTTAATGAAATTTAATAGAGAAAGACCTTAGACAAAAAGTTTCAGTATGCTCCAGACAAAAAGTTTCAGTATGCTCCATGGCAGTAGACTATTCGTTGTATTCAAGAAGGTCAAAAGATGGAACATTGATAACTGGGACGTTACATTATGCTGTATCGCTTCATGCAATAGTGTGATCAGTTATTATTATGCAGAGGAAGGAACTCATGGAAGTATGCAGTGTAATGGCTGAATCTCTCCTCCTCCTGAACTGATTGATTTTCACCGATCTTCGTACCATCACATTTGGATTTCAAATCAAAGAGAAAGTTACAACCAACCTCAGCTTCAGATGACATTGCAGAAAGAGTATTGTCACAGAGGGTAGAATTATAATCTGTCATCGACTCACTGTACAAAGGAAATAATTCAAGTGTTATCAGCTGGTTCGGTTTTGATGTTCTCGATGCAGACTGATCTCGATGGTGAAATCTTAATTCCCCTTGTTCTTCATCGATAAGCACTGTATTGCTTGTTTCAGCGCTATCAGCCGCTTCATCTTTGGCCACTATTCCCGTGGGGCACTGCATAGATTCAGATCTCTCTGGTCCGATGTGATATGCCTTTTCAATAACGTAATTTTCTCCGCTGGACCGCTCATGCTGCTCTGTGGGGTTAGGGTTAGGGTTACATAACCCTCTTCTTCCAGAGTTACAACGCTTAGTTTGGCTGATTGAGCGCAGATAGTTAACTTGCACTGTTGTGCATTCTTCATGGTCGTGAGCTGAGGGAGTTGCTAGCCTTAGAAAATCTTCCACATCAGCTGGTTCCTGGCAATATTATATTCACCCGGATAAATAATATTTAGAGAACGTTCCCATGACAGAAATTTAGAAATTCTCCAGGTAGTTAAAGAACCAAAAATTTTAATATTTGATCTTTTTCTAGATTTGTTATTTATTGAAGAGTTTACGCGATTATTCAGAGAGTTAAAGAAGATTCGTCTATGTCTCGATTTTCAATAGGGATCTAGTATCAAGGACAAGAATCGAATGAAGGAAGAAAGAAGGATGGTGTCTTTGTTTTTTTCTTTCATTCAGCATCTTGTTTTTGATGTGGATACCTGTTGGAATTCGAAATGTTGACAAATGTTTTATAACACTTGATAATCCAATAAGTTGTTCAATAAACTTAAATAAATTAAAATAGCATATTAGTAAATTTATTATATACTTAAGTGTGGTTGATATAAACAAATATTGTCCTTTTCACTTCAAATGTGAAAAATATTATTGATAGAAGTATATCAATGTCATTTACTAATATGGTTGTGCTAGCTGAGGAACGACATATATGACTTAGATTTGTTGATTATAGTTGATCATATATTGATTATAATTAACTATAATTGAAAAAGTTGATAAAATTGATAAAAAAAAATTAATAAATTGGATAAAATAGACGAGATTGATATAATTAAATAATATTAATTATAATCAACAATTGATCCATTAATATAACGATGTTTTAATATTATGTAACATATCCATAAGATAGATCCATTAATATAACAGTGTATTAATATTATGTAACATATCCATAAGATAGAAGAGAGCAACTGAATACTGATTCTACGCCATTAATGCTTGATTTTTGTGAGAGTACCACGTCTATTTCAGCTTCTTCAAGGTATCTGTAAAAGTACTATGCCTTGATAAGTGGTGAATTAAAAAAATATTTCCAGATGAACAATGTAGCATATAAATATATATACCTGCCCTGCAAAGGTGTTCGTCGGTCGAGGTGGCAATCTCGTCATCTTCATCTTCGTGTTCGTGTCAGACCAGCTGGCGACTGCAAGCATTTATTTAGATACAGAAACTGGTGAGTAAAATGTCAGATACATATATACATTAATCGCAGAAGCATCAGTACATTATATATACCGTTTGCGCCGGAGTAGTGTTGTTTGGAGAACCTTTCCCAGGGTTGGGGGAAATCTATTCGTAATGGTAGTAGGCCTGCAGCCGACATCTCCATTAATCTGCGGCGTCTTTTCTGCCTCTCACGAGCTTTATGGTTTTGGAACCAATAGAACACATTCTTCCCTTCTATTTTTCCGTAGCAGCGGAGCTGTGCGGTGATATACTGGATCTGCTCCGCAGTGGGAGTCCGGATACCTCTTTTGTACAGATCTTCCAATATTCTAAGCTGATCTGCTGTCGGATTCCATCTCGAAGTCACTGCTGGAGCTGATGCGCCGCAATTCCCTATGCCTGTTATTCCACATTACCCACAACCAAGAATTGCATTTTATACATATACATGCCATGCCCTTTCCAGATCACACACTTTTCCATAATTTATTGGATGAAATGTGCAGAAGATTCCGTATCTCACAAATCACAAAATCTCATCTCAACTTTATCCTAAATTATATAATATTATATTTACAATATAGTTAGTGATTTTATAATAAATATGTGTTATTAATTTTTTTAATAAATATAATAATAATAATTTCTGCATGATGAAAATCACTTCTAATCACTTCTTAGAGTGCTTTGCTTATAGGCATATTATTAGATCTCAGTTTCATAGTTATTTATTTGATTTTTTAAATATATATAATAATAATAATAATAATTTATTTTTTAATTATAATATAAATTTTAAATGGTGGTTAACTTTTATTGAAATCAGACTTTGGTTTATTAGACCAAAAAAACGAATTCAGATTATGAAACTGAAATCTAATATTGGTGTAAACAAGACACTCTAAGAAGAAATGATTTTCATCTTCAATATTTATATACACTATTTACATGCATTTAATATAAAAAATATTATATACATTCAATTACCTACTAGATATATTTTTAAATTTTATGAATTGATTTTTATAAAATGTGTATGCATTGATTGAGTTTCTTCTTTTTTCAATAATTTATGAATCGATTTTTATAAAATGTGTATCCATTGATTTAGTTTCTTCTTAAGAAACACAGTTGGAATATTTATAAAAATTCAAGATATTATATTTAATAGTATAAATAATTTTAGTTATTGGAATATTTATAAAAATTCAAGATATTATATCTAATAGTATAAATAATTTTAGTTAGTTTCAGAAATGTTTTCACACAAATTTGAAGAGCCCATTGGTAGATTATATTACTCTTTTAGCTTAAAAGATAAATAGCAGTAATTATATATAACAGATTGAACTAATCATAAATCTAAATAATATTTTAGAAATGCTGATGTGAATAATAAGCAACATTATGAATCATCTCTACAATCTCTCCTATCCTCACTTCTAAAGTAAGGACTACCTCTGGTTGTTTCTCTTTATACAGTAAGAACCTCTGAAGCTCTTAAGTTGCCCAAAACTATCATTTTTTTTTTTAAAGCTGGCTTGAAAATTCATTGGATAAAAAGCTCATTTAAATTTTGAATGCATATTTCTACTAAGCTCATTTGAATGGATATTTCTACTGTGAAGCATAAATTTTGATGATGAACTGTATAGGTTAGCTCGAAACATCGATAAAACTTTATGCAATGGATGCGAAAGCATTTCAGCATAACTCATATCGCAGAAGTATCAATTCTCAAAGCTATTACGAATATAGAGAAATCACTTCAGAAAAGCTCATTTAAAATTTAAAAACGAGATTGATGTATGAAATTTTTTGTTTGTGAAATGATAAATTCACTTTGACACAACGCTTTCTTTGCTAAATCTACAAAATATAAAACATTTCATGGATATAAGCAATATACTAAGATTAAGTATACGTGACCTAAAGCAGAAATATGTTATTCAAATTTTAATGGGGGCAAAGGCATGAAGAAACTTACCAGCAGCGCCATGAAGGAGTTTGCTGTGGTTTTGAATATGTTTAAAGTTGTATGAGATGTTTCGTCTGTCGATTTTTGCATTCGGATCAGGATTGAGTTGATCTCCATGAAAATCCGCAGCTGCAGCAATAGAAGTGTAAGTAGGTTGGCGGAGATCCACGAGGCTTCCTGGTGCAGCAGGCTTTGGAATGAGGGGCCTGAAACGCTTGTAGGCAGAAAATGTATCAGAAGACCCCGCCATTGTGGGTAGAAATGAATGATGAATGTTTTGGGATATGCAAATTTATTTGTTGTTGTTGTTGGTGGTGGTTCAACTAGTCAACAGGATGAGGCCACCAGAGTCTTAAAAGAAATGAAAGAAAAGAGACATGACATGTCAAACAAGTGATGGAAGAGGAGCAGAAGCAATGTGGACTGGAAAGCAACAGATGAGATTGAAATAGACAAAAGGTGATTTTGGACAAATTTACTTAGAGACCAAGGTAGCAGAGGCAGCAAGGCTGAGACAGAGACAGAGACTGAGGGAGAAGTTTGCTGCTGGGCTGGGCTGGGCTGGTGGTGGTGTTGGTGAAGAAGAAGAGTACATTCACATTAAACGTTGACTGGTGGATTCCAGAGGTGTCAAGGAATTTGAGGGAAAATTGAGTCAGGCATGGCCTGCCTGTGTGTGTCCCTTCAGTTCCTTAAGGGTGACTTTACACGGATCAAAAGCAGTGGCGTGGAATTCTGGGAGTGTTGGAGAATGCAAAGTAACAACGACTAGACGCCCCCATTGTCATCATGTCCAGTGCCCATCTTCGTTTTAAATGCATTTCCATTTGCATTTATAAACTGAGAATATGTATATGGATGGGTTTATCAAAAAAAATGCCAAATGCCCAAATACCAATCAGCGCATTGTAGTGCAGTACAGTGCAGTGCCCAACCATTCATATACGATTCAGTGTTCTCCACGTTTCCCGAGTTGCAGTTTTCTGATCTGAAGCTTCCTGTCCAAATATTGCACACACGCTTCGCTTGTACCTCAATTTTGCCTACCAGATACCAGATGGGTTTAACACCCTACTACTAAATCCTAATAGCATATTCTGCTCTAAAACCCTAGGATTTGGAAACTACCGCTGTAGTACTATTGTAAGGACTGACGCGATCCTATTAGTGCCTACTCAAAGCTTACTTGGGAAAACGGATTATATCTGAAACGTCAATATTCACATGATAGCTCAGCTCCACTCCACTCTGTGGAATCACCCAGGGTGCAATCCCGTGACCGCGGCTATTTTAAACATCGTCCTCTTCCGATTATTAAACCATCATTATTCCGGTATAGATATCCATCCATTGAAGAACTCCTATTAGATTCATTTAAATCTCGGATCTATGAATTATGAATCTCGGATCTATGAATTACTTATAAGAGATAAACTCATCATTATTCTGGGTATTGATATCTATTCATTCAGGTTCATTTAAATTTAAGAAGTATGAATTATTTATGTAGTAGTTTAATTAGATTGTTTGTAAGATTTTAAGAAAATTTAGTAGAGATTTTTGTAAATTTAAGATAGTTACTAAATTTCAATAGTTTAGGTATTTTAGAGATTTTTTATGGTGTTGAATCTATTTTCATTATAAAAATATGATTCAAATATTATTACTGTAAAATTTTTTAATTTTTTTTGTCATAATTCCAACCAATTTTGAGCACCCAAACTTCCTCCTCTCCCTAAACAACTCCACTATTTATTAAAATAAAATTTAATTCATTTATTAAAATAAATTTAATTTAAATATTATTTAGTGCATTTAAATCCAAAATTACACTTCATCTATAGATATAGAAAAAAACTTTAATACACTCTTCAAGTCACACGAGAATTTTATATCTTTGAAGTTTCAAGTATGTGGTTTCCTTATTTTTGGGTATGTACAAAAGTATCTATTTCTATGAATAAGAAGAGGGAATTGAAATGAAAATTTTATTAATTTATTTGAAAATTAATGTTTTATATCATTTAAAAAAAATAATATATTATATTAATTTTTTAAAATTAATTAAATAAATGGTTAAAGATAAAATATTTTTTATTGTTTTTAAATATTAATTTAAAATATTAAAAAATAAATAAGTTAATTAGTAAATTTTTATTAAATCGTTATAATTATTTCATAAATACTATAAACTAATTAGTTATACTATGTTTATGAAAATTTGAATTTACATAATTAAAAAACAAATTGTTAATCAAAACAATTCAAAATTCAAAAAAAATATTAATTAAATTAAAATATTGACTTTATACTAGTGTTCTAAATAGAGGATTATATACCAAAATTAAATATAATAAAAATGCATAATTTTGAAAAGTATTAAATTTATTAAGAAACAGTAATTTTAATTTTAATTAATTTGAAAATAAATAATTCAATATTTTTTATTGAAATGAAAAATAATGTATAATTAAATTTAATAATTTCAGTCAAGTTTTAAAAGCATTAAATTTATATGTACAATCTCAATTTATATTTGTGCATTGAATATGGTTCCAAGATCAATGTTTTAGGATTTAGAAATGTATTAGTCTGAGGAGACAACTTTTGATGTTTTTCTATTGGATTGTATGAAATTAAGTTAGAAATTAAGAGAATCCTAATTTGAAGTTATTAAATTTATATAATCTAAATATTCTAGAGGTTTTATAAAGTGTTGAATCCATTTTTGCAAAAAAAACACTCCATTAAAATATGAAACATCATGATTTCATAGAGAATTGAGTAGCTAGCATAATAGCCAAAAAAATCTCTCAAATAAACTACAATTTTAGAAATTAAAAAAATACACCACACACACACACACACACACACACACATATAACCACATTCTCTATATATATAAATTACCACATTCTAATATAAATATATAGAAAAATAATTTTTATAGAAAATGAGATTTTTTTTATCCAAATGAAAAATTTTCTTTTATCAAACTAAAAAAATTTAGATAAACAATTTATAAAGAATTGCATTGCTACTTTTTAAATCTTATTTTCTCTAATAATATTAAATAAATTATTAAATTTATTTTAAATTTGTAGTTATTAAGTATTAAGAATTTGGCTTCTGTGGCATCAAAGAATATAATACTTACTCGTTTTGAACTAGCCAGTGTGGTTCATTATCAAAACAAGATTATTAAATATTTAGAGAACTTAAATTATTATTTTTTTAAAATATATATTAAGAAACATAATTTCAAATTTTTAAAAAACCAGAGCTTAAAATAAAATAAGATTGATTTAATTTATGAGATTGTAGAACAAATAACTCTTTTGGATATAAAATGTGGTAGTGTAAACGGGCTATAATTTCACTAGGAAAATATTGGAAATTTAGGCATGGTTTTGAAAAAATGTGGTAGAATATTTTGGAAATTCAAGTTACAATTGCCAGGCTTTAAGATTTTGGGTGCTAGAGAATTGTTGATCCAATATATCCATTTCCACCATAAAAAAATAATAATTCAAACACTCTGGAGATTAAAATTTTTCCACACTACCAAAAATTCATCATCAAACAAATTAAGTTTTTGCCTCTTGGTTTTTTTAGTCCCAAAAAAACAAGCTCTTAACCAAAACATCTTGGAGTGAAAGCCTGCCCCTTATGGACCACATGTCAACCCTTATGGGCCACATGTCAAGTAATACCAAGTGGCATGGCTTTCCTTGAATAACTACGATGAGTCACAAACTGATTTGACAACCCAGTGATGATAAAATTTCCCACTATTTAAAAAAAAAAAATAATGATTTGGAAAAAACATATGATTCACTGAAACAACAAATTAAAATTAAATTGTGTTCTGGTTAGACAACGCCAGTGCAACCACCACCGTACTTTAAGAATGCTAAGCTGTAGAGCATAAAACGTAGGCTCTTTGATAACTAAACTTAGAAGATATGAGAGACTATTGTTCAAATCATATATACATATTCATCCCGTTGAGAGGGAAAGGGGGGAGGCACATTTTGTTTAGTCTGTGTGACGGACGCCTATAATGCACGTACCAATAGTTTGAATGGCCTGCGTGCCATTGAACCCACCGTATAAGCCGTCGTTGTTTTAACAAAAATGGAAAGCAAATCGGGCAGAGGGTTTTCCTAAGAAAAACAAAGGATTCTGAGTTGGGCGTTGAAAGCTGAGGCAGATTGGCACAGTACATCAATTTGTGTGGAGCAAATGTAGTTGTCAGCGTTCAGGCTTAGAGGCATAGGAGGCAATAGGAGGTAAGGGAAGATGGGCACAACAAAAGTACTCCTGCAGACTGCTATTCTATATATGCGGCCATTAACTGCATCAATTTCTTCAACCAGTACTTGCCTGCCTGCTTTCCTGCCTGTCCATACTGTACGAACAGTGAACATTAAACAATCAATGCTGTTCTTCTCCAGCAACGAAATATTACCATTTGGGTAATGGATACCAATGGATACCAATCTAATTTAGGTGAATACCACTTTCAAATCTAAAGTACAAGGATTCGATATATCCGATGCAAAACTCTCAATATGGCATAAGAGACAGTGTGTCTCATTCTGCGATATATATGGAAGAGTCTCTGTGGAAACAAGTCTTTTAGTAACGGAGTCGGAGAAAGGGCCAACGCTTTGGCTCTTTTTGGGTCCCCTTCCCATTTCCATTCTTTTCGGTGATGGACCCCACTGCCCTGCTTTGCGAAGTAAAACAAGTTATCCGACGTGGACAGGGGAATTGAACTCATATGGTGCATTTGAGGTTCAAATATTCAATTAAATGATAAGTAGAAGTTATTCTAGTTAGAGAGATTGATCGATTGATTTTAATGACATCCACTAGGTTGAATAGTCTAAGGGATAAAGAGAATAATACGGATAGTTCATCTTCATATTCTTACATATTCAAATTGAGAGGAGAGGAGGTAGGGTATGTAGATTACTGTAAATTATCGCAGTTAAATAGTTGTGAGGATGTTGGTCTTTTGTCTCATAAATAAGGGAATTTCATACATTAATTTGGTGTTTGGCTTAGTTATAATTAATAATATTGTTAAATCACCTTATTTCTATGGATACTGGAGTTTATCTTGAGTTAATTTTCTATATATTTTCACTTAATTTGTCTTAAAATCTAGATAATTTAGGTAAATCTTAAAATGAATCAAAAGTATTCAATGATAAAGTTCATGAATAAATTTTTCAATAATGGGTCACAAAATATGCCCTAAAATTGCTTCTACTTGGCTAAGAGCTCATCTTCCTCGGATGTAAGGAAACATGTAAATGACCCAAGACCTAGGGGCATCTTGCATGAGTGAAAGTCTACCCACTTATGGACCACCAGTGAGTAAGTCCAGGTGGTGTGGTTTTCCTTGAATAATGGTAGCGAATCAATAATTAATCCCATACCAAATCATGACATCTTAGCTTGAGTTGATCATCTGGGGAAGTCTAAACTCTAAAAGTTAGGGCACCATCACTCCATGAAGGAAGGAATCCTATGTAGTTTTAGGGGGAGCATGACATGATGTCAACTAGTGGGAGTGATGGTACACATGATTATAAGGCCATGGAGAGATGGGATGCCTAATTGAGCACAAATAAGGGTGAAAGAGACTGCATTCTAGCCAGAAATTGTAGTAAGTTCTACTAGGGTTTCTCTCGCTATAGTGGAGTGGAAAATAGGGTTATAATAAGTGCCCCCTGATACATGTGGCCAGAAGAGAAAATGATGGCAAAAATGCATTACATCCAGGAATCAAAATGCAAGGAAGGTGTCACAAATTAGGGAACTAGATTGGAAAACCAAGTCTCAATCATAGATAGATCATCATACACATGCTTACTATAAAGAAGAATTAAACATGGCTACCAAAACTATACATTGAAAATCATGAAATGAAATGCTAATACATGGCCACACAGAAACACATAGCGGATCTATACAAGAAATCAAGAGATCATAGCCACCAATAGATATAATGTGAATCTATGTGACAATATACATCAGTGAGACTATGGACACTTAGAAGAGAGGTACCCAAAAATATTCCTCAAAGTACATGAGATGGTACAAACTCCAATGCAACTTGGGAGGGGTGTCATATAAGAGTGAAATGTCCTCAAACCCAAGGTCTTCTTCTCAACCCTAATGGTATGAATTTATGGCATACGAATAAATGAGTTGATGTCAAACATGTTTGAAACTATTTGACTACTATTCATTGACGTATATCATTAACATATGGTGAGGGGACCTACCAATTATGTAAATGTACCCCATGGCACCTAGCACAATCCACTAAGTGTGAATAAATGAGTTGGAATTGAACATTCATGGGATCAACTGATCCAGAGTAAATGAGGTAAACCCATTGTCGATCACGAGGAAGCCTATCACTAAGGACTTCAAGCTCAAAGATATTATTAGTTCCTCAACCTATCTCCTGGATATGAGTTGAGGTAGACAAGAGAAGATTAATCAAAGGAGGGCCTTAATGTATCTTTCGTCAATCGACACAAAACAAACCAAGAAATGATGTGAATGGATGAAGTCACCAAGTACAACTTGCTCAGGGATGGCTGATACAAAAGGTCAACATAATTGAGGTTTATAATTCCCTTAAACATATAGTAGCATGAAACAAAAGTGACTTGCTGGCATTGACTAACGAGCACCATATAGTAGCAAGCAACAACATAGGAGGCATTGAAGCATGCTCCATAATGACTAGAAGGGTAACTAGCCAAAGAAGTGAAAAGACATATGTATGGTACGACTCTTAGGAAAGGTAAAACCCATATGTAAGATATTGACACAAATATGTGTCATGTTCAAGGGAAACATGATTTTCGCTTCCATTTTCATTGATAGACTACCAAAAATGCCCCCCCCCCCCCCCCTGTATTTTTTTTTTTTTAATATCTCTTTCATAGTTTAACAAGTACAAAAGAGAAAACAAGTAAACTTGATAATGTCTTTTCCATGAAATTTTAATGATCTTGGAAAAGAGGTAAAATGATACTCAATAAGGTGTCTTCTTCTATATTAACAAGCTCGAAGAAGAGGTAGTAGTATGCTCAATACAAGGTATTTTTTTGTGAGTTTTTAACAAGCATGAAAAAGAGATAAAAAGATGCGTGGTGCCCTTCAATGATTACTGCACATGAGAAGAGTACAAAGGAAGCTTTCCCTAGAGTAATGAGTGGTATATAATGTAAAAAATTGTTATGAACAGACAGAAATTCCCTAAGAAAGATGGATTGGAGAGACTGGAAAAGAAATCTCACTCTTCTTAGTGGTATATCTAGGGAGGGTGAAAACAACAAGCGAAACTTAACAATGGGGCCAATAAAAATTTGAATGCAAGGAATATATGTGAGGCAAGTGATGATCAACATGAATACTTGATAGATGAAATGTAGATAAAAAATCACAAGGCAATAAAAGATTTTTTGGAATCTTCCTTGGGGTATGGACAAAATATGACAGAGAAGAGAGAAAATGATGCTCAAGTTCAAAGATATGGCAAGTCTAAATGAGGGATTCCAAACTAATAAAAATTTGTATCATGGACACAAAAAATGACAAACAAGTGCTAAACTAAGGCACCCACGAGGAAGAAGGCTCTACCACGAATTATGACGTGTAAATAAGAAGGGTTACTATCGAAAATTGATGGGATCATACCTAAGGCGTAATGAAGATGGCATTGATAGTCAATCATGCATCATTGATTATAGGGAAAGACCTACCCAAATATGCCAAGGTCAAAATAAAAATTCATCTAAGTTCTAGTGGATGTCACAATGGAAACACCACCCTATCCTGTAAAACCCATACAAAAAAATTAGGCCCATGATTAAATCACATAATTAAAGAAATAAAACATGGATCGAGTAAAAACAAGGCCATATATTTTTACTTTTTGAGTTTTATATTTTATATGGATTTTTGTATATGATGTAATATCTATGTTTATTTGGATTTGTACATATGATTTCGAGTGGTGAGATTCAAAATTCATGTTTTGTGGATATGCATGTTCATATAAATACTCAGTTATTGTGAGAAATGTTAACATAACTAGAGGACTAATGTATGTAACCTCTTGGTGTCACTATGGGTATGGCCATAAAAAGCCAAGAGTATGTGATTGAAAAATGCAAATCAAACAATAAGCATGATAAGCATCAAACTAGAACAACCCACACTAAAAAATAAAAAGTTCTTATATCATAGATCAAAGAAAAACGAAAATACATATGTACAAGGAACAACATAGTCTCGTAGGTTACATTATGTAGTGCCCATAGTTGGGCACATGCCAAGGATTCCTATGTATGTGTGTGAACTCATGGGATTTTTTTGGGATCATATGGAACACCATGTTGGGTCCACACCACATAGAGTTGAATTGCCACATTCCTAAGAGTTGATTATCCTAGTGAAATCGTTGAATCATGTCATTATTTAGAAATATCCAAGGACATAAAAAATGAGTTCTCTCATGAGATAGTACAACTTCATGATGATGGCTATCAAGACACAATGAATGTATAAGATACCCGTCATAGGGTGGGCAGGGGAGGCAAAAATGTTGGATTTAACAACTCCATCACTAGTTTGGTACTAGAAATTCAAAACTTTATTCAGTCCAAGGATGATACTTCATTGGATGACCTAAGAAAATGCCCCTATCCTTACTCAAGATTTTATTTTCCAACCTCCACCATTTCCGAATTAGGAATAATAGAGGCATAATGAGGCATATCCTCCATTAGATTATTAATTGAATCCATGACCCCATTGCAATTATTTGTCAGGGGAATTTAACATTAAGGGAATCATGTGAAATAGGTGGAGTGGAAACACGTGTGAGAGAAGTATTGTGATGGATTTTATGATTAGTGTTAGGAGGTGCTAAAGAGACTACCAAATAGGAAATATATTCCATTTAAAGAGGTGTGTCTTACCATATGAATCTACATCTAAAGGATATGGACCCACCCAAGAATCATTCGACCAATCAGATCCATTGGTGATGGAAGAGATCATATGCATGGGAGAAATGGTGGTAGATGGAATTTCGAGAAGTGGAATTTGAAAAATTCCCATTAATGATGAGTTTTTAAATAGATCCACACCAACACTCACATATCATGAAGAGTTTTTGTGGAGCCTCAAGACTGCCTCAATTTTGACACACCTTTTCACTATCTTTCTATTTTGACACACCTTTTCACTATCTTTCTTTCTTTCTGACAATACCATAAGCTCAAACAAGTGTTGAAATGCACATTTTTGACTTGGTAAGGTATCCTAATGATATATTTTTCATATTTGCAATTGTTCCTTATTATTAGAATGAAATTTGTATTTAGCTATGGAATTAATGCAATTCTGCATCAAAACTCTGTTTTCGTAGCCATCATCATGGTTCGATAGGTTCTAAGGTATTAATGGAGTAGCGAAATATATGGGCAATTGAAAAATGATCTGGTCAAAGATCCTATCCTATTCATCCGTCCATAATCAAGCAAAAAATCGCCAGAGAACACGGTCAAAGGAGCGATCAATCGGTAGCTGGAGCAAGCAAGCGATAGCTTCACGATTTGCTCTGCCACATAGCAAATCATGAAGTAGTGAAATTCTCATTTATGTTCAGAGTTATAGATAATTTTTTCTTAGTCTTAGAAGGCGTAAAAGCCTCAGAACATTTAATGTCGAGCTTTTATAAATAGTAGGCTAAGTAATTGTGTAAACAACGACGAAGGATTGCGAGATTGTGACATCTTTTTGAAACTTTGTTTTTATCCTTTAATCGAATGAAGAAGCGTTCCAGAATTCTAATGCAAAGTTATTCAGGAGTAGATTCAGACCATCTGTTGTGGAGGGCCCTTGCAATAGAAAAGGTTTTCATTTCGTTTTCTTTATTTAATTGTCGTTTCATAGCTTAAATTTTTATGCGTTTACAATGTGTTGTAGTATAGATGCGCGCTCTGTTTTCAGTCTTATTTTCATTGCAATTATTTTGAGATTTATGATTTTCATTTCCTTTACTGTTATCATTATTTCCAGAATATTTCCATGCTATGCTCTATTCCTTTCATATATTTAATTCGTAGATGGTTAAAACACAGAGGTATTTTTATCATAAATCAGTTTATTTCCTCTTCATACAATAGGAGTTTATCATAGATTAGTTTATTTCCTCTTCGTGCAATAAAATTTTATCATAGTTAAGTTTATCATCGATCAGTTCATTCATTCTTCATTCAAGTAGAAGTTTATCATAGATTAGATATTGTGAGATATGTTTTAGAAGATTTCTCTTTTCAGTTTTAAATTAATTTTGTCTTATGAGCTCAATTAAGTTTTATTTCATAAACATATATTTCTTTTATTAACATAAAATAGTTTTTGGTAATTCTTTAGAATCGATTTCATTCACATTAAATTTTAAAAAAGACATAAAAATTAGAATTTCTTTTTGGTTTTAGAGTTTTAGTTCTTTTCATAATCAATTCTTAGCTACTAATAAGATTTTTCATTTCAATTTCTAGGACTTAGTTAAGTTTTGATTTAGTTTATTTTTCATAATTCATTTTTCTAAGTTCATTCAAGAATATCTTGAATAAAAACATTTTCAAAAACAAACTTTCACATATCACCAAAATAAATTAAGTAAAGAAGGCTTCTAGCATATACAGTGCATTTACACTTCACAAGATTACCTACTCTGGTCAATAATTTATGATAGCAATTTAAGAACATTAAATTGACTAAAAATTTTGGTGTCGTTACCGAGGAAGTGTAATTAGGAGCCTTATTTCTTAATAATAATAATAATAAAAACAACACAACAAAAAATAACAAAAACATAGAAAAATGACATGCGTAGAGAAAGAGATTCTAGAGGTAGATTTGTAGCAGGAGGTAGAAGTTTGATTCCAACAAAACTAGTCACCCAATCAAGCCCTCGTAGTGCCACACCACCCACCCAAACCCGCATACCATTATTAGCAAGTACACATAGACTTCCTGAGGTATTAATATTATAAATTAAACCTAAAGATTCACCAACTTCATCAACTGAAGCAGTTGTGGAAGAGAAATACCTCACATCCCCAATAGAAGGAGTAGTATTTCTAACATCTAATGGAGAATAACTATTAGCCCAAGAGCTATAAATTCCTAGTGAACAGGAAGAAGAAGATATATTATTTAATATACCATTGATATAAGAACAAGAAGAATAAGAGGAGGAACAAACAATTCCAAACCTAGAATCCTATATCAGTTCTGAAGAATCTACAATGGATGGAGAAGGGGAAGGAGAAGTACACAACATGAATGATGAACAATTAAGATTAGGAGGGGGTGGGCCTAGGATTTGAGGTTGAGGAAGAGGAAGAGGAAGAGGAAGAGGTGAAGGTAGAGGAGGTAGGGGAGAAGGCAAGGACAAAATAGATCCAAGTCCTGTTGGATTTCCCATACTAGATGAGGCTACTACTGCTAGAATGAAAAATATCTCACCCTCTATCCTTCCTAATTTCCGTGGTTTAAGAAGTGAAGATCCTGCAAATTTTCTTTTTGAATTTGAATTTTTATCTAGATCATATGACTACTTACTTGATTCTCAAAAATTGAAATTGTTTCCAGCAACTCGTAAGGATGAAACATTAAAATGGTTTATGGGATTACTAACACATTCTATTAGGACATGGGAAGACATGAAAAGAGTATTCTTAGAGAGATACAAGGAATATTTCACATTTCATAATCAGAAATATGAAGTCTTTAAGATGATGCAAAGAGAGGATGAAAACTTGGAGGATTTAATTGAAAGATTCAATTATAATCTAAAGAGGGCTAAGATGGAAAATATAGATGAAGGCACTTTAAAAGTTCTCCTGTTGAAATCAATTAGAGATGAATGGATATATATCCTTAACATGATGGGAAAAGGAGACATTTCTCAACTATCACTACCTGAAATTTTTGAATTAGGAATACATATTTCAAGAGGTAAGTCAAGAATTAGGAAGAATTCAAGAGATCATGTTCTCTCTAGAATCAATAAATCTGCAGCTGGAACAGTAATTAGGGTTGAATAAGAAATTTTCTTCATGAATTTAAAACATATATTTTAGGGAGTCTTAGTGAACAAATAGACACCTTGAAATTACAAAACAAGCAAAGAGCTGAAAGTGACGTCTGATCTATCTTTTGTCCTAAGCGCAGAAAAAAACACGCCTTAAGAGAATGCCCTCTTGATTTAAAAATCATAGAATTATGAAACAAAGAAGTGTCCTTCCATTCCAGGTCTTAAAGTTTCTACCAAGAGGAAATAGTTCCAAACCAGGTAGATCCTCTTTAATTCGTTACTAGAAAACCATGGCAAGGATCTCAAACTCAAGGTTTCAATGCACAAATGTATAACCAGCCCCCCAAAAATAAATGAAACACATAAATTTAATGGAAACAACCTTGGTATCAACCCCAACCTTGGACAAAAGGATGGAAAAATACTTATGGTAGATACTCAATATCACTAGTATCCACAACCTTATCCAAAATTTCTACCATAACATTTTCCTTAGACTATTCAACAAGCTCAATCTCAATTTAAAAATAAAAATCCACAACTTTCATTACCATTTCCACAAATTCCAAACCAACTACCTCCTCAAACACCTCCAAACCCAAACAATAAAAATGCACAACCTGTTTACAACATGGAGGGACAAAATTTTCAAACTTATATGATAAATCCACTAGATCTTAATAATGTGAAACTGAGATCAGGTAGTATATTAGAAAATAAATTACCTTCTGCTGTTATTGAGGAAATATCAAAGGATGCCCATTCTGATGAAGAGACATCTCTTCATCAAAATGAAAATATGAAAAACCAAAAATATGATACTCCAATAAACTCAACTCCCATCATAGAACAACCTTCAATGTCTATAACAAAACCTCGTTTTCCTGGATGATTACAAATTGATAAGGAGTAGAAAAACAAATCATGTCTCTTGATTATGATATGTTATATGAAGTGAAGAATGTTTGTATAAAAATTCCCTTGTTACAAGCCATCAAATAAATTCCAATTCTTGCAAAGAAAACAAGAGAGCTGAGCATAAAGAAACCCGGGAGAAAGAGAAAAGAAGTAAAAAGAATACAGCTCGGAAAAATTGCAGATACCATGATGGGAAAAACAACAATACAAAAATATTTGGATCTAGGAAGTCTCATTGTGAAGACACACATCAACGGTATTGAAATCCAAAACACATTGATCGACTTAGGAGAAACCATAAACATCATGAGTAAACAAACTATGGAACAATTAAAACTTCCAAATCTTCAATATACACCTACATTGTTACAATTGGCAATCATATTTGTAATTAAACCTGATGGTGTATTAGAAGACATTTATGTACCCTTAGATTTTTGGGAATATCCAGTTGAATTCATGATCTTAACTCCCAAGAATAACTTAGGAGGACATCCATTGATATTAGGAAGACCTTGGTTAGCTACAACTAATGCCTTCATCAGTTGTAGATCTAGTGACATGTTTATCTCTGATGGAAATTCAACAAAAAATTTCACATTATACCCTCAAGAAAAAACAATGATAGAAATAGAAAATGAGGAATGGATGGATGATGACAATGACATACAACCTATTTTTACTCTCTCACAAATTAGTGAAGACAATCAGATTCTAAATTCAATAGAAAATAATGAATGTGAGAGTAGTCAAAATCTTCAATAACAATGCACTATTGAATATTTATCATCTAGACAAATGTCTTTATATTCTATGGAAGAATTTAGTAACTCTTGAATTGAAATCTTTCCAGGTAAAACTTTAAATGTAAACAAAAATTTGGAAGAATTTCAAAGGAAGAAATTAATGGAAACATTACAAAAACAATCTTTCACATATGCATGGGAATACATTGACATGAAAGGAATCAATCTTGAAACTTGCATACATCACATATATATTGAGGAAAATTCCAGACCAATCTGAAAACCTCAGAGAAGAATGAATCCAAACTCAAGGGAAATTGTAAAAGAGGAACTACAGAAACTGATGAATGTAAATTTTATCTACCCAATATCAGACAGTTAATGGGTTTCACCTTTAGTAATTGTCCCCAAAAATAATCGAAAGTGGAGAGTATGCATTGATTATAGGGAATTGAATAAAGCTACTTTAAAAGATCATTTTCCACTGCCTTTCATAGATAAAGTTTTGGATACATTAGCAGGGAAGAATTATTTTTCATTCTTAGATGGTTGTAGTGGGTATAATCAAATTTAGGTAGCACCAGGAAATCAAGAAAAAACCACTTTCACTTGTCCATGGGGAACTTATGCTTACCGAGTGATTCCTTTTGAATTATGCAATGCACTCGAAACATTCTAAAGAGAAGTATTAGGTATTTTTTCTGATTTAATCCATGATTGTGTGGAAGTGTATATGGATGATTTTATAGTCTATGGAAATTATTTTGAAGAAGCCCTAGAAAATTTGGAAAAAGTTCTCATAATATGTAAGGAAGAAAATATCTCATTAAGTCATGAAAAATGATTTATGATGTTTACTGAAGGAATGTTTTAGGACAACATATTTCAGGAAACGGAATTAAGGTGGAGGTGGACTCATCTAAAGCTGAAGTTATTTCCAAATTAGCAAGTCCAAGTTGTCAAAAAGATGTTAGGAGTTTTCTTGGTTTTGTAGGATACTATAGAAGATTCATAGAGAACTTCACAAAGATTGCATATCCACTCTTTAAGTTGCTTACAAATAATTGCGAATTTAAATGGAATCATGAATGCCAAAAGGCTTTTGAAACTTTGAAGGAAAATATCTCTGAAGCAACCATACTAAGAGGACCAAATTGGAAATTTCCTTTTCATATTTCAACTGATGCTTCAGAAAAAACTATAGGAGCTTTATTGGGACAAAAATACTTGACTGCATATGCCATTTATTACGTGAGTAAAAATTTAACTGCAACAGAGTTGAATTATACTGTTACCAAAAAAGAGTTTCTAGCTCTTGTCCATGTCGTTAACAAATTTATACATTACATCACTGGCTATGAAACTTTCATTCACACATATCATTCTGCAATTAGATATCTAATAATAAATCAATTACTATTGGAAGAATCACAATATGGTTACTTTTATTGCAATAATTCAATATCACCATTTTAGATTGACTCGGAAAACAAAACACAGTTGCAGACTTTTTTTCTAGAATTCAAAATGATAACAATGATACACCAGTAGAAGATAGTTTTCCTAATGACTATGTTTTTGCAATATCTACTAAATATTCATGGTTTTCAAACATTGCTAATTACTTAGCTACAAGAAAACTACCATCATATTTGTTTCCTAGAGAAAAGAATAAAATCATTCATATGAGTGCATCTTATTCATGGATAAATGAATAATTGTACAAGAGAGGTCGAGATTTCATTATTTGAAGATGTGTACAAGAATATGAAATACCTGAGATAATAAAAGCATGTCATGATGAGCCATGTGGAGGACACTTCACTAACAAGAGAACTGCCTACGAAATCCTTCGCTTAGAATATTATTGACCTTCCCTTTTTAACTATTCTAAGGAATATGTTAAGAGATGTGATAGTTATCAGAGAATGGGGAAACATTCTCTTTCAGATGGAATTCCTTTACAACCACAGGTACTCATTAAAACCTTTGAAAAATGGGCTCTAGATTTTGTTGGACCAATTAATCCTCCATCAAGACAAAAGATGTATATTCTTGTGTGCACTAATTATGTCACTAAATGGGTAGAAGCTAAATCACTTTCCTTTGCTAATAAAAATGCTGTAGTTTCATTTATTTTTGAGGATATTTTTACTTGTTTTGGTGTCCCAAGGGAAATTGTGACAGATCAAGGTATGGTGCCAAATATCGTGGAAGAATAAAAAATCAAGCATCGAAAGTCCACTCCATATCATGCACAGGAAAATGGATAAGTAGAGTCCACTAATAAGGTGATTGAGGTAATCCTCACAAAGACAATACATTTGCATAGAATGGACTGGGAAGAAAAGCTTCCAAAAGCTTTATGGGCCTACCACACCATATGGAGAAGTACAACAGGACATACTCCCCATGAACTTGTTTATGGGAAGCAAGTCGTGTTTCCAATAGAGTTCCAAATAAAAACTTTCAAGACAACAGTTAAACTGGGAGTTGACTTGTCAGAAGCATAAAGGAATAGAATGGAACAACTCAATGAGAATGAGCTTGATGACATAAGACAAGATGCAATTCAAAAGAGATGCTTAGTTCAACAACAAAGATCCAGATGGCATGATAAATATATCAAGGAAAGAAAATTTCAAGCTTGAGAATGGGCACTTCTCTTTGATTCAAAGTTCAAGGATTTTCAAGGGAAAATTCAAACTCATTGGCTTGGGCCTTATGAGATTGAGAGAGTTATGAAAATGGAGCAGTCAGGATTAGAACTATTGATGGAGAAAAAGTTCCTCTTCTTGTAAATGGACATCCACTAAGGACCTATCACAAACCATTGACAAAATAGCAATTTGTCAGATTTTTCAAGGTAATGCTGATATAAAGTTGGTTAAGAAGAATTATTCTTCTTCCCCAACTTAGAAGTCTTATTTCATTTATTTTTCAATTTAAAAAAAAAAGGTCTTAAAAAAAATCAATATATATATATATATATATATATATATATATATCAAAAAAAGAATAATAAGAAAAAAATGTATAAGTATGAAAACTAATCATTGATTGGCATACTAATACATAAAATATAGGGCGAAAATGAAAAGATCTATTTTTGGCACCTTACATTTTCTTTATTCATATTCTAAAAATCCCAATTCTTTGCATCCCCTTTTCTTTTTCAGAAAATAAAAACATAGCTACAGAATTGATGAAATTCTGCAACTCTGATGGATTTCTGCAGCTTAGACATGACAAGACCTTTTTGACCAAAGTAGTTGAAGAATATGTTAGTGTCAGTCTTTGCAGCCTTCCTCCAGTGATAAAAAATGCTCTTACCAAGTGATTTTAAGGTGTCGAGGTCAAATTTTGTCATTTCAGTGAGTCTTCAAGTAAAATTTGGTCACTAGGTATTAGGTCTAGGGTTTGCTTTTACTCTTGTCAAAGTTGTCCAAATGTCGGTCCATGTCACCATTCAGCTGAGTGTACCATCATTCAGAGGGTTTTCATCATCATGTCAGGTTCCATTGGGTCATTTTACAACTTGTTCATGCTTCAGTTGTGCCTAGGTAAGGTCCATTTCGCTCTCCTAGGGTTTTGGAGGTAATTTCTCTTGGATGGTCAAATCATTAGAAAAACTTGTATCCTGATGTTCATACACCTTCCCCTATCATTAATGTACCTTATTAAACACTTCCCATCACTGAGATCCCCCAAATTCCTCATTTTTGCACAAACCCTAGTTTCTTGCCACAACTTGGCAATTTTCTAGGCTAGGCCTGTGTTTTTCCCTTTTGGACCCCTTCCCCTCACTCAATCTCTGAGATTCCACTTTTCCTTGCTTCCTAACATCCCTCCCTAATTCCCAAAATTTCCCCAAGAATTTAGAAGCCCCTTATCCCCTTCATTTCGCTTCATTTCGACAAATCCCTTGTTTCACACATCGGGATAGGTTTCACTCAAATGATGTTTCAGAGCAATAAAAGATGAATTTTTGAAAAATGAGAGATATTTTTGTCCAAAAAATTCCAAAGAAGAAAAACCTCCTTCACTTTCTACACAAGTATCATGGTTTTAGAGAAATGTCAAAAATACAATCGCCTTGGGAGAATTGATGCACCTCTGAAGTGACCTTGGGAAAATCAAGATTTCTCCTAGCTTGGTTGGCCAAATTACTTTCTTGATGAGTCAAATGATAACGAGACACAAAGATATTTCCAATGAGCTATCATGAGCTCAATTTGGAGTTGAGGAAGACCTTCAAAAGTTGACTGCAACAGTACTCTGCCTTGAGGCAGCCTCATTCTGCTCATTTTGACAAGTTTTGGGAGATTTGATTTCTGACAAGGTAAATGAACTCCAAATTGAAAAATTCCACTTGTGTTGGAAAGTAGACTCAAATATATTTCCAAAGAGCTATCATGCGCCCAATTTGGACACCGGGAAGGCCTCCAAAATCCTCCTGCAAAATGCGCTATTTATGGCGCGACGCATTGGGTTGGTGCGCGGCGCACATGGAGTGCGTGGCGCATTGAGCAATTTTTCACAGTGTAAAAATACACTGGTGCGACGCACATGGCGTCCGTGGAGCATTGGACTGGTTGGAATCTTGGGAATAGTTTGGCACTCCATTGTATATCCATTTTCAGTTTTTGGAAAAGGAAAGACCAGAGTTTTGTAGCACTTGTTGGGATCCTTGTGGCTTCTGAGTTTTGATGATGTTTTTCTCCATGTTATTGTAAGTTATTTAATGTTTAATGTATGCCATTCCTTTATTTTGCTTCTGAAACTAAGTGAATGAGTAAATGAGGTAGAATTCATTGATTCTAGTGCTCTGCCTTTAAATTTGTTTAGTTTTATATGTTTTCGCCAGTTTGGAGAGGATCCTTGTTCTCCCTTGCCCTCTTCAGCTCCTTGTCATTCTGATCCATCTATACACATAATAAAAATCATCAAGACTACTGCCTACCTTGCCCCAATTCGAATTCTGCGAAGATCTGGCCTCATCCCCAAGCCCAAAATTGCCATTCCCATTTTTCCAATAAAAAACCCAAAAAATCAAAATCAAACCTTCCTATCTATTTACTAGCCTAAAATCAGTATCCATTATAAGTCATCTCAGGCCCTATTGGATATATTTTTCCGAGATATACCCGGAGAGAACCCTCTCCTATCCTCGTAGGGCTAGCTATGAGGCTGAGCGTGGTTTGGTGTTGTCCTTCTTCTGCCTTATTTCAGCCTAAGGTGGTTTTGGGAACTAACAAAATACACTAAAGAATACCTGAAGATAAGACAAAGAGAAGCAGTTGAAGGTTAGCAACATCAAGATTTAAGGTATGCAAATGCAAATCTTGTTTAATAATAAGGATGAAAACATTGATATATGAATTAGATGATCATCTTATACCACCAAATCAAAAGCATTATTAAAAGAGATGATAATGTCAATTACAACATTTTGTTATGGAATTCTTGTAGATGAAATTTGTCTCTAAATTCCATGCTTCTCCCTTTCGGTCTGATCTCAAACATTTAATATTAATATCGATCTTATTTTCTACTGAGGCCTTCAATATTTTGAAATTTTCAAAAGCTTTATATTTTTCTTTAATAAGTCCAACCAAATCCATTCTTTGAAAATCATCAATTAAGAGCATGAAATATCTCTCACCTCGTGGACACTACTTTCTGGTGGGGCCATAGCGATTTGTATGGATGAGTTCCAATGACCTTGATGTAGAATGATCCTTTTCTTTGAACTTTAATCTAGTTTTATTTTCATGTCACTTTGATATTTTGGGCATATTACTCACCACCTCCTTTTTTTTTAGCTTTACTAAATAATCAAAGTTGATATGTCCTAATTGCTTATTATTAAACCAAATTTCTTCCATCTTTTCAATGTGGAAACTTTATTTTCCAACTTCCAACACATAGAAATTTCTTGAAGTCCTTACTTCCTTCACTAATGTTTTCCTTGAATTTTCCTTATGTACTTCACAACAATCTAACCTAAATATCACTTCATTTACTTGTTGATACATTTGACTAAAACTTAAAATATTATGCTTAATACCATCTACTTATAAAAATTTTTGAGCTTTGGTCTTCCCCTTTTCCAAAAGAAAAGTATCTCAGAAGAGGTAGACAGGGCCTATGATATGTTGATGTATCTGGGGGTTCTTATTTTTTTTTTAACTGTAACGGATATGATTTTATTATATTAGAAAGATTATGGGTCTTTGCCGAGGCAACCCCTTTTACAAAGTAGAGATCTATCTACTGCATCTAAAAGTCAATAAGTGCTTTCAAGGCATTTGGACAGTGCTTATATTGTTTACAATGATCTTCCCTTTCATGAGCGAGCTGCCTTTGTTTGCCATCTCATCTGCTTCGTTGTTTGACTTTCTCAAAATGTGATGAAATTTACACTTGTCAAAGTCTCGAAGGACTCTCTTCAATCTGTCCAAAATTTTGTTGAGGCTGGCATTGCTGAACGGATTATCCGTGTTTATATTTTTTATTATCAGTTCTGAATCACCGAAGACTTGGAGCACTTTGATTCCCTTGTCTCTTGCAATAAGACAAGCTTTTAGGAGCCCAAGGATCTCTGCGTGATTGTTGGATTTATTGCCAAGTCCCCAACAGAACCAATCTTTGGAAGACCCACCAGGAGAGTAAATAACTCCACCCGCACCAGCAGCACCGGGGTTCCCCTTGGACGCCCCGTCAAAAAAGATAGTGGAAATGTTTTGGGACCTCCACCAATTTTGAAAAAAATCATCCTCATCTCTTATGCGCCATTCAGGATTGTCACCTTGTGGGGGTTGAAGGTACTTACGTGGATGGGTCGCAAGCATACCAAGCCAGCGCTTTTCTTCGGGCAATAGCAAATGATCTTCTTTAAAATACTGAAATTGGGCCGCTTCCAGGAGGAAGGACTTAGCTTTTGCAGCAACCTGCAGAGGGGTATATAGCAGCTCTTTAAAAATCCTCTGATTGCGGGCCAACCAGATCTGCCAGCATACATATTTGGGGAGCGCTATCGAGATTCTACGCCAGAAAGATTTGGAAGGGATTCGATGGGGATAGTATTGATTCCAAGAGGCAAAGAGGTCTGCTACTGAGTTCTGCAAGGGGGCTGGAATCTGCAAGTCCTGTAGAGTGAGAACCCAAACCTCTTCAGCAAATCTGCACTCCATGAAAAGATGCTGGGCTGTTTCGAAGTTATTACAGCATAACGCACATCTTTGGGGCCCAACTATTTTCCTTTTTTCCATATTATCTCCCGTAAGCTGCTTGTTATGGACCAAGGTCCAGAAGAAGAAGTTTACTTTTGGAAGGGAAAGCAGATCCCACACATTCTTCCAAAACTCCTTAGTTCGACTACTATTTCTAATGACCTGTAAAGCATTATACCCAGCTGCTGTGGTATAAACTCCAGACTGACCCTAGCCCCAGCTATCTTTTTTGGTTCTGCAAACAGGTGCAGCATCATCCAAAATTTAGACTAGCAGTGCTTGTTGATGAGAAAACCGTGCTGGCACTCTATGGAAATCCCATCCATTCCAGTCTCCACGCTGGTCCCAGGTCGAGATGTCATACAGTATGTTTACACCTGCGCGCTCCAGCCAATTCCTGAGGTCTGCAATGTCATCGTTCTGAGCAAGTGGATCACTTCCCATTATACTGTCAAGCCATAAATGCATACGCTTGCCGTTCCCTGGAATCCTGTAGATTAATTTTTTGAAGAAACTGCTGCTTTTACAACATAATTTACAGACCTGTGTGTTATTGGGTGCACTTGCTGTCTGTAGGTTGGAGAGCGCTTTATTGGGACCATACTTTGAGCACAGGGTAACACTGATTGGGTGAGAGGGCTCGTTGAACAGCTTCCACAAAATCTTTCCTCCCAAGGCAAGATTAACAAGTGTGGGATCTCTAATTTGCAGGCCGCCTTCAGACAATGGCTTTTTGACCAAATCCCAGTTAACCAGATGCATTTTTCTCTCGTTGCCTTTCCCTCCCTGCCAAAGAAAGTCTCTGAGCAACTTGGAGATCTGCTCCATCACATTTCTTGGAGCAAGGAGGAAAGCCGCCTGGAAGATTGGGAGTGCAGACAGCACAATTTTAATTAAGATAGCTTTACCTCCCTTAGTTAGCCAGTTTCCTCCCCACGCAGCAATTTTGGATTTAATTTTTGAGATTATGTCACTCCATAACGATCTCTTGTTAACTCCAGAAGTTATGGGAAGACCAAGATATTTAAACCTGTCCCAGTTTGCCTGACCTTTAAACCCAAGAAGAGCAGAGATTGCAGAGAGTTCATTCTGGTCTATGTTCCAGCCATATATTTCGCTCTTACTCTCGTTAACCAAGGCACCTGAAAATCTACAGTGCTTTCTGAGGACTGAGTCGAATGCTCTGGCTATTCTGATGGAGGCTCCTCCGAGTAGAAGAGAATCGTCGGCAAAGAGAGCATGGTTCAATGGTTCAGCTCCATAAGAAGGTTTGAGGCCCGGAATATGACCTGCTATTCTTTCAGCAGTAAGCTTACGACTGAGGGAATCTTCCATTATAATGTACAGGAAGGGGGAGAGAGGGCAACCCTGCCTGATACCTCTCTGGGCTTGGAAGAAGTTAGCAGGTCTGCCATTAACTAACGGAGCAATCCAAGGACTATCAATGCAGGCTTTTATTAAATTGACAAAATGTATCGAAAAACCAAAGGAGAGCAGGACCTTAGATAGGAAATTATGATTAACTCTATCAAAGGCGTTTGCCATATCTAGTTTAATCAACATACCTCTCTCCTTTCGTTGCTTACTTGAGTGTATTGTCTCCTGAACTTGGATCACGTTGTCCAGGATATGCCTACCCTCCACAAAGCCACCTTGATAGCTGGAGATCATTTTTTTTAACAATGGCTTGATCCAACTTGCCAGTAGTTTTGCCAGGATTTTATAAGAAGCATTGCACAACGAGATGGGTCTAAATCTAGCAAAGGAGTTAGGATTGGTGTCCTTAGGAATTAAAGCCAGGTAAGTGGACTTGGTTCCTCCACCAATCTTGGATTTCTGCATGAATCCTCTTGTCATTTTAAGCAGATCTGCCTTGATAAT